>JASWHV010000014.1:59152525-59544880 GCA_030760725.1 Neostapfia colusana | reverse complement strand
GTGTCCTATATGGCATAGATGCAAGCGGTAAATGGAAGTAAGAAACATATAATTATAGTTTAATTACATTGCATTTCAATTAGTTTTGTAAATTGTAATGTTTGAAATGGCAGACGCTAGCTCGACGGCAAGGGCAGCAAATCCAGATACCGTTGTGGCAGCCACCTCCGTTCGTGCTGGAGCCGTCGCCACCACAGGAGCAGTTTCCTGGAGTACATGTATAAAAGGAAAGTTACATTAAGTGGAAGCCCCAACCGCTAAGAATCCTAATGAAACTAGAAAAACAATTGTAAACTTGTACATATGTCACTTTGTTTCGCAGGGATCAGGGACGGAGGCTCAGACTCCATCGCCACAGCTAAGGGCGCCAGGTTCGCCGCGGCAGGATGACTTCTTCGCTCCTGGAGGTAGTGGAGGGGCTAGTAATCAATAGATTTGTGATTTTGTTTTCATTTGTGTGGATGTCATACTTTGTGATTGTCGATGTGTACTATTGCACTTTATTGTGAATTTATATATCAAACTATTTTTTTGTTGTCTTTATATGTGTAGCTGGCCATCGAGCCAGGTTAGCCGTTTTCTATTTTTTTTAAAAAATGGAAAAGCTTATATATGACGGCATGTATAGTTTATATACAACAGCCGCTATACAGGGCCGTCGTATATAAGCCTAAATTATATATGACGGCTGGGCCAGGGCTATCGTATATAAGACACTTATATACGACAGGCAGGGCCCAGCGGCTGTCGTATATAAGGGCTTATATACGACAGCCAGGGCCCAGCCGTCGTATATAAAGGCCCTGGTCCACTGGGCCAAGTCCACGAAACGCGCTGTTGTATATAAGCGGTCGTCGTATATATACTGTTATATACGACGGCCCCGTCGTATATAACTATATATACGACAAATTATATACGACGGCCGCAAACCGTCGTATATAAACAACTGCCGTCGTATATAAACTATATACGACGACTTCTGCTTTATATACGACAGTTTTGGCCGTCGTATGTTGACAGGAATCCTGTAGTGATTGCCTGATAGCTCCTATGTCGGGTCTCATGATGACAAAGGAGCTACAGCCTTCCAACATTACCACTCGTTACTCGGAACAAAGGTACCAAGGTCTCTCACCATGGACTGGGACAGTCTGGATCTGTCCTGTCTGCGTCAACAACACCAACTGGATCTGTCCTGTCTGAACATGAGATTTGGGAGGTCATCCAACAGCTACCGTCGGAAAAAGCTCCTGGGCCGGACAGGGCTATTTTACAGATCATGTTGGCACATTATTAAATCAGAATTAGTGGCAGCATTTCAGTGCATTTTTGACCTCAACACTGGTCCACTGTGCAAGCTGAATAGTGCATTCATCACCTTGTTGCCAAAACAACCATGCGCGGAACAACTGATAGACTTCCGGCAAGGTTATCACATCACATGGGCTACCTCATTTCTCCCTCTCAGAGCGCATTTGTGAGCAAGCGATGCATACAGGATAATTTTCTTCACGTGAGGAATCTGGCCCATACCTATCACAGGAAGCAACAATCAGTTTTGCTGCTCAAATTGGACATCTCCAGAGCCTTCGACTCTTTGTCTTAGGAATATTTGTTGGAATTATTGGAGCTGAGAGGGTTTCCATCAAGATGGAGAAACTGGATCGCTCTCATGTTGTCTTCTGCCTCCTCAATTCGGTTAAATGGAATTCCTGGCTCATGGATTCAGCATGCTCGCGGCCTAATACAAGATGATCTATTATCTCCATATTTATTCATATTGGCCTTCGACACTATACATCGTATTTTCGAGGTGGCTACACTACGAGGTATTTTATCCCCGCTAAGAGAGTGTTCGGCGAAATCCAGACTCTCGCTTTATACGGATGATGAAATTGTTTTCCTCAATCCTACAAGATCCGATGTGAGCCTCACCATGGATATAATGGCGGGACTTGGTGAGGCTACCGGACTGAAAATTAACTCTCTCAAGAGCTCTATCACCCCTGCCAGATGTTCTGATCAGGTTGTGGACAATGCCCCGCTTAATTTCAATAGGTGATGAAGTTCTTTTCCCATTCGCACATCTCGGACTTCCTGTAACTCAAGGGCAGCTCTGGCTGAATGATCTGTAGCCATTTAAATATCGGGTTCTGTCCAAATTAGCCAGATGGCAAGGTCAGTTGCTCAGTTTTGGTGGTAGGAGAGAATTGGTTCGCTCGGTGCTCAATTCACAACCTGTTTACATGCTCATAGTGTTGAAGCCCCCTAAAAAGTTCATGAATATCTTTTGAGGGCGAGAAAAGTTTGAAGGGGGGCGAGAAAAGTGGATCGGCGTCTGGCGATTTGAACAAGTGATGATCAAAGGATCAAAATTTCGTTGATCACTGCCTCTACATGCCAATTTCTACGCAAGATCTGGTCGGGTACAGTACCATGCAACGCTGGTAAGGATGTTGACCAGTAAGTTTTGGGCTCTTCGTGCAGATTTGGAAAGCGATGATGAAGAAAATATAAATGAGGCTGCAACTCCATTGGACAAACCGAGAACAAATTTGATTGGTACAAAAGAATCATCGCTACCACAAGTACTTCAATATGAGTTTGCAGGTTCTCCATCAAGATTGAAACGTAAGATGGATGAAAAACGACCTGTTGGTGTTGTTTGGCCGTGGAATATTAAGCCATGGAGAGGTCCAATTCCAAAACTTTGAGACCTATGTGTGCTGAATACATTGGCTATTACGATAAAAGTTTTGAATTCTGGCAAAACCCTCTTTTTTGTCAAGATCCGACTCTAGATCCGAGCTCCGACAAGATCCTACGTAAGGTTCGACTTGCTATGGCTAGGTCCGACATGTGTTTGGTTAGCTCCGGCGGTAGGTCCGACTAGCTTTGGTAAGTTTCAGTGCTAGGTTCTGCTAGTTTTGGTAAGCTCTGTCTCAAGGTCCGGTTAGCTTTGGCAAGGTCCGGAGCTAAATCGCAATGATTCTGCTTTTACCATGCAAATATTTCAAACTTGCTTTACATCTATGGAAAGTTTCCTTAGTATTCTTTTATTAAGTTTTTGAAGTGTTATGGTTGTTTACGGTGATTAACATTTTGCTATGGTTTGCAACATGCTTATGTGAGGTGTTCACGTAAGGTGTTGTGGTTTTCGAAACTAACGTGAGTCAAGTCGTAGACTTGTGCTCGAAAGTATTGGTTGTTTATTCATGTGCAGGTGTTGCTTAAGTTCAAGATATTGATGGTGACGGGATCCATTGAACTAGTCTTAGGGAGAATATGAGGTTCAACAACCATGTTCGGAAGGAATTGTGGTTGAGTTGATCGGGAGATCACGCAACATGTTTGGATCAAGAACAATGCATATGAAGGTATCGTGGACGTCGTTGGAAGGTGTTTGCACGTGTGCAAAGAGTGCATGGACGTGGTAACATGGTTCGAAGGCGTGATGAAGAGATGTGGACGTAAAGAATTGGTAGGAAAGGTCCAACCAGGTGGATTATGGACTCAAGCTGCAGCTGAGTCGGTTATGGCTCAAATATGGAAAGATTTGAGTTGGTTATGATAGGATTTCATGTGGGACATGAAGTTGAGTTATTTAGGAATGTGGGGTACGTTCCTACGGTGTTTGGAAGTCTTAAGATTGCTTCTATCTGCGTATAAAAGAGTCTTGAGTAGTTATGGAAAGTTTTGATTCAGAAACTGAGTAGGATTAGAGTCCTAGTTTGAATTGGGATGGCCTTAGGGCTGGTTATATAAGTAAGGGAGGCCAAGACTTGTTGAGAGCACGACCTTGGGCTGTTCCTCTTATGTTTTGATCAATAAAATTCGTAAAAGAGAAACTTTTGTGCCTTGTTCGTCCGACTTGTTTTTGTCAAGTCTTTCTCGTCGAGTTTCTGGACAGCACGACAGTGCTTCGGTGTTTTGATCATAACTCGAGTTTCCTGATCCAATTGACGTGATTCTTTTTGGGTTGTCTTGACAACTTGATTATATATCATCTGTGAAATCACGGTCATTGGATTTGTAGTTTCTGATCTACACGAGTTTCTTTGCAGTGTTGCAGATTTGGTTTTTACTCGAGTAGAATAGATTGACCCTTGTTTGATCTTTCGATCATAACTTGAGTTTTTCTTGATGGATTTTTGTGATTCTTGTTGTCTTGGCTTCGTGACTTGATTCTCTATAATATATACCACTTTTATCACGGTTGAACATATTTAGATCAGTCACATACACGGTTTCTTTAACATATCGATTTTTTGCCAAGGGGGTTTTTGTTGCTTCCGCTAAAAAGTTTAAATCTACCATTCACCCCCATCTGGTAGCTTTTCACGTGCTCTTAGATCCTACAATTGGTATTAGAGCCATGGTGCTCTAATCTTTGTGATTTGCACATGTTTTTACTAATCATCATGGAGAATTACTCCGCAAAACCTTGTGTGTTCAGTGGCATTGATTTTCAGGTTTGGAAGGCACGTATGGAGGCTTTCATCCAGGCGCAAGGCTTCGCAATATGGGAAAAGGTGTACAAGCCTTATGACGTGCCACCAAACGATCAAATCACGGCTACGAACATGAGGGATGTCGACAACAACAACAAAGCATGGAACTTGATCATACAAGGATTAACTCAAAATGACTTCGACCGTGTTGCACACCTCCGATCTGCATACGATGTGTGGAAAGCACTTTGTGACTACCACAAAGGATCCAACACGATCAAGGAGGTAAGACAAGATATGTTCAAGAAATAATACATGCGCTTCGAGATGCAACCCGATGAGTCAATCGATGACCTCTTTGCTCGCTTCAATAAAATTCTCAGCAACTTGCGTAGTGTCAACGTTAATTTTTTAGATGCTAAAAATGCTAGGCAATTGCTAAGTGCATTAGACATGTCAATTTGGGAGATGAAAGTTACATCTATTTGTGAATCTACTGTCATGGTACACATACATTAGATGTACTATATTCTAAGTTAAAAACTCATGAAATTGACATAATATCACGTAAGAACCCCAACAAGTCTCTTGCATTTGTTTCACAACATGACATGCCTAGCTCTAGTCAATCTTCATCTTGTGGTACACTTTCTTTGTTGTCCTCTCTAATCCTTGAACAGATTGAAGAGTTTCCATAGGAAGAACTTGCACTCATCTCTACTCGGTTCTCAAAAGCATTGCAAAATGTGAGAACTAGGAGAGGAAGTGCCAGACCTCAACGATGTTTTGAATGTGGTAAGATAGGACATTTTCGTACAGATTGCCCTAACTTTTCAGGTCCTACTTCCCGTGATGAAAAGCAAACTACGACGAAGCACTCCTCTGCAAACAATAAGAAAAAGAAGAAGGTTTTTATAGGACGCTAATTGGTAAATAGTTTTATCTCCGCACTTCAAAAACTTGGCTCGAGCGATGTGGACATCGCAAGTCAAGTTCAAGTATGGAGGAGGCAGAACACAACAGCGACAATGAAGAGGTATGTTCTACTTGCGAAGAAATGTGTGATGCTATTTCTCGTGCCACTGTTATAGTTAAGGAAAAGGATAAAAAGATTAGGGACAATGCTGTTAAAATTGAGTCACTAAAATCTGAAATTAATCGTTTGAAATCTTTGATTCCTAGTGATGATTCTTGTTCCTCATGTGATTAAATATATAAACAATTGTCCTCTCTAAGAAGTGCACATACCTCTACACTTGATAAACTTGAGTTAGAGATTGAAAAGAACAGAGAGCTTGCTGCACTTAATGATAAAAATCTGAAAGATGCTTGTTGCTCTACAATTGATTTGCATTTTTCTACTTGTGATGATCTTAATAAGAAACTACAAGATGCTATAAATAAAATTTCTATATTGAACAATATTTTACGTTCTCATGAAGTTAAGTATTGTTCCAATTACAAATTAAAGGAAAAACTTTATGTCAAAACTGCCTAGACTTGTCTAAGAAACTTGATGACATGAATAGGACACTAGAGCGGTTTTATAATGGGAATAAGAACTGAACTTGCTATTGATTTCTTCTAAATCTTGCAATGATAAAACTGGTTTAGGTTTTGGTTCTCATGCTCATGCTAAAGCACATCCACCTAAAATTGTAAAGTCATTAGGAAGTGGTTTGATTAAAACAGTTCCTAAACAAAAGGAAGTGATTTTTAAATCTGTAGGAGTGTTGTCTCATTCGGTTTCAAATAAACATGTTGTTTGCTCATCTAGACATGAACATAAAGTTCAATTTCATTTTACCTACTATGGTAGAGATGATCATGTCATAGATTTTTTTATAGAGTAGCTAAGCAACAGAAAAAGGAAAGAATGATTGCTAGATGATATAACAACTGTGCAAAACCTGTGGCGTGTGCTGAACCGAATGTTAGAAATATGCAACCTACTGTAATGAGTCAAAAACATGCAAAGTTTGCTTCCGGGCCTACTGTTTTTAGTGCTACTCATGGAACACCTCGTAGGTCAGTAGTTGGGTACAAAAATCTTAAAACTTTGGCTCATAAACCTGTTGTTTTATCTCAGCCTTTGCGTGTTACTTCTGCTGGACGTCGTGTGACTCAGTATTGGATTCCTAAATGCCTTTTGACTAACCCCAGTATTGAGTCATCGACGTATTGTACTTCTATGTAGGTTACACGCTTGAGAAAGGAGAACATTTGGATTGTGGATTCAGGATGCTCACGTGACCGGTAACAAAGAATGGTTCTCCTCCCTCTCTTTTGTGTCACATGTAGAAAATGTTACTTTTGCTGATAATTCTTCAATTCCTATAATTGATAAGGATTCGGTTAGAGTAAATAATCACTACACTTTAAAAGATGTGGCACTTGTTAAAAATTTGAAATACAACTTGCTTTTTGTTTCACAATTGCTAGACAAAAATCTGGTAATTATTTTCACTAAAATTTTTTGCAAGGTTGTAGATTCAAATAATGAGCTAATTTTATATGTCTCGGTTTGGAAGAGTTTTTGAAACTTATTTTGATACGTCATCCTCTAAGCATATATGTCTAGTTGCTAATGATTCAAAAAACTTATATTTTTACATCGTAGACTTGGTCACGTAGGCTTTGATCATCTCACACGTGTTAGGACTCTTGATCGCATACGTGGGCTGTCTAAACTTAAAGAGGACAAAGAAATTGTGTGCTCTTCTTGGAGACATGCTAAGATGGTTGCAGGTTCACATGCTCGTCTCACAATGACCATGACAACTGAACCTGGTCAACTTTTGCACCTTGACACCGTAGGACCTTCACGTGTTCAATCCTTCGGAGCTAAATGGTATGTTCTTGTGATTGTTGATGACTACTCTAGATACTCTTGGGTTTATTTTATGGCAACTAAGAATAAAACTTTTAGTCACTTTAGTTAGATTATAAATTGATCACCCAGGATCTTTAAAAGCAATTAGAAGTGATAACGGAACCAAATTTAAAAATCAATCTTTTGATCACTTTTGTGCTGAAAATGGAATAGATCATAAATTTTCTTCACCATATGTACCTCAACAAAATGGTGTTGTAGAGAGAAAGAATATAACCTTAGTTGAGATGGCTAGGACTATGCTTGATGAATATCAAACTCCTAGAAAATTTTGGGCTGATGCAATTGCAAATGTTTGTTATGTCTCAAATCGTGTTTTCTTGCGTGCTAAGCTAGGTAAAACACCATATGAACTTCGGTTTGGACATAGGCCTAGTGTCACACACTTTCGGGTCTTTGGTTGCAAATTCTTTGTTAAGAAACATGGTAATCTTGATAAATTTGAACCTAGATCCGTTGATGGCATGTTTCTTGGTTACCCATCTCATACTAAAGGCTACCGTGTGCTTTTACATGACACTAACAAAATTGTGGAGACCTATGAGATTTCTTTTGACGAAACTAGCCTAGGTACTAGCTCTAATATTGCAGGAACAGACCCATATCCGCAGGGGGATAGTATTTGCATCAAAGAAGATGAAGAAGTGACGCTGCTGCCCGAAAATTTAGGAGCTAATGACATTGTTCCAACTCCTGATTTTGATTCACAACCAGCACCGACAACCACCATTGCTGGTCAAGATCGTCCTCAAGTCACAAGTTGATCAATTTGTGATGAACATGAAGAAGAAGGAGCTTGTGAATTGTCTACTCCCCTCCGAGTCCTCAAAAGTCATCCTCCACAACAAATGATTGGAAGCTTGCACGAACGAGTCACACGGTCCAGCTATGATGAGTTCAAAACTTGAGATGAGTATGATGGGAGAACTCAGATACTTTTTGGGGCTGCAAATCAAGCAAACCAAGGAGGGTACAATTGTGCATCAAACAAAGTATACAAGAGACCTTCTTAAGCACTTCAACATGGACAAAAGCAAGTCTCTTCGGACACCAATGGGTACAGCAACGACACTTGAACTTGATGAAGATGGTGAACCCATGGATCAAAAAGAATATAGAAGTATGATTGGATCACTTTTGTACCTCACGACATCAAGACCGGACCTACAATTTAGCGTATGTCTTTGTGCACGATTTCAAGCTTCCCCACGTGCTTCACATCGTCAAGCCGTCAAAAGAATTCTCAGGTACTTACAAGGAACTCAAGAATTTGGGATTTTTCTTCCTTCTTTCTCAACCGTTACTTTGAAAGCTTTTTCGGATGCTGATTTTGGGGTTGTAGAATTGATAGGAAAAGTACTTCGGGTGCTTGTCATTTTCTTGGTAATTTACTTGTTGCTTGGTCCTCTAGAAAACAAAATTTAGTTGCACAATCCACAGCCGAATCTGAATATATAGCTGCTGCTAGCGCTTGCTCACAAATTCTTTGGATTGTTCAAACACTTAAGGACTATGTGGTTGATCTAGATAGTGTTTCACTATTTTGTGATAACACTAGTGCCATTTGCATTGCTAAAACCCCGTGCAACATTCGAGAACAAAACACATTGGCATTAGGTATCACTTTCTCCATGATAATGTTGAAAAAGGAAACATTGTGCTTCACAATGTAGATATCGAACAACAATTGGCTGACATTTTTATAAAACCTTTGGATTTCATTCGTTTTTGTTTCATTCGTAGTGAAATAGGGGTTATGCATCCTCATGGCTTAAATTGAGGGGGAGTTTTGAAACTTGGGAAGTCTATGTGTGAATCTGAATTTAAATAATATGAGCATAGTGTTTCATACATATATGACTTTGTGATTTCTTTTATATGCTGAAAGTTCTTACTACATTACCCATGTTATACACTTTGTAGTTTTTTTCATCACTAGTAATTGGACTAATTATTTACACTAAATCTGGTCATGATAAACTTTCTTCCTGTTTTAAACTTGTTGCATGCTCACAAGTGCTTTTAATAATGAAAAAATAATCAATCAACTATTCACATGTTGAGATTTTATGTTCAAATGAAAAATTGAGAAAAAGATCAAGAGAATATGCATGCATCACACTTCTTCTTTTGAGATGGCTTATCATTGCACTTAGATATGAACTTGGAAGAAATTGTGTATGACTAAAACCATGTCCTTAAGCTTCTGATTGACAAATGACATAGGCTTGACTTGGTTGGTTAGAATAAGGCTGATGCGGCATATAATCTCTTGCAAATGTCATATGATCTGAATTTGTGCTTTGAAAAATGCTTTCAGGTCTTGACATAGTTAAGTTTGTGAGATCATGACTTACTTAAATTGAAAATTACACTTGATCTCTAGCATGACTTACATTACTTTATGTATCTCATTGATGTGATAGTGTAAGTTACTTGATAGTATTGATTGGATGAGCTTTGTTTTATATGTATATGTTATAAATATGCTCATAACAATTAAAATTTCTCGTTTGAACCTTGCTGCATACATTGTCAAAGGGGAGAAATTGATCACACATTGCACGACTCACAAGTGTTTTGGCATGATTCTTCTCAGAGGGAGAATTTTTGTTTTTTTTCTCATTTTATTTCTGATTTACAAAGGGGGAGAAATATGTATAGGGGGGAGAATTTTTTTTCCAAATTTCTTTCTCATTTGATTGTTTTCAAAACTTTTCATGTGAATAAACCAATGTTCGGATTTTAAGTGGTGTTGCCAATGCATTCATCAAGAGGGACATTGTGAGACCTATGTGTGCTGAATACATTGGCTATGACGATAAAAGTTTTGAATTCTGCCAAAACACTCTTTTTGTCAAGGTCCAACTCTAGGTCCGAGCTCCAACAAGATCCGATGTAAGGTCCGACCTGCTATGGCTAGGTCTGACATGCGTTTGGTTAGCTCCGACGGTAGGTCCGACTAGCTTTGGTAAGTTCCGGTGCTAGGTTCTGCTAGCTTTGGTAAGCTCCGGCTCAAGGTCCGGTTAGCTTTGGCAAGGTCCGGAGCTAAATCACAATGGTTCTTTTTTACCATACAACTGTTCCAAACTTGCTTTACATCTATGGAAAGTTTGCTTAGTATTCTTTTACTAAGTTTTTGAAGTGTTATGGCTCTTTACGGCGGTTAACATTTTGCTATGGTTTGTAACATGCTTATGTGAGGTGTTCACGTAAGGTGTTGTGGTTTTCAGAACTAACGTGAGTCAAGTCGCAGACTTGTGCTCGAAAGTATTGGTTGTGTATTCATGTGCAGGTGTTGCTTGAGTTCAAGATATGGCCGATGATGGGATCCATTGAACTAGTATTAGCGAGAAGATGAGGTTCAACAACCAAGTTCGGGAGGAATTTTGGTTGAGTTGATTGTGAGGTCGCGCAACATGTTTGGATAAAGAACAATGCATATGAAGGTATCGTGGACGTCCTTGGAAGGTGTTTGCACGTGTGCAAGGAGTGCATGGACGTGGCAATATGGTTCCAAGTTGTGATGAAGAGATGTGGACGTAAAGAATTGGTAGGAAAGTTCCAACTGGCTGGATTATGGACTCAGGCTGCGGCTGAGTCAGTTATGGCTCAAATATGGAAATATTTGAGTTGGTTATGATAGGATTTCGTGTTGGACATGAAGTTGAGTTGTTTTAGGAATGTGGTATACGTTTCTAAGTTGTTTGGAAGTCTTAAGATTGCTTCTATCTGCGTATAGAAGAGTCTTGAGCAGTTATAAAAAGTTTTAATTCAAAAACTGAGTAGAATTAGAGTCCTAGTTTGAATTAGGATGACCTTAGGGCTGGTTATATAAGCAAGGGAGGCCAAGACTCGTGGAGAGCATGACCTTGGGCTGTTCCTCTTATGTTTTGATTAATAAAATTCGTAATTTAGAGGAGCTTTTGTGCCTTGTTCGTCTGACTTATTTTTGTCAAATCTTTCTCGTCGAGTTTCTGGACAGCACGACAGTGCTTTGGAGTTTTGATCATAACTCGAGTTTTATAAATCCAATTGACGTGATTCTTTTTGGGTTGTTTCAAAACATGATTATCTATCAACTGTGAAAATTTCATGGTCATTGAATTTGTAGTTTGTGATCTACACGAGTTTCTTTGCAGTGTTTCAAATCTGGTTTTTACTCGAGTACAACAGATTGACCCTCGTTTGATCTTTCGATCATAACTTGAGTTTTTCTTGATGGATTTCCGTGATTCTTGTTGCTGTGTCTTCGTGACTTGATTCTCTATAATATATACCACTTTTGTCACAGTTGAACTGTGAGACCTATGCGTGCTGAATACATTGTCTATGACGATAAAAGTTTTGAATTCTGCCAAAACACTCTTTTTGTCAAGGTCCGACTCTAGGTTCGAGCTCCGACAAGATCCGATGTAAGGTCCAAATTGCTATGGCTAGGTCTGACATGTGTTTTATTAGCTCTGGCGGTAGGTCCTACTAGCTTTAGTAAGTTCCGGTGCTAGCTTCTGCTAGCTTTGGTAAGCTCCGGCTCAAGATCTGGTTAGCTTTAGCAAGGTTCAGAGATAAATCGCAATGATTCTATTTTTACTATGAAAATGTTTTGAACTTGCTTTATATCTATGGAAAGTTTGCTTAGTATTATTTTACTAAGTTTTTGAAGTGTTATGGCTATTTATGGTGGTTAACTTTTTGCTATGGTTTACAACATGCTTACGTGAGGTGTTCACGTAAGGTGTTGTGGTTTTTGGAACTAACGTGAGGCAAGTCGCCGACTTATGCTAGAAAGTATTGGTTGTTTGTTCATGTGCAGGTGTTGCTTGAGTTCAATATATGGCTGGTGATGGGATCCATTGAACTAGTCTTAGGGAGAAAATGAGGTTCAACAATCAAGTTCGGGAGGAATTGTGGTTGAGTTGATCGGGAGGTCACACATCATGTTTAGATCAAGAATAATGCATATGAAGGTATCGTGGATGCCGTTGGAAGGTGTTTGCACGTGTGCAAGGAGTGCATGGACGTGCCAACATGGTTCCAAGTCGTGATGATGAGATGTGGGCGTAAATAATTGGTAGGAAAGGTCCAACCGGCTAGATTATGGACTGAGGCTGCGGCTGAGTCGGTTATGGCTCAAATATGGTTAGATTTGAGTTGGTTATGATAGGATTTTGTGTGGAACACGAAGTAGAGATGTTTTAGGAATGTTTGGGACGTTCCTAAGGTGTTTGGAAGTCTTAAGATTGCTTCTATTTGCGTATAGAAAAGTCTTGAGCAGTTTTGAAAAGTTAGAGTTTGAATCCAAGTAGGAGTAGTTGTTCTAGTTTTAATTGAGATGGACTTAGGGCTGGTTATATAAGCAAGGGAGGCCAAAACTCATGGAGTGCACGACTTTGGACTGTTCCTCTTATGTTTTGATTAATAAAATTCGTAATTTAGATGAGCTTTTGTGCCTTGTTCGTCCGACTTGTTTTTGTCAAGTCATTCTCGTCGAGTTTCTGGACAGCACGACAGTGCTTCGGTGTTTTGATCATAACTCGAGTTTTACAGATCCAATTGACGTGATTATTTTTGGGTTGTCTTCAAAACTTTATTATCTATCATCTGTGAAAATTTCACGGTCATTGGATTTATAGTTTCTGATGGACACGAGTTTCTTTGCAGTGTTGCAGATCTGGTTTTTACTAGAGTAGAACAGATTGACCCTCATATGATCTTTTGATCATAACTCGAGTTTTTCTTGACGGATTTCCGTGATTCTTGTCATCGCGTCTTCGTGGCTTGATTCTCTATAATATATACCACTTTTTTTTATGGTTAAACACATTTAGATCAGTCACATACACGGTTTCTTTAACAGATCAATTTTCTATCGAGGGGGTTTTTGTTGCTTCCGCTAAAAAGTTTAAATCCACCATTCACCCCCTCTGGTAGCTTTTCATGTGCTCTTCGATCCTACAATTGGTATCAGATCCAAGGTTCTCTAATATTTTTGATTTGCACGTATTTTGACTAATCATCATGGAGAATTACTCCGTAAAACCTTGTGTGTTCAGTGGCATTGATTTTCAGGTTTGGAAGGCACGTATGGAGGCTTTCATCCAGGCGCAAGGCTTTGCAATATGGGAAAAGGTGTACAAGCCTTATGACATGCTGCCAAACGATCAAGTCATGGCTATGAACATGAGAGATGTCGATAACAACAACAAAGCACGGAACTTGATCATACAAGGATTAAATCAAAATGACTTCAACCGTGTTGCACACCTCCGATCTGCATACGATGTGTGGAAAGCACTTTGTGACTACCACGAAGGATCACCCACGATCAAGGAGGTAAGACAAGATATGTTCAAGATAGAATACATGCGCTTCGAGATGCAACCCGATGAGTCAATTGATGACCTCTTTGCTCGCTTCAATAAAATTCTCATCAACTTGCGTAGTGTCAACGTTAATTCTTCAGATGCTAAAAATGCTAGGCAATTACTAAGTCCATCAGACATGACAATTTGGGAGATGAAAGTTACATTTATTTGTGAATCTACTGTCGTGAGTACACATACATTAGATGTGCTATATTCTAAGTTAAAAACTCATGAAATTGACATAATATCACGTAAGAACCCCAACAAGTCTCTTGCATTTGTTTCACAACATGACATGCCTAGCTCTAGTCAATCTTCATCTTGTGGTACACTTTCTTTATTGTCCTATCTAACTCTTGAACAGATTGAATAGTTTCTAGAGGAAGAACTTGCACTTATCTATACTCGGTTCTCAAAAGCATTGCAAAATGTGAGAACTAGAAGGAGAAGAAGTGTCAGACCTCAACAATGCTTTGAATGTGGTAATACAGGACATTTTCGTACGGATTGTCTTAACCTTTCATGTCCTACTTCCCATGATGAAAGCAAACTAGGACAAAACACTCCTCTACAAACGATAAGAAAAAGAAGAAGGGTTTTATAGTACGCCTATTGATAAATAGTTTTATCTCCGCACTTCAAGAACTTGGCTCGAGCGATGTGGACATCGGAAGTGACGAAGATGAAGATGATTTGGCAAACTAATGCTTCATAGCGGGCAAGTCAAGTTCAAGTATGGATGAGGCAGAACACAAAAGCGACAATGAAGAGGTATGTCCTACTTGCGAAGAAATGTGTGATGCTATTTCTCGTGCTACTGTTATAGTTAAGAAAAAAAGACAAAAAGCTTAGGGACAATGCTGTTAAAATTGAGTCACTAGAATCTGAAATTAATCGTTTGAAATTTTTGATTCCTAGTGATGATTCTTGTTCCTCATGTGATTTAATATATGAACACTTATCCTCTATAAGAAGTGCACATACCTCCACACTTGATAAACTTGAGTTAGAGATTGAAAAGAACAGAGAGCTTGCTGCACTTAATGATAAAAACTTGAAAGATGCTTGTTATTCTACAATTGATTTGCATTGTTCTACTAGTGATGATCTTAATAAGAAACTATAAGATGCTATGAATGAAATTTCTATATTGAACAATGCTTTACGTTCTCATGAAATTAGTATTGTTCTAATTGCAAACTAAAAGGAAAAACTTCATGTCAAAACTGTCTAGACTTGTCTAAGAAACTTGGTGACATGAATAGAACACTAGAGCGGTTTTATAATAGGAATAAGAATCTGAACTTGCTGTTGAATTCTTCTAAATCTTGCAATGATAAAACTGGTTTAGGTTTTGGTTCTCATGCTCATGCTAAAGCACATCCACCTAAAATTGTAAAGTCATTAGGAAGTGGTTTGATTAAAACAGTTCCTAAACAAAATGAAGTGATTTTTAAATCTGTAGGAGTGTTGTCTCATTCGGTTTCAAATAAACATGTTGTTTGCTCATCTAGACATAAACATAAAGTTCAATTTCATTTTACCTACTGTGGTAGAGATGGTCATGTCATAGATTTTTGTTATAGAGTATCTAAGCAACAGAAAAATGAAAGAATGATTGCTAGATGATATAACAACTGTGCAAAACCTGTGGCGTGTGCTGAACCGAATGTTAGGAATATGCAACCTACTGTAATGAGTCAAAAACATGCAAAGTTTGCTTCCGGGCCTACTGTTTTTAGTGCTACTCATGGAACACCTCGTAGGTCAGTAGTTGGGTACAAAAATCTTAAAACTTTGGCTCATAAACCTGTTGTTTTATCTCAGCCTTTGCGTGTTACTTCTGTTGGACGTCGTGTGACTCAGTATTAGATTCCTAAATGCCTTTTGACTAACCCCAGTATTGAGTCATCGACGTATTGTACTTCTATGTAGGTTACACGCTTGAGAAAGGAGAACATTTGGATTGTGGATTCAGGATGCTCACGTGACCGGTAACAAAGAATGGTTCTCCTCCCTCTCTTTTGTGTCACATGTAGAAAATGTTACTTTTGCTGATAATTCTTCAATTCCTATAATTGATAAGGATTCGGTTAGAGTAAATAATCACTACACTTTAAAAGATGTGGCACTTGTTAAAAATTTGAAATACAACTTGCTTTTTGTTTCACAATTGCTAGACAAAAATCTGGTAATTATTTTCACTAAAAATTTTTGCAAGGTTGTAGATTCAAATAATGAGCTTATTTTTAATATGTCTCGGTTTGGAAGAGTTTTTGAAACTTATTTTGATACGTCATCCTCTAAGCATAGATGTCTAGTTGCTAATGATTCAAAAGACTTATATTTTTGGCATCGTAGACTTGGTCACGTAGGCTTTGATCATCTCACACGTGTTAGGGCTCTTGATCGCATACGTGGGCTGCCTAAACTTAAAGGGGACAAAGAAATTGTCTGCTCTTCTTGGAGACATGCTAAGATGGTTGCAGGTTCACATGCTCGTCTCACAATGACCATGACAACTGAACCTGGTCAACTTTTGCACCTTGACACCGTAGGACCTTCACGTGTTCAATCCTTCGGAGCTAAATGGTATTGTTCTTGTGATTGTTGATGACTACTCTAGATACTCTTGGGTTTATTTTATGGCAACTAAGAATGAAACTTTTAGTCACTTTAGTTAGATTATAAATTGATCACCCAGGATCTTTAAAAGCAATTAGAAGTGATAACGGAACCGAATTTAAAAATCAATCGTTTGATCACTTTTGTGCTGAAAATGGAATAGATCATAGATTTTCTTCACCATATGTACCTCAACAAAATGGTGTTGTAGAGAGAAAGAATATAACCTTAGTTGAGATGGCTAGGACTATGCTTGATGAATATCAAACTCCTAGAAAATTTTGGGCTGATGCAATTGCAACTGTTTGTTATGTCTCAAATCGTGTTTTCTTGCGTGCTAAGCTAGGTAAAACACCCTATGAACTTCGGTTTGGACATAGTCCTAGTGTCACACACTTTCGGGTCTTTGGTTGCAAATGCTTTGTTAAGAAACATGGTAATCTTGATAAATTTGAATCTAGATCCATTGATGGCATGTTTCTTGGTTACCCATCTCATACTAAAGGCTACCGTGTGCTTTTACATGACACTAACAAAATTGTGGAGACCTATGAGATTTCTTTTGACGAAACTAGCCTAGGTACTAGCTCTAATATTGCAGGAACAGACCCATATCCGCAGGGGGATAGTATTTGCATCAAAGAAGATGAAGAAGTGACGCTGCTGCCCGAAAATTTAGGAGCTAATGGCATTGTTCCAACTCCTGATTTTGATTCACAACCAGCACCGACAACCACCATTGCTGGTCAAGATCGTCCTCAAGTCACAAGTTCTTCAATTTGTGATGAACATGAAGAAGAAGGAGCTTGTGAATTGTCTACTCCCCTCCGAGTCCTCAAAAGTCATCCTCCACAACAAATGATTGGAAGCTTGCACGAACGAGTCACACAGTCGAGCTATGATGAGTTCAGAATTTGAGATGAGTATGATGGGAGAACTCAGATACTTTTTGGGGCTGCAAATCAAGCAAACCAAGGAGGGTACAATTGTGCATCAAACAAAGTATACAAGAGACCTTCTTAAGCACTTCAACATGGACAAAAGCAAGTCTCTTCGGACACCAATGGGTACAGCAACGACACTTGAACTTGATGAAGATGGTGAACCCATGGATCAAAAAGAATATAGAAGTATGATTGGATCACTTTTGTACCTCACGGCATCAAGACCGGACCTACAATTCAGCGTATGTCTTTGTGCATGATTTCAAGCTTTCCCACGTGCTTCACATCGTCAAGCTGTCAAAAGAATTCTCAGGTACTTACAAGGAACTCAAGAATTTGGGATTTTTCTTCCTTCTTCCTCAACCGTTACTTTAAAAGCTTTTTCGGATGCTGATTTTGGGGGTTGTAGAATTGATAGGAAAAGTACTTCGGGTGCTTGTCATTTTCTTGATAATTCACTTGTTGCTTGGTCCTCTAGAAAACAAAATTCAGTTGCACAATCCACAGCCGAATCTGAATATGTAGCTGCTTCTAGCGCTTGCTCACAAATTATTTGGATTATTCAAACACTTAAGGACTATGAGGTTGATCTAGATAGTGTTCCACTATTTTGTGATAACACTAGTACCTTTTGCATTGCTAAAAACCCCGTGCAACATTCGAGAACAAAACATATTGATATTAGGTATCACTTTCTCCGTGATAATGTTGAAAAAGGAAACATTGTGCTTCACCATGTAGATACCGAACAACAATTGGCTGACATTTTTATAAAACCTTTGGATTCCACTCATGGCTTAAATTGAGGGGGAGTTTTGAAACTTGGGAAGTCTATGTGTGAATCTGAATTTAAAATAATATGAGCATAGTATTTCATACATATATGACTTTGTGATTCCTTTTATATGCTGAAAGTTCTTACTACATTACTCATGTTATACATTTTGTAGTTTTTGCCATGACTAGTAATTGGAATAATTATTTACACTAAATCTGGTCATGATCAAACTTTCTTGCTGTTTTAAACTTGTTGCATGCTCACAAGTGCTTTTAATAATAAAAAAATAATCAATCAACTATTCAAATGTTGAGCTTTTATGTTCAAATGAAAAATTGAGAAAAAGATCAAGGGAATATGTATGTATCGCACTTCTTATTTTGAGATGGCTTATCATTGCACTTAGATATAAACTTGGAAGAAGTTCTGTATGACTAAAACCATGTCCTTAAGCTTCTGATTGTCAAATGATATAGGCTTGGCTTGGTTGGTTAGAATAAGGCTGATGCGACATATAATCTCTTGCAAATGTCATATGATTTGAATTTGTGCTTTAAAAAATAATTAAAATGCAACAACAAGTGTCATGCCTTTAGGTCTTGACATAGTTAAGTTTGTGAGATCATGACTTGCTTAAATTAAAAATTACACTTGATGTCTAGCATGGCTTACACTACTTTATGTATCTCATTGATGTGATAGTGTAAGTTACTTGATAGTATGGCTTGGATGAGCTTTGTTTTATATGTATATGTTATAAATATGCTCATAAGAATTAAAATTTCTCTTTTGAACATTGCTGAATACATTGTCAAAGGGGGAGAAATTGATCACACATTACACGAGTCACAAGTATTTTGGCACGATTCTTCTTAGGGTGAGAATTTTTGTTTTTCTTCTCATTTTATTTCTGATTTACAAAGGGGGAGAAATATGTATAGGGGGAGAAATTTTTGTTTCGAAATTTCTTTCTCATTTGATTGTTTTCAAAACTTTTCATGTGAATAAGCCAATGTTCGAATTTTAAGTGGTGTTTCCAATGCATTCATCAAGGGAGAGATTGTGAGACCAATGTGTTCTGTATACATTGGCTATGACGATATAAGTTTTGAATTCTGCCAAAACACTCTTTTTGTCAAGGTCCGACTCTAGGTCCGAGCTCCGAAAAGATCTGACGTAAGATCCAACTTGCTATGGCCAGGTACGACATGTGTTTGGTTAGCTCCGGCGGTAGGTCCGACTAGCTTTGGTAAGTTCTGGTGCTAGGTTCTGCTAGCTTTGGTAAGCTCCGGCTCAAGGTCCGGTTAGCTTTAGCAAGGTCCGGAGCTAAATCGCAATGATTCTGTTTTTACCATGCAAATGTATCGAACTTGCTTTACATCAAAGTTTGCTTAGTATTCTTTTACTAAGTTTTTGAAGTGTTATGGCTGTTTACGGTGTTAACATTTTGCTATGGTTTGCAACATGCTTATGTGAGGTGTTCACGTAAGGTGTTGTGGTTTTCGGATCTAACATGAGGCAAGTCGCGGACTTGTGCTCGAAAGTATTGGTTGTTTATTCATGTGCAGGTGTTACTTGAGTTCAACATATGGCTAGTGACGGGATCCATTGAACTAGTATTAGGGAGAAGATGAGGTTCAACAACCAAGTTCGGGAGGAATTATGGTTGAGTTGATCGGGAGGTCGCGCATCATGTTTGGATCAAGAACAATGCATATGAAGGTATCATGGACGTCGTTGGAAGGTGTTTGCACATGTGCAAGGAGTGCATGGACGTGCCAACATGGTTCCAAGGTGTGATGAAGAGATGTGGACGTAAAGAATTGGTAGGAAATGTCCAACCGGCTGGATTATGGACTCAGGCTGCGGCTGAGTCGGTTATGGCTCAAATATGGAAAAATTTGAGTTGGTTATGATAGGATTTTATGTTGGACACGAAGTAGAGATGTTTTAGAAATGTTTGGGACGTTCCTAAGGTATTTGGAAGTTTTAAGATTGCTTCTATCTACGTATAGAAGAGGCTTGAGCAGTTTTGGAAAGTTAGAGTTTGAATCCAACTAGGAGTAGGAGTCCTGTTTGAGTTGAGATGGCCTTAGAGCTGGTTATATAAGCAAGGGAGGCCAAGACTCGTGGAGTGTACGCCTTTTGGATGTTCCTCTTATGTTTTGATCAATAAAATTTGTAATTTAGAGGAGCTTTTGTGCCTTGTTCGTCCGACTTGTTTTTGTCAAGTCTTTCTCATCGAGTTTCTGGACAGCACGACAGTGCTTCGGTGTTTTGATCATAACTCGAGTTTTACAGATCCAATTGACATTATTCTTTTTGGGTTGTCTTAAAGATTTGTTTATCTATCATATGTGAAAATGTCACGGTCATTGGATTTGTAGTTTCTGATCTACACGAGTTTCTTTGCAGTGTTGCAGATCTGGTTTTTACTCGAGTAGAATAGATTGACCCTCGTCTGATCTTTCGATCATAACTTGAGTTTTTCTTGACGGATTTCCATGATTCCTGTTGTCGTGTATTCATGACTTGATTCTCTATAATATATACTACTTTTGTCACGGTTGAACACATTTAGATTAGTCGCATACACGATTTCTTTAACAAATCGATTTTCTGCCGAGGGGTTTTTGTTGCTTCCGCTAAAAAGTTTAAATCTACCATTCACCCCCCTCTGGTAGCTTTTGACGTGCTCTTCGATCCTCATGAACACATTTAGATCAGTCTCATACATGGTTTCTTTAACATATCGATTTTCTGCTGAGGGGTTTTTTGTTGCTTCCGCTAAAAAGTTTAAATCTACCATTCACCCACCTCCGGTAGGTTTTCACGTGCTCTTCGATCCTACAAAAATAGAAGACACGTACATACACGTTTGGTGATTATCTCCTTCCCATTCTCCAAAAGAATTCAAGATCCGAAGAACATATAGCTGTGGTAACTCGTTCAAATATTGAGAATCCAGCCAGGGATCTGATAATTCCAGTTCAAACATATTCAAACAAAGTTGGGCCACAGTTTAGGAAGTTAAACCCTGGGTTGATTGGAGAAATCGTAACCCAGGCCTGGCCCGTATTCAGCATTTGATTAACCAATAAAGGATTAGGGTTACGCCACAGTGACTACCACAGATCCAACTAAGTGCCGCCACAAAAGTTCCTGGCGAAGGCATAAACCAAGTCGGTGATCTCATGGCTGTTGGGGCGCTTGGAAGATTGGCAGGAGGTGGCAATGGAGATGATGCAACCAAAACTAGGTACTATGGTCCTCAACAATGTAGTTTTCAATCGCGTGGTGCTGGGATATATCGTGGTAATGGACGTGGCCGTGGGTGTGGACGTGAGTTCCACGGTCAGGCGGCTTGAGGGGGGATACATACCGGCAGTGGTAGCTACAAGGACATTGTTGGATCAAGCCAAGGCATTGTTAGATCAAAAGAGAAGCAAATCGTGGCAGATCATGAGGATGCTCCAAAGGAGACGAAGGCCAAACATAAGGGCCGAACCGATGGCAAAGAAGAAAAAGGTTCTCAGATGTTGTATCTGTTCTGAGGAGCATTACACTAACCAATGCCCGCTGCTACATGGACCGAAGCCAATGGCTACATATTGTGGATTAGCAAGAGAAGGTTTGGGTTTCTTCCATATACCGATGGATGGAACAAAAGTTGCCACGACTCCAGAATGAGTAACTGCAACAGCTTTGATCCGTATAATTGAAGGAGCAGTTTCAGCTGATCCTCTCAAATCCGAGCTTGCGCCTATTCTGCCTATCAAATGGGAGTGGGTGGTACGTGAGCATGGACCTAATGCATACATCGTGACTTTACCATGTCAGGTGGAATTGCAATGTATGGTGGCTATCAGACGTGTACCAACAGATAACAATGAAGGTGTCATGTATTTCAAGGAGTGGAATCAAGAAATTAAACCAAAGAGGATGTTGCACAAGGTATGGGTTCATGTGTATAGAGTACCTTATGAAATCAGACCATTCCTACCTTTATGGGCTGTGGGTTCTATATTGGGAGCCATATATAAGGTAGACATGAGATATCTGAGAAAGACAGGGGTGGTACGACTTATGGTAGTTGTACTTGATGTAAATGCTATACCGAGTGATGCTGATATTGTGGTTGAAGACAGGATGTATGAGATCTTTTTTAAAGTGGATGAACTAGTCCGAGGGGGTGAAGATGCTCAAGATCTTGAGGATGATGACCTCCTTGATTTTGATGATGGACAAAATGAAGACCAAGAGATGAATGATTCAGATGTCAATGTTAAATTAGATGAATCTGGAGGAGACAACTATGGTCAAGTAGCAACAGATAAAGGAGAGAAAAATAAAAACATGTCACAAAATGAGGAGACAACATTGATAGAGGAGGCAATTTATATTGCTGTTGATAAGTTGCTTGATGAAATAAGCTACAAAGTGATGAATGAAGATGATGATCAGTCGGTGATCCAACAGAATAATATGGTCATTTATGTTGATTCAGATCATGTTCCCATAGATGATAGCTCGCACCAAGGAGGTCTTCATATATGCATAGCTACCGAGGTGCAGGATGTGCAAGATCAAGTCATCACCAATCTTGTGCAAGGCACTGAGGTGCAAGATGTGCAAGATCAGTTGCATGGGGATGAGAATGCAAATGATATGCTTCACAATGGCAATGATACAGATATACAACACATTGTACTGTGGAACAAGAAATAAATCATACCGTCTTCCCTGCTGATTTACATCAAGGTGAGGCTGAGATGTCATATTTAACTTCTGTTGTAATAGAACATGAGAAAATCAAAGATGCAGAACAGCGAGAGATGAATGACAAGTGCAAAGATATGATCCATGACCCTCATGTTATGGAGGCACAGAGAGCGTAATCTACACATACACAAGCTAGATGGAGATTAGGCTTCAGAAGGGAAGAGGGTTGCTAAGAAGATAAAAAAAAACAAGATAAACAAGCTAGGAGATATAGCTCTGAGGTGCAGTAATAGACATTTGGCGCAAAATGATGAACACACAATGAAGAAAACAGACCGACTGGTAGGTATTCGTAACCTGGAACCAAAAGGTAACAAGAATTCTTTTTTTATCTTTTACTGATTCTCGTATTTCTTCAAATATGAATAGAGTTGGTATTTCCTTGTGAAGATACGATAATGATATTAGATCATCTATTTTGTCTATCAAATATTTAGAAGCTGATAGACTTGCCATGACGGCTAAACTAGGACATACCACTGAAAAGAGGAGAGATAATACCTCAAATGTTATGGAGGAAGATGAGGATAATAGAATTGATGCAATTCTCAGCCATTTAGATGAGGCTTTACATGAGAATTCGCATGAGCAGGGTCATGATCAACTATTATAGGATCAAAACGCTGCCACAACAAAAAATAAAAAATAAACCTCGTACTAAGATTACAGTGAGTACGACTAAAAAATTGTCAAAGTGTGTATCCAATGAAAAGAATATTTAGAATAGCAGAAGTCTTGTGGATTTGGCTAAACATAGATATTTGGCTGAAATGGTTAGAGAGGAGCAAGTCGATTTTATTGCACTCTCGAAAACGGGTAGAGAGGATTTTTCTGATATGACCCTTAGAATTTTTTTGCAATGGTCGAGATTTTATATGGTATAGTATGGCACCACATGGACGTTTTCAGGTGGCATCCGTTTGGGTGCAGACCTAAACGTGTCTGATATAGAATCCCATTGATGATGGAGAGATTTATGTTAAATTTTACCATCGGAATAAATCAGATGGATTCAAATTTGCGTTGTATACAGTCTATGGACCGACACAACATTATAATAAAGAGGCCTTTCTAATTGAATTAACACAAACCTGTTCTCATGAACAACTACCATATATAGTGGGTGGTGATTTCAATATCATGAGACATCCAGAGGATAAAATAAATATACTTTCGATACGAAATGGCCAAGCTTATTCAATGCGGTGATTTAGCCACTTGAACTCAAAGAGATTAAAATGTCTGGATGCTAATATACATGGGCCGGCCCTAGAGATGATGCTACATATGAAAACTATATAGAGTACTAGTTAGTACTGAATGGAAAGAAAAGTTTCCATTATCTATGGTACAGACTAAAGATAGGAGTCAATCAGATCACACACCTCTTATTCTTAACACTGGCTCTTCTACACATAGTAATAAACATCCAACATTTATATTTGAAAGAGGATGGTTCACGCGTGATGGATTTCGTAGTATGGATGCTAATGTTTGGTAGTCCAAAAACCAGGGTGCTACAACAATGGAGAGATGGCAAAATAAAATAAGGCATCTAGGTCAATATCTAAGAGGATGGGCTAAACATACAGCAGGCACATAAAAAAGAAACAAATTATAATGATGTTAGATATCTTAGATAAAAAGGTGGAAACATAAAATCTTTTTGATAATGAGATAAATATGAAATATTATCTTAAAGAAAGATTGGTTGCCTTATTAAGAGAACAAGAGATAAAATGGTATGAGAGAGCAAAAGTTAAAAACCTTATGAAAGGAGGTGATAATACTCATTTCTTTCATTTGGTAGCAAACGGTAAACACCGGAAACAACACATCTTCAGATTGGAACAAGAAGATGGGATAGTTTAGGGTGACACCAAACTTAAGAAATACATTACCAATTACTATAAAGGAATCTTTGGATAATCTTTAAAGAATAATATATCGCTCATGGAAAGTCAAATTGATGGCATTCCACAGGTGAATAATGTTGAAAATGATACATTAATTTCTCCATTCACCGAAGAGGAAGTAAAAGAGGTCGTGTTCCAAATGGAACATAATAAATCTCTGGGACCAGATGGCTTTCCGGCGGAGTTTTACCAAGTTTTTTAGGAAGAGATAAAACATAATTTAATGGCATTATTTGAGGAATTCTAGGAGGAATGTCTACCGCTACATAGTCTAGACTTTGGAGTCATTATTTTACTACCAAAGAAAGATAATGCTAATCAAATACAACAATATAGACCGATTTTTTTACTTAATGTTAGCTTTAAGATATTTACTAAAGTTGGCACAAACAGATTAAATAAAGTTGCTCAGACAATTGTGAACCCATCACAAACGACATTCATGCCTGGTGGAAATATAATGGAAGTTGTCATCATTCTACATGAGACCATTCATGAACTACATAGAAACAAACATGATGGATTCATTTTCAAAATAGATTTTGAAAAAACCTTTGATAAAGTAAAATGGTCATTCTTACAACAATGCTTAAGGATGAAAGACTTTACACCTAAATGGTGTAGATGGATTGATAGCTTTATTACAAAAGGCAGTGTATCCATTAAAGTAAATGATGATATCGGACATTACTTTCAATCAAAAAGGGTTACGCCAGGGAGACCAAATATCACCTATCCTATTTAATATAATGGTAGGCATGCTTGCAGTATTAATCAAAAGAGCAAAGGATGAAAATCAAATAAGGGGTCACTACAGGAAACATACCAATTAACGAGGGTGAAAAACCGTCGTAAATAAGCACATTACCCTCGTAAATAAGCTATTTGTGACGGTATTTACTTATTTATGAGGGTTTTTAGCCATCAAAAATAAGTCGACGTAAATAAGTATATTTACGATGGTTACCGACGTAAATAAATTTATCTACGACGGCTAATTTTAGCCGTCGTGAATAAGTCCACGCGCCACGTGGAACGGCGGGAAACTTATTTACGACGGGCTGGCTGTACTGTTGTAAATAACAGAGGCATTATTTACGACGGTACAACCACCCCGTCGTAAATAACAGGGGCATTATTTACGACGATACAGCCACCCCATCGTAAATAACAGAAACATTATTTACGACGGTACTGTATACAAAACCGTCGTAAATAAGTTTTTTAAACATTATTTACGACGGTATTGTATACAAAACCGTCGTAAATAAGTTTTAAAAAAAATAGAAAATGCTGACCGCTGGCTCTATAGCCAGTCCACTGGCTCGATGGCTAGCAACACAGACAGTCACAAGTCCATATAGAAAGTATATCACACGATCACAATCATAGAAAGTATTTCACACGTCCATCACAAGCAATCACATGACACGATACAAACGAAACTACACATTACTACCACGGCCGCTACCTCCGGAGCCCGCAAAATCATCCTCAAGCCGTCTACTCACTCCTGGCACGTTCGGCGATGGAGTGCGAGCCTCCGTCCCTGATGCCTGTCATGTTTTAGCACATATTATTAGAATTTAGCAAGTTGAACTAGTTTTGACTTTATTTTAGCAACTTTAACTATATTTGAGCAAGTTCAAAGTGTTTTGATTATATTTAATAAAGTTCAACTATGTTTGTCTATAATAGAGCAATGTTAACTAAGTTTAGTTATATTAGAGTAAGTTTAGTTATAATTGACCAAGTGTGTCTAAATAAAATCAAGAGAGGTTCGTTTTTACCTGAGCTTCTGTAGTTGGCACCTGTAGCTGCTCTGGCTCGATCACCGACGGTGGCTCCCACCGCGGAAGCTCAACCTGCTGTCCAGCCATCATAGCCTGCGAATACAAACTATTAGCACATTTTTGCATTCATAATTTTGAAACATATACATATTTGAACGACAATTACTTACCGCCATTGCTGCTTGAAACTGTAGCATGTACAAGTTGAGATACTCGTTTCTCGCCCTAGTGGTTGCGGCCTGTTGCTCTCGCTCTAGTCGGAGCTCCTCCTGAGTCCTCTCTCTCTCCCTCTCTCTCTCTCTCTCTCTCTCTCTCTCTCTCTCTCTCTCTCTCTCTCCGGAGCTCCTCCTGTGTCCGGCGGAGCTCGTCCTGGACACTCTGGAGCTCCAGCAAGCTAGACCGGTTGGAAGAGCCAGCCTGCTGAGAGGAAGAGGACCTCCACTGCACGCCCAAAAATGGTGCAGTAGAGAACAACTGGGTTATGCTATCAAAATCTCATCCGGACCTAGACCCCGTACCTAGCTCGTCATAAGCACGTTCTCGATCACTCTCAGGCTGTCCAAAAAGGGACAATTCCGAACATGCACGCTTCACATGCCTATCGCATGTGAAACGTGCAGATTTGAAACGGGTAATCAATTACTATATGTTACGTTAAACATTTCCATCTTCCAATCATTTAAGATAGAGAAAAGAACGAGAAAGAGGAGAAAAGTTGGTCAGAGTTTGAAGTGCAGGTCAATCGTCCACATGCGGGTCATCTGACTACTAAAGAGGCGGGCTAGGCCGAACCGAGCCGACACGGGCCGGGCCTAAAATGGGTATTCAGGAGATGATGGGGTCGGGTCGAGCCGAGCCGAGCAACAATGGATTGTCTGATGTGCGCGACTAACATCAATCCAACCCAATATGTTTGGCCCTATCTAAGCCCAGCCCAGTCGGTGACGAGACGAGACGAGCTCAGCCGACCCATCACGTGTCGCCTTGCATCTCGCCGGCCGCCGCGCCTCCCAACGTCTCGCCGTTGGCAAAGCTTCATCGACCCTCGCTGGGTAGCGCACGCGCCGGTCGATGTGTTCTTCGACCCGTCGTCCGCTGCCTCGCGCAAGCACCGCCGACCCTTGGCACCGTCGGCGAACAACTACTAGCATAGCTATAACACATATTAGCTAAATCACATATGAACCTAACATTTACACACGAAAAAAATTAACTAATTAACAACAAATTTAAACAAGAATCTAAATAACCTAATTAATCTAAAAAACCTAAACAAATAATTAACAACAAGAATTAACCTAATTAATAACAACTTTAACAAATAATTAACAACAAGAATTAACTAATTAACAACAACTAATTAACTAAACAACAAGAATTAACAACTAAATAACAACAAGAATTAACTAAACAAATAATTAACAACATGAATTAATAACAACCTAAACAAATAATTAACTAATTAACAAGAATTAACCTAATTAATAACAACTTACACAAATAATTAACAAAAAGAATTAACTAATTAACAACAACTAATTAACTAAACAACAAGAATTAACAACTAAATAACAACAAGAATTAACTAAACAAATAATTAACAACATGAATTAATTACAACCTAAACAAATAATTAACTAACTAACAACATGAATTAATAACAACCTAAACAAATAACTAACTACTAAACAACAATGAATTAACTAATTAACTAATAAACAACAACTAATTACCTACTTAACTAATTAACTACTACACAACAATTAATTAACCTCGGGGCGGCCGGGGGCGGGGGGGGGGTGTCACACCCGGTTTTTCAGAAGAACAACCAAGTGAATATCACATGTATGCCAGGATCAGTTTCTCATACATGTGATGACAAATAGTGAAGCATCATTTATTACAAGCCAGGTGTCGAATATAAATAAGTCTTACAAAGCAAATGTCTCGATGGACAATAATAAGTTCATCACGAGTAAATAAACTAGCAGCGGAATATTATTCTTGAGGGCTCCGTCACAGGTGTTGCCCGGGGGACTCCATGAACCTAGAAACCTTCTTCGGGTCCAAAGTCTTGATCATTATACACCACCTCATTATCTTGACCTGAGCAGCAATATAAACCAACAAATATGCAAGGTTGAGTACCGATGGTACTCAGCAAGTGCGGGAAAGTTATGTCATGCATGGCTAGAACAAGGGGAGGTTGAACTCATGGTTAAAGCACTATGCAATTAATACCTATCACCTTAGCTTATTAAGCACCTACATTACTACACAGGTGAAATGGTCCCAATTTCCCATCCCATCATCATAACCAAATAACCATAACATCATTACCAATGTTAAGCTCCCCGCTTAACATTCACAACTTCCAAAACCATCACTCCTCTAATCATGAATAAGTCCAAGCCGCTCTTGACCGTGAGCACGGCTATCATGACAGTTTTGACTCTGCAGAGTTTGCACCACTGTACCCACATGTAGTGATTTCATCCCCCGTTGCCAGGTGGACTAAAAGAACCTCCATTATGCCAGTGGCTACGAACCACATTCACACTTCCCGGTGTGTAGCCAGGAGATCACTACGAAGCCTTTACAAAGAGATTCCCGACGAGCGTGGGCCCACTGAGGTTTCACCCCTAACAGCATACAAGAGGCTCCAACCCCGCTGCAGTGGCCCCCTCTTGAGCCTTGCGGTTCATATGGTAGTCCAGCTGATACCTATTCCCCGCACCATCCAACACACCCATACTACGTCGGGGATACACCTAATTAATTGGCCAAGCTGCCCCATCTCAGCATGTGGTTGGCACGGTAAAGCCAGGTTACATGCTCCATGAACCGGTCCTTAGGATCCAGGCAAGTACCAAACACAAACCCGAGTCTCGTGCACCCAGCACCAACCAAAACATCCAACTTGCCTTGATTCCTACCTCTACATAACTCACAATATCTCATTCAAGAGTATGGTAGAATAAACTGATGATTTCTTATGCCAAATATCCCATTCTAAGCATGGCTAAGCATAAGCATGTAAATGAATGACATGATAAAATAAATCCCAACCCAAGCTACAAGGAAACAAGGTAATGCAATTCTAGGGAAACTTCCTAGCATGGGTTTCATATTTCAATTGACAATGCAAGTAATTCTATCTACATATCCTAGCATAGGATCAAAGTGGTCAAGGACACTTGCCTCCTTCCTGCTGCTCTTGGAATGGGTAGCCCTGCTATTGGAAAGGAAGAACTTGCTCTGGAGCAGGTTCTACATCATACCATCACACATAGCAAAAGAAAAACAACAATCCATAAGACATAGTTCACACTTCCACTTCATACAAACCACACATTCATATGTATAAAAGCCATTCACAACTTCTATGTGTTGTGTTTACTCTATGTGTGTTGACCTTTGGCTTACATGCACTTTTAATCATGTGTATATGATTCCTACTTTTGTATTCACATTTATACTTGCATACTATATATATGAGTTTCCAATTTAAATAAATTCCTTATATTCAATTACTACACCTTTTAGCTACCAAGTATGCATGAAAGGTATTTTCCTACTCCATATGTGTCTTCAGAACTTCTACCAACCCTAAACTGAATTCTTTGGATTTTGGAACCTTCATTTATCATTTTCTAATTATTTATACCTAGCTTGCTATATTTTCAATTTTACTTCCTATGCTTAAATGTGTACTTTATTATGAAAATAGTAAGACACATCATCTAAACAGAATAGGTTCTGATCCGAAATAGTTAATAATATATTTTTGATCTTTCCTCTGATGTAAACTATTTTACATTTATTTTTCTAATTTTCAGAATTATTCTCTACCTAAAAATGTGTCCCTATAACTAATAAATGTGAATAATAAATTAAACTAATTCATTTCAGCCAAAAATCTATTTTTATCTCACTCCAAGGTTTTCTAAGTACTGGGAAAGTTTTTAATTTGAATTTGACAATATGTTTGTCCCACCTTTTAAATTTTAAATACTAACCACATATCCAATTTCCTAAATTTAATATCAAATAAGGTTAAAAAGGTAAACTCACCCCACTACAGGGTCTATAATATTATTTTAAGAATTTTCAGGGGTCTAGCTACACATAACAGAGGGGTTTTTCCTAATTTTTATTAAGTCCAGGGGCTAAAACTGATTTTTAAATGAATTTACATGATTTTCTGAAGTTCCAGGGGCTAGATCAGAAGTTTCCGGGGCTAGCTCTTATTTCCCGAGAACCCCAGGGGGTAGCACGTAAGAAATCCAGTCTTTATAACGCGGGGCTGACGTGGACCGTCCGATTTAAAACAGACGGCTGAGATTATAACGTCAAACCGGTATGCGAGGATTTAAACTCTACCGTGCGATTTAAAATAAACGGCGCACAAGCGGCCACGTCGCTCTGATCGAGTGCGGGCGGCGCTGCCCGGCGGCGCACGGCGGCGGGAGGCGGCGATCTCGCCGGAGAGTTTCGGATCTTCGTAAATTCTTCCTAGAACTGTGATTTTATGGCATAGATCGGTGGAGGGGAGGTCGGGGATCTCACCTCGGGGGTTTTCTTGAGCTCGGAGATCCTGGAACGCAGTCGGCGACGAGGTCCGAGGTGAATTCACGGCGAGGCTCGTCGGCGTTGTGTTTGAACCGCAAACCACCGAGTTTTCTGCACCTGCGAGGTTCCCCGGAGGCGGTGGATCAAGACCAGCGAGTTAGATCGGAATTTCCGAGCGTAGATCAGCCAGAATTCGCCGGAGGGGCTCGGGTTCTCACCGGAGTAAAAACGGCGGATCGCGTGGGAAAAACGGGATGAGTCCGGGGTTTTTATAGACGGGGGAGGGCGGCGGGTTTGTTTAGATCGAGTTGGAGTCCTCCGGAACCAGAATTTGGCCGGAAATCTGGTCGGTTGCGACCGCGCGCGCGGCGGAACAGTCCGGGTTTCGGACGATCGGGGGTTAGGGATGACAGGTGGGTCCCACCTGTCTGCGAGAGGGAGCGCGGGCGCGCGGCTGCGGGCTGGCGTGGGGGTGGGGTGGGCCGGCTGGTGGGTTTCGGCCCACTGGCCGGTTTTTTTCTGTTTTCCTTTTTCTTTTTCTATTTCTTTTCTGTTTTGAGTTTAAATTGAATTCCAGTTTGAATTTAAATTTTTGCAATACAGCGGGTGTTACAGGGGGCGACCAGTGGCGTGGGTGGCGGTGGGGGGCGCCGGGGGCGGCCGGCTACGGGGCACCCGGGGCCGACGTGGAGCGGCCGGGGGTGGGGCACCCGGGGACGACGTGGGGCATCATGGGGTAGTACCTGCTGTTTGTACCGTAAGTGTAACCGCCTATCTAATCCTTTTATCACAGGCGGTTTGTACCGTAAGTGTAACCGCCTATCTAATCCTTTTATCACAGGGGGTTCTTTACCTATGACTAGCCGTCTGTGATAATATAATTTCACAGGCAGGTCTAGCCGTAGGTAAAGAACCACATGTGATAAAGTATACCCTATGCAGTAGTACCTGCTGTTATTTCTAATTTCTAGGTCAATTTCACTAAAATAATTTAATCACAATCATCTCATAGTTTACACTAAAATAATATAACCACAGAAGTCAATTTACTAAAACAATGTACAGGTTACACAGAAGTGATCTCATAGTTTATTACGCCAACAGTCATCATAGTTTACAAGTTTCACTAAAAGATATTTCTATTGTCATACTGGCAAAGTTCTGGAACATCAGCTACTCCACCATCATTATCAAAGTACAACCCTCTTCGGTGGAAGATTTTGCGACGCATGAATTGACACAATTCACTCGCAATCTTATCGACTCCTCCATCAGGAATACTTCTACAAACCAGCCATTCTTGGTAAACATTCTTCGCGTGCTGCAATGAAATATATAACAACTCATGAGTAGAACAAAAGTAATAATTCTATGAAGTAACAAGCTTAACAAATTTTTTTGTAATGGCTATACAGATAAACTCTAGTTGTGGTAAGAAAATACGCTAGTTACAATGAAAATAAAACTCAAAAGTAAGAAAATACAATATTATTAAGGATAACTTACATCCTCACGATTCACTCTATATTCACAGGTGGTCCAAAGATGCTCACATACGTAATACCTGCATTAGACGCTCCCAAAAGGCTGCTTGGGACAAGGAAAATTTGTCGATATCTCCAATGCATCCTTATTAGGAGGGCTCTGATCGACAATTTCTTTCACGTAAAACCGCTAAGCCCTGTAATACAAGGAATGTCATATAAAACTTGTCAACACATTTTAAATGTGTATAAATTTGAATAACCGTACAGTTTCAAAATGGAAAGGAAATCTTTGTAACGATCTGATGTGTAATCAGCCGAGTTCAAACCCTGCGTTGGCTTGATGAAGATCATTATGTAGTGGTTACTGCACACGTTCAAACACATGTGTTAAGTTAACAATTAGTAATAATTGCTATTTCAATGTCATATGTCGAACTTACTCGAAGTGGTACAGAGCCTTTATTAAGTCCTCGTCATCTCTAACAAAGTTAAACATGACATGTCCTATATAAGTTGCAGTACTTAACATTTTATCCTTCTTTTCTTTTGCGATTGTTTTGTTAAATTCTTTTTTTTTCAGGTGCTTGTAGCTAGAAGACTTCCGATCCACTTGAAAGTCAAATTGGCACTTTACAATCATTGTAGGGTCAAAGATACCTGTCTTGGTATCCAGCTTTTTATTATCCATGTATTGCATCCTATTGAAAAAGTTTGGAATTGTTATAATCTCATGACATGTCTATCCGTGTAGTAAGAAAAGCAAATTCAAAATATTAGAGGCACTTACAAGCACCAGATGAGTAGCAGGTTGATTTCGAGCATGCCTCGATAGAAAAGGCTATGTAGATCTTCAAAGAGAAGGCCTCGTTTTTTTGATCCAATGCTCCAGAATGTATCTTTTGGCACAATAAATGTGACGTAAGAAAGTTCATATTTCGTGGTGGCAGTTATGTACCACTCGTGCATTCTTCTGAGTGACAAAGGTTGCTTGCTCAGTTGTACCGATGTCATAAGCGGCTTCCCATTCTCATATCAATCTTGTATATTGGAACTCCTAGTTTAACTAAAGCCGTTTGCCGATTATATATGACACCGTCTTCTTCCCACTCCTCAATATATTCTATTGCTGGCTCATGTGAAGAACGAGATGCATTTGATTTTGAAATATTTTCCTTCAGTTTTTCCAAATACTTTAGCACTTCTGATGAATGTTTCTTATTTTTGTATGAGCTAACTTTTATAGGCACTGATGATCGAGGAGTAGTCGTCGGAAGTTGCTCAACTAGTTGCTCTATACTACCAGCAGCTCCATCTGGTACTGCTTTAAGCTGTTGTTCGACTAGTTGTTCTTTGTTATCTTCACTAGCAAGGTTAGTATCATCCTTGCTGAGACATAGAGGGAGTGGATCTTCTTGTACTTTCGGCTTAGAAGACAGGGTTGCAGTCTTTTGAGATAAGACGGGGCTAGACATCGGCTCATCATCCAACAGGATATCGTGTCGGTGCCAAAGGATTAATTGGTTGACAGCCTGCCCCAGAGTCGTGATCCCCTCATGTGCGATGTGGTCTATTTCATAATCTTCATAATCATTATCAATAATCTAAAGAACTTGCACCATAGCATAATACAACGGAAGTGCATTGTCGTTGAAGTCACGATCAGGCTTTGCCATAGCAGTGGCAACCTGTTTAGTTTTGTTGCCTGCTCTACAAATCGGGACAAGAAGACGACAGGATCTGTCATTAACAATATCATCGATAGCGAACGCATGGAACCCTGAGCCTGGCCCAGAACCTACGCTGCTAGGGTAGGCAGTTGGCTGGTCCAAATGCTACTTTGCCACGAGAACCATCATTGTACTCGGTGTCACTAACTATCCCGATTGTCTAAGTTGATCCATTATTTCTTGCATATTTTCTTTAACCTTTTGAGCAATCGTTTCATCAAGAGTTTTCTTGAACTTGTCACGTCTTCTATATGACTCTTGATCCTTCGGGAAACCATCTCTCTAGGACATCTGTGAAGAGATTGCTCGAACACGTCCACTGTGTTCTGGGTTTCCTAGGATAGCGGTAAGTTGGTCATTCTCCCTCTTGGGCTTGAACAGACCCTTCTGTTGCTTTTCAATTACTTCTTTTATTTTTGGCTCTACTTCAATAACAGAGTCGGGCTTTTCAAGTTTGCCGTCGCTGGTCAAACCTGATCGAGCAAAGACCCACAGTTGAGTTCTCTCATCGCAGCCTTCTAACGGGTGAGGATTGCCCTTACTGATAGTTTCCTCTAATATCTTATTCCATTTCTGAACTTTGGGTGCATATCCAGCACACCCCAAGCGATGATGGTATTTGTTCTTTTTGGCAAGCTCTGACCTACTTGCACTTAGGGCTTTAGCATCAGGTGTGGTCTTTTGATGAACAAATTCTTGCCACTGAGATTGTGTGATTTTTCCCATTTTCTTCGGGGTAGGGATCTTATTAACCTTAACATAAGCATTCATTTCACTCTTCCAGCCGCAAAACTTCTTGCAGCAGGAGACCAATGTTGCTTTCTTAACAGCTTCTTCTGTGCCTTTCAGAAACTTGAATTGTTTCTTTATCCTCTCCCACAACTCATTCTTGATCTCTTTAGGTAATTTTCTCCAATCCTCAGTTGGGATCGGCACGAGCTCTCTAACAAGAAAACCGCATGCATTTCGGTACTTTGCAACTGAGTCCAGTGGTTCTTGGGGAAGTTCACTTGGACCGACACTTGTTATGTATATAATGCGGTTCAATGGACCCTTATTGGGACCTCGTTGCCCTCGTTTTCGCTTTAGTGAACCTGAGGATTCAACCATTGGAGAACCTTCTGCAGTTTTAGGAGCCGAAGTCACCTCGTTGTCTTCGTGATTAAGCTAGTTAGAAAAGAATTATAAGACTTCATATACTTGACAACCAACATTAACTTAAACTGCTGGAGTTAAGATACGTGATCCATACCTCGTCGGCAGGATCATATTTCGGGTCAAGATCCTCTGAAGTCTTTTTAATTATTATATTTGGAAAAGGGTCCGATGGACAGTGAAAGGAGACTGAACTGCTGGAGTCACTAAACTCCATATTGACTTATTCATTGTCACCACCAGCAACAGTCTTCTTAGGAATTTCCATTCTAGAACTAATAAGATAAAAAATGTCCCACTTTAATGAAAGCTACAAAAATAAATGCTCTAGCACATAGCGGAAATATGTCCCACTTATATAGCATAAACCATGAGAAGAAGAGGCAAAATACTAATACGTAGGGGAAATATTGTTATAATAGATATTAAGTGAGGCACCACAATCAATTAACCATATATTTGTCAGTAAGGATCTGTGCATGAGCATATTGAAATGACAAGTCTTAAACCAACAAAGAAACAAAGTTGGGCTGATAATGCTTCCATCTTCATGTTTTATTTCAAGTTGCATTGCATGGTTCTTTGCTTTATACTATAATTGTGAATGCTTTAAACAGGGGAAAGTTTAAAAGTTAATTTTTTTCACAAGAATGGAGACAGTGAGAATGCTGCTAGCCATTTCGGCACATGAGGGGTGGGAACTCCACCATATGGATGTTAAGTCTACATTTCTAAATGGAGATTTATAGGAGCTAGTATATGTCACTCAGCCTTCTGGTTTTGTTGACGAGAAGCAGCCAAGAGAAGTGTTCAAACTGAGGAAGGCAGTGTATGGGCTTAGACAAGCGCCAAGGGCTTGGAACCTGAAACTCGATAAAGAGTTAAATTCACTTGGTTTTAGAAAGTGTGAATCTGAACCCGCTTTATACAGACAAGGGAAGGGAGATAAACCGCTGATCATTGATGTTTATGTAGATGATTTAATTATCTATGGGGCATGTATTGAGACCATCACAAGTTTCAAGAACAAGATGATGACCAGATTCTCTATGAGTGATATAGGCAAGCTACCTCATCCGGGGCATGTCAAGGAATTTGGCTCAGTCGACTGTTAGCTAAAATAATGGATGAACCTTCTCGGGTGCTCCGACTATGGGTGGACAATAAAGCAGCGATTCAGTTGAGCCAGAACCCAAAGTATCATGAAAGAATGAATCACATTGACACCAAGTTTCATTTTATCCGAGCTTGTGTAGAGGAAGGGAAAATGGAGCTAAGTCACATTGGAACTGAAGACCACACTACAGGCATTCATCAACTATTGTTGAGATCATCAACTATTAGCAGGAAATCTTCCTGCTGTTTTTTTTGTCAAAAAGAGGAACTACTCTCTAGGTAAGAGATAACATATGACCTACAATCTTAATTGCCAATCTTCATATGACCTACAATATTCATTTGACTTTGTTGCGTGTTCAAAAACTTTGATTAATGAAAATTAGATAGGAACCTAGGGTTTGAGAAAATCTAGGGTGCGGCGCTGGCGAGGACCTGACTCGGCCGGCGGCAAGGGCGAGGAGGGAGGTGACACGGGGACGGAGGAGGGAAGGAAGCGGCAGCGTACCTGGCGGCAAGGTCGAAGCTTGGCCTAATGACTTGAAGGAAGGGAAGGAAATGGTGAGGGTAAAGCTCGGCGTACCAGGAAGGAAGGGAAGGAAGCGCCGAGGTCGAAGTTCGGCGACGACGGCGAAGCTCGGCTTTGAGGGTGAAGCTCGGTGGTGAGGGCGGTGAAGACTTGGCGGCTAGCAAAATTTTGGAAGCCTGACGACGTCTAAGTGATTTCGCCCGGGTTACGTTTTTCTAAGGAAGCCGAGCACTATATATAGACGTCTATCTTCGCAGGCGGCTCTTAAGTAATAACCGCCTAAGGAAAGGACTGCCCTCAAGCGGTTATTTATTACCACCCGCCTGCGAAGATAGACATCTATACTAGAATCTAAATATGTTACCTCACGCGATTATTACAAATATCCGCCTGAGAAAAGGACTTCTCTCAAGCGGTTGATCAGTACCAACCGCCTAAGGAGATCTTTATATAAACTTAATTAATACTCTAGATTAAAATGAGGGGCCTTTTAAGAAGCCAAATTCCACTTTCTTGTAATATGGTTTAGTACTAAATGTTTCCATTAAATTTCACTTGGTAAAAACTTTGAAACTGATCAGAATATAAAAAACAAATATGATTGGTTATTTGTCATTTTTCTATCTTGATGAATATAATGATTTTTCAATTGAGTTTTTCAATGGGAGTTTGTAGTCACCATACCAACCTCTATAATTTGTTTCAGATTTTTATAATTTTTTTGAATCAATTTGTGTTCAAAATTTGAAGAATGCCTCGTATGTATATGAGCATTTCATTAGAAAGACATATAATTTGAATTTTGACATATTAGAATGCTTTAAAAAATGACCAAAATTCATGCATGTATAATAAAGACAAATATGTTCATACAAACCAATTTCAGTGAAAGATCCTTTGAGATACAAAAAATGCGAAGAATATGTTAATATAAATTAATTTGATATTTACCAAAACATTACAAATGTTAGCTATACAGGTTTTAAAATATTTTGGTCCAGTTGGTGGATATTAATTTTTTAAGAATATAGAAAAAATCATCAAATTTGGACTCAATTTGCAGAATCTATACGTGTTTGAGTATTTATATTGGAACCTAAATATTTTATCTCACGCAGTTATTACTAAATACCCGCCTGAGGAAAGGACTTCTCTCAGACGGTTGATCAGTACCAACCGTCTGAGAAGATCTTTATTTAAATATATTAATACACTTGATTAAAATGAGGGGCCTTTTCATAAGTCAAATTCCACTTTCTTGTAATATGGTTTAGTATTAAAGGTTCCTATTAAATTTCACTTGGTAAAAACTTTGAAATTGATCAGAACATAAAAAACAAATAACACTGGTTATTTGTCATTTTCTATCTTGATGAATATAATGTTTTTTCAATTGAGTTTTTCAATGGGACTTTGTAGTCATCATACCAACCTCTATGATTTTTTTCAGATTTTTATAATTTTTTGAATCAATTTGTGTTTAAAATTTAAAGAATGGCTCATATGTATATGAGCATTTCATTAGAAATATAGATAGTTTGAATTTTGACATGTTGGAATGCTTTAAAAAAATGACCAAAATTCATGCATGTATAATGAAGACAAATATGTTCATACAAACTAATTTCAGTGAAAGATCTTTTTTTTAGGAGATACAAAAAATGTGAAGAATATGTGAATATAAATTAATTTGATATTTACCAAAACATTACAAATGTTAGCTATACAAGTTTTAAAATATTTTGGTCCAGTTGGTAGATATTAATTTTTTAAGAATATAAAAAAAGAATCATCAAATTTGGACTCAATTTGCAGAATCTATACGTGTTTGAGTATTTATATTGAAATCTAAATATTTTATCTCACGCGGTTATTACTAAATACCCGACTGAGGAAAGGACTTCTCGCGGTTGATCAGTACCAACTGTCTGAAAAGATCTTTATCTAAATATATTAATACTCTTGATTAAAATGAGGGGCCTTTTAAAAAGCAAAATTTCACTTTCTTTTCATATGGTTTTGTATTAAAGGTTCCTATTAAATTTCACTTGGTAAAAACTTTGAAATTGATCAGAACATAAAAATAAATAACACTGGTTATTTGTTATTTTTCTATCTTGATGAATATAATGGTTTTTCAATTGAGTTTTTCAATCGGACTTTGTAGTCATCATACAAACTTTTATGATTTTTTCAGATTTTTATAATTTTTTTGAATCAATTTGTGTTCAAAATTTGAAGAATGCTTCATATGTATATGAGTGTTTCATTAGAAAGATAGATAATTTGAATTTTGACATGTTAGAATACTTTAAAAAAATAACCAAAATTCATGCATATATAATGAAGACAAATATGTTCATACAAACCAATTTTAGTGAAATATCCTTTTTAGGAGATATAAAAAAATGTGAAGAATATGTGAATATAAATTAATTTGATATTTACTAAAATATTACAAATATTAGCTATATAAGTTTTAAAATATTTTGGTCCAGTTGGTGGATATTAATTTTTTAAGAATATAGAAAAAAGAATCATCAAATTTGGACTCAATTTCCAAAATCTATACATGTTTGAGTATTTATATTGGAATCTAAATATTTTATCTCAGGCGGTTATTACTAAAACCCGCCCGAGAAAAGGACTTCTCTCAGGTAGTTGGTCAGTACCAACCGCATAAGAAGATCTTTATCTAAATATATTAATACTCTTGGTTAAAATGAGGGCCTTTTAAAAAGCCAAATTCCACTTTCTTGGAATATTGTTTAGTATTAAAGGTTCCCATTAAATTTCACTTGGTAAAAACTTTAAAATTGATTAGAACATAAAAAAATAACACTGGTTATTTATTATTTTTCTATCTTGATGAATATAGTGATTTTTCAATTGAGTTTTTCAATGAGACTTTATAGTCATCATACCAACCTCTATGATTTTTGTTCAGATTTTTATAATTTTTTTAATCAATTTATGTTCAAAATTTGAAGAATGCCTCATATGTATTTGAGCATTTCATTAGAAAGATAGATAATTTGAATTTTGACATGTTGGAATGCTTTAAAAAAATGACCAAAATTCATGCATACATAATGAAGAAAAATATATTCGTACAAACCAATTTCAGTGAAAGATCCTTTTTTTAGGAGATACAATATATGTGAAGAATATGTGAATATAAATTAATGTGATATTTATCAAAACATTACAAATGTTAGCTATACAAGTTTTAAAATATTTTAGTCCATTTGGTGGATATTAATTTTTAAGAATATAAAAAAGAATCATCGAATTTAGACTCAATTTGCAGAATCTATACGTGTTTGAGTATTTATATTGGAATCTAAATATTTTTATCTCACACGGTTATTACTAAATACCCGCCTCAGGAAAGGACTTCTCTCACGCGGTTGATCAGTACCAACCGTGTGAGAAGATATTTATCTAAATATATTAATACTCTTGATTAAAATGAGGGGCCTTTAAAAAGCGAAATTCCACTTTCTTTTAATATGGTTTAGTATTAAAGGTTCCTATTAAATTTCACTTGGTAAAAACTTTGAAATTGATCAGAACATAAAAAATAAATAAAACTGGTTATTTGTTATTTTTCTATCTTGATGAATATAATAATTTTTTAATTGAGTTTTTCAATGGGACTTTGTATTTTTTTCAGATTTTTATAATTTGTTTTGAATCAATTTGTGTTCAAATTTTGAAGAATGCCTCATATGTATATGAGCATTTCATTAGAAATATAGATAATTTGAATTTTGACATGTTAGAATGCTTTAAAAAAATAACCAAAATTCATGCATATATAATGAAGACAAATATATTCATATAAACCAATTTCAGTGAAAGATACTTTTTTTAGAAGATACAAAAAATGTGAAGAATATGTAAATATAAATTAATTTGATATTCACCAAAACATTATAAATGTTATCTATACAAGTTTTAAAATATTTTGGTCTAGTTGGTGGATATTAATTTTTTAAGAATATATAAAAAATCATCGAATTTAGACTCAATTTGAAGAATCTATACATGTTTGAGTATTTATATTAGAATCTAAATATTTTATCTCACGCGGTTATTACTAAATACCCGTCTGAGTAAAGGACTTCTCTAAGGCGATTGATCAATACCAACCGCGTGAGAAGATATTTATCTAAATATATTAATACTCTTGATTAAAATGAGTGGCCTTTTAAAAAGCCAAATTCCACTTTCTCGTAATATTGTTTAGTATTAAAGGTTCCCATTAAATTTCACTTGGTAAAAACTTTAAATTGATTAGAACATAAAAAACAAATAACACTAGTTATTTATTATTTTTTCTATCTTAATGAATATAGTGATTTTTCAATTGAATTTTTCAATGGGACTTTGTAGTCATCATACCAACCTCTATGATTTTTTTTAGATTTTTATAATTTTTTTGAATCAATTTATGTTAAAAATTTGAGTAATGCCTCATATATATATGAGCATTTCATTAGAAAGATAGATAATTTAAATTTTGACATGTTGGAATGCTTTAAAAAATGACCAAAATTCATGCATGTATAATGAAGACAAATATATTCGTACAAACCAATTTCAGTGAAAGATCCTTTTTTCAGAAGATACAAAATCAGTGAAGAATATGTGAATATAAATTAATTTGATATTTCCCAAAACATTACAAATGTTAGCTATACAAGTTTTAAAATATTTTGGTCTAGTTGGTGGATATTAATTTTTTAAGATTATAGAAAAAAATCATCGAATTTGGACTCAATTTTTAAAATCTATACACGTTTGAGTATTTATATTGGAATCTAAATATTTTATCTCAGGCGGTTATTACTAAATACCCGTCTAAGCAAAGGACTTCTCTAAGGCGATTGATCAATACGAAGTGCATGAGAAGATCTTTATCTAAATATATTAATACTCCTGATTAAATTGAGGGGTCTTTTAAAAAACCAACTTGTAATATTGTTTAGTATTAAAGGTTCCCATTAAATTTTACTTGGTAAAAACTTTTAAATTGATTAGAACATAAAAAACAAATAACACTGGTTATTTATTTTTTTCTATCTTGATGAATATAATAATTTATCAATTGAGTTTTTTAATGGACTTTGTAGTCATCATACCAACCTCTATGATTTTTTTCAGATTTTTATAATTTTTTTGAATCAATTTGTGTTCAAAATTTAAAGAATGTCTTATATGCATATGAGCATTTCATTAGAAAGATAGATAATTTGAATTTTGACATGTTGGAATACTTTAAAAAAATGACCAAAATTCATGCATGTATAATGAAGACAAATATGTTCATACAAACCAATTTCAGTGAAAGATCCTTTTTTAGGAGATACAAAAAATATGAAGAATATGTTAATATAAATTAATTTGATATTTAACAAAATATTACAAATGTTAGCTATACAAGTTTTGAAATATTTTGGTCCAGTTGGTGGATATTAATTTTTTAAGAATATAAAAAAAGAATCATCGAATTTTGACTCAATTTGCAGAATCTATACGTGTTTTAGTATTTATATTGGAATCTAAATATTTTATCTCATGCGGTTATTACTAAATACCTGTATGAGGAAAGGACTTCTCTCAGTCGGTTGATTAGTACCAACCGTCTGAGAAAATCTTTATCTAAATATATTAATACTCTTGATTAAAATAAGGGGTCTTTTAAAATGCCAAATTCCACTTTCTTGTAATATGGTTTTGTATTAAAGGTTCCCATTAAATTTCACTTGGTAAAAACTTTAAAATTGATAAGAACATAAAAACAAATAACACTGATTATTTATATTGGAATCTAAATATTTTATCTCAGGCGGTTATTACTAAAACCCGCCCGAGAAAAGGACTTCTCTCAGGTAGTTGGTCAGTACCAACCGCATAAGAAGATCTTTATCTAAATATATTAATACTCTTGGTTAAAATGAGGGCCTTTTGAAAAGCCAAATTCCACTTTCTTGGAATATTGTTTAGTATTAAAGGTTCCCATTAAATTTCAATTGGTAAAAACTTTAAAATTGATTAGAACATAAAAAAATAACACTGGTTATTTATTATTTTTCTATCTTGATGAATATAGTGATTTTTCAATTGAGTTTTTCAATGAGACTTTATAGTCATCATACCAACCTCTATGATTTTTGTTCAGATTTTTATAATTTTTTTAATCAATTTATGTTCAAAATTTGAAGAATGCCTCATATGTATTTGAGCATTTCATTAGAAAGATAGATAATTTGAATTTTGACATGTTGGAATGCTTTAAAAAAATGACCAAAATTCATGCATACATAATGAAGAAAAATATATTCGTACAAACCAATTTCAGTGAAAGATCCTTTTTTTAGGAGATACAATATATGTGAAGAATATGTGAATATAAATTAATGTGATATTTATCAAAACATTACAAATGTTAGCTATACAAGTTTTAAAATATTTTAGTCCATTTGGTGGATATTAATTTTTAAGAATATAAAAAAGAATCATCGAATTTAGACTCAATTTGCAGAATCTATACGTGTTTGAGTATTTATATTGGAATCTAAATATTTTTATCTCACACGGTTATTACTAAATACCCGCCTCAGGAAAGGACTTCTCTCACGCGGTTGATCAGTACCAACCGTGTGAGAAGATATTTATCTAAATATATTAATACTCTTGATTAAAATGAGGGGCCTTTAAAAAGCGAAATTCCACTTTATTTTAATATGGTTTAGTATTAAAGGTTCCTATTAAATTTCACTTGGTAAAAACTTTGAAATTGATCAGAACATAAAAAATAAATAAAACTGGTTATTTGTTATTTTTCTATCTTGATGAATATAATAATTTTTTAATTGAGTTTTTCAATGGGACTTTGTATTTTTTTTCAGATTTTTATAATTTGTTTTGAATCAATTTGTGTTCAAATTTTGAAGAATGCCTCATATGTATATGAGCATTTCATTAGAAATATAGATAATTTGAATTTTGACATGTTAGAATGCTTCAAAAAAATAACCAAAATTCATGCATATATAATGAAGACAAATATATTCATACAAACCAATTTCAGTGAAAGATACTTTTTTTAGAAGATACAAAAAATGTGAAGAATATGTAAATATAAATTAATTTGATATTCACCAAAACATTATAAATGTTATCTATACAAGTTTTAAAATATTTTGGTCTAGTTGGTGGATATTAATTTTTTAAGAATATATAAAAAATCATCGAATTTAGACTCAATTTGAAGAATCTATACATGTTTGAGTATTTATATTAGAATCTAAATATTTTATCTCACGCGGTTATTACTAAATACCCGTCTGAGTAAAGGACTTCTCTAAGGCGATTGATCAATACCAACCGCGTGAGAAGATATTTATCTAAATATATTAATACTCTTGATTAAAATGAGTGGCCTTTTAAAAAGCCAAATTCCACTTTCTCGTAATATTGTTTAGTATTAAAGGTTCCCATTAAATTTCACTTGGTAAAAACTTTAAATTGATTATAACATAAAAAACAAATAACACTAGTTATTTATTATTTTTTCTATCTTAATGAATATAGTGATTTTTCAATTGAATTTTTCAATGGGACTTTGTAGTCATCATACCAACCTCTATGATTTTTTTTAGATTTTTATAATTTTTTTGAATCAATTTATGTTAAAAATTTGAGTAATGCCTCATATATATATGAGCATTTCATTAGAAAGATAGATAATTTAAATTTTGACATGTTGGAATGCTTTAAAAAATGACCAAAATTCATGCATGTATAATGAAGACAAATATATTCGTACAAACCAATTTCAGTGAAAGATCCTTTTTTCAGAAGATACAAAATCAGTGAAGAATATGTGAATATAAATTAATTTGATATTTCCCAAAACATTACAAATGTTAGCTATACAAGTTTTAAAATATTTTGGTCTAGTTGGTGGATATTAATTTTTTAAGATTATAGAAAAAAATCATCGAATTTGGACTCAATTTTTAAAATCTATACACGTTTGAGTATTTATATTGGAATCTAAATATTTTATCTCAGGCGGTTATTACTAAATACCCGTCTAAGCAAAGGACTTCTCTAAGGCGATTGATCAGTACGAAGCGCATGAGAAGATCTTTATCTAAATATATTAATACTCCTGATTAAATTGAGGGGTCTTTTAAAAAACCAACTTGTAATATTGTTTAGTATTAAAGGTTCCCATTAAATTTTACTTGGTAAAAACTTTTAAATTGATTAGAACATAAAAAACAAATAACACTGGTTATTTATTTTTTTCTATCTTGATGAATATAATAATTTATCAATTGAGTTTTTTAATGGACTTTGTAGTCATCATACCAACCTCTATGATTTTTTTCAGATTTTTATAATTTTTTTGAATCAATTTGTGTTCAAAATTTAAAGAATGTCTTATATGCATATGAGCATTTCATTAGAAAGATAGATAATTTGAATTTTGACATGTTGGAATACTTTAAAAAAAGACCAAAATTCATGCATGTATAATGAAGACAAATATGTTCATACAAACCAATTTCAGTGAAAGATCCTTTTTTAGGAGATACAAAAAATATGAAGAATATGTTAATATAAATTAATTTGATATTTAACAAAATATTACAAATGTTAGCTATACAAGTTTTGAAATATTTTGGTCCAGTTGGTGGATATTAATTTTTTAAGAATATAAAAAAAGAATCATCGAATTTGGACTCAATTTGCAGAATCTATACGTGTTTTAGTATTTATATTGGAATCTAAATATTTTATCTCATGCGGTTATTACTAAATACCTGTATGAGGAAAGGACTTCTCTCAGTCGGTTGATCAGTACCAACCGTCTGAGAAAATCTTTATCTAAATATATTAATACTCTTGATTAAAATAAGGGGTCTTTTAAAATGACAAATTCCACTTTCTTGTAATATGGTTTTGTATTAAAGGTTCCCATTAAATTTCACTTGGTAAAAACTTTAAAATTGATAAGAACATAAAAACAAATAACACTGATTATTTGTCATTTTTCTATCTTGATGAATATAATGATTTTTCAATTGAGTTTTTCAATGGGACTTTGTAGTCCTCTATGATATTTTTGAGATTTTTATAATTTTTTTGAATCAATTTGTGTTCAAAATTTGAAGAATGCCTCATATGTATATGAGCATTTCATTAGAAAGATAGATAATTTGAATTTTGGCATGTTGGAATACTTTAAAAAATGGTCAAAATTCATGCATGTATAATGAAGACAGATATGTTCATACAAACCAATTTCAGTGAAAGATCCTTTTTTTAGGAGATACAAAAAATGTGAAGAATATGTGAATATAAATTAATTTGATATTTACCAAACATTACAAATGTTGGCTATACAAGTTTTGAAATATTTTGGTCCAGTTGGTGGATATTAATTTTTTAAGAATATAGAAAAAAGAATCATCGAATTTGGACTCAATTTGCAGAATCTATATATGTTTGAGTATTTATAGTGGAATCTAAATATTTTATCTCAGGCGGTTATTACTAGATACCCGCGTGAGGAAAGGATTTCTCTTAGGCGGTTGATTAGTACCAATCGCCTCAGAAGATCTTTATCTAAATATATTAATACTCTTGATTAAAATGAGGGGCCTTTTAAAAAGCCAAATTCCACTTTCTTGTAATATGGTTTAGTATTAAAGGTTCCCATTAAATTTCACTTGGTAAAAACTTTGAAATTGATAAGAACATAAAAAACAAATAACACTGGTTATTTGTCATTTTTCTATCTTGATGAATATAATGACTTTTCAATTGAGTTTTCAATGGGACTTTGTAGTCATCATACTAATCTCTATGATTTTTTTTCAGATTTCTATAATTTTTTGAATCAATTTGTGTTCAAAATTTGAAGAATGTCTCATATGTATATAAGCATTTAATTAGAAAGATAGATAATTTGAATTTTGACGTGTTGGAATGCTTTAAAAAAATGACCAAAATTCATGCATGTATAATAAAGACAAATATATATATTCGTACAAGCCAATTTCAGTGAAAGATCCTTTTTTAGGAGATACAAAATATGTGAATATAAATTAATTTGATATTTAACAAAACATTACAAATGTTTGCTATACAAGTTTTAAAATATTTTGGTCTAGTTGGTGGATATTAATTGTTTAAGAATATAGAAAAAAGAATCATCAAATTTGGACTCAATTTCCAGAATCTATACATGTTTGAGTATTTGTATTGGAATCTAAATATTTTATCTCACGCGATTATTACTAAATACCCGCCCGAGGAAAGGACTTCTCTCAGGTGGTTGATCAGTACCAACCGCCTGAGAAGATCTTTATCTAAATATATTAATACACTTGATTAAAATGAGGGGCCTTTTAAAAAGCTAAATTCCACTTTCTTGTAATATGATTTAGTATTAAAGGTTCCCATTAAATTTCACTTGGTAAAAACTTTGAAATTGATGAGAACATAAAAAACAAATAACACTAGTTATTTGTCATTTTTTTATCTTGATGAATATAAGGATTTTTCAATTGAGTTTTTCAATGGGACTTTGTAGTCATCATATCAACCTCTATGATTTTTTTTAGATTTTTATAATTTCTTTGAATCAATTTGTGTTTAAAATTTGAAGAATGCCTCATATGTATATGAGCATTTCATTAGAAAGATAGATAATTTGCATTTTGACATATTGGAATGCTTTAAAAAATTTGTAAAATTCATGCATATATAATGAAGATAAATATGTTCAAACAAACCAATTTCAGTGAAAGATCCTTTTTTAGGAGATACAAAAAATGTGAAGAATATGTGAATATAAATTAATTTGATATTTACCAAAGCATTACAAATGTTAGCTATACAAGTTTTAAAATATTTTGGTCTAGTTGGTGGATATTAATTTTTTAAGAGTATAGAAAAAAATCATCGAATTTGAACTCAATTTGCAAAATCTATACGTGTTTGAGTATTTATATTGGAATCTAAATATTTTATTTCAGGCGGTTATTACTAAATACCCGCCCGAGGACAGGACTTCTCTCAGGCTGTTGATCAGTACCAACCGCCTGAGAAGATCTTTATCTAAATATATTAATACTCTTGATTAAAATAGGGGCCTTTTAAAAAGCCAAATTCCACTTTCTTGTAATATGATTTAGTATTAAAGGTTGCCATTAAATTTCGCTTGGTAAAAACTTTGAAATTGATCAGAACATAGAAAACAAATAACACTGGTTCTTTGTCATTTTTCTATCTTGATGAATATAATGATTTTTCAATTGAGTTTTTCAATAGACTTTGTAGTCATCATACAAACCTCTATGATTTTTTTTAGATTTTTATAATTTTTTTGAATCAATTTGTGTTCAAAGTTTAAAGAGTGCCTCATATGCATATGATCATTTCATTAGAAAGATAGATAATTTGAATTTTGACATGTTGGAATGCTTTAAAAAATGACCAAAATTCATGCATGTATAATGAACACAAATACGTTCATAGAAACTAATTTCAGTGAAAGATCCCTTTTTAGGAGATACAAAAAATGTGAACAACATGTTAATATAAATTAATTTGATATTTAACAAAATATTACAAATGTTAGCTATACAAGTTTTGAAATATTTTGGTCCAGTTGGTGGATATTAATTTTTTAAGAATATAGAAAAAAGAATCATCGAATTTTGACTCAATTTGCAGAATCTATACGTGTTTGAGTATTTATATTAGAATCTAAATATTTTATCTCACGCGGTTATTACTAAATACCCGCCTGAGGAAAGGACTTCTCTCAGGAGGTTGATCAGTACCAACCGTTTGAGAAGATCTTTATCTAAATATATTAATACTCTTGATTAAAATGAGGGGTCTTTTAAAATACCAAATTTCACTTTCCTCTAATATGGTTTTGTATTAAAGGTTCTATTAAATTTCACTTGGTAAAAACTTTGAAATTGATCAGAACATAAAAAACCAATAACACTTGTTATTTATCATTTTTCTATCTTGATGAATATAATGATTTTCAATTGAGTTTATCAATGGGACTTTGTAGTTCTCTATGATTTTTTGAGATTTTTATAATTTTTTTTGAATCAATTTATGTTCAAAATTTGAAGAATGCCTCATATGTATATGGGCATTTCATTAAAAAGATAGATAACTTGAATTTTGACATGGTGAAATGTTTTAAAAAATGACCAAAATTCATGCATGTATAATGAAGATAAATATGTTCATACAAACCAATTTCAGTGAAAGATTATTTTTTTAGGAGATATAAAAAATGTGAAGAATATGTGAATATAAATTAATTTGATATTTACCAAAATATTATAAATGTTAGCTATATAAGTTTTGAAATATTTTGGTCGAGTTGGTAGATATTAATTTTTTAAGAATATAGAAAAAAAATCATCGAATTTGGACTCAATTTGCAAAATCTATACATGTTTGAGTATTTGTATTGGAATCTAAATATTTTACCTCAAGCGGTTATTACTAAAACCCGCCCGAGAAAAGGACTTCTCTCAGGTAGTTGGTCAGTACCAACCGCATAAGAAGATCTTTATCTAAATATATTAATACTCTTGGTTAAAATGAGGGCCTTTTAAAAAGCCAAATTCCACTTTCTTGGAATATTGTTTAGTATTAAAGGTTCCCATTAAATTTCAATTGGTAAAAACTTTAAAATTGATTAGAACATAAAAAAATAACACTGGTTATTTATTATTTTTCTATCTTGATGAATATAGTGATTTTTCAATTGAGTTTTTCAATGAGACTTTATAGTCATCATACCAACCTCTATGATTTTTGTTCAGATTTTTATAATTTTTTTAATCAATTTATGTTCAAAATTTGAAGAATGCCTCATATGTATTTGAGCATTTCATTAGAAAGATAGATAATTTGAATTTTGACATGTTGGAATGCTTTAAAAAAATGACCAAAATTCATGCATACATAATGAAGAAAAATATATTCGTACAAACCAATTTCAGTGAAAGATCCTTTTTTTAGGAGATACAATATATGTGAAGAATATGTGAATATAAATTAATGTGATATTTATCAAAACATTACAAATGTTAGCTATACAAGTTTTAAAATATTTTAGTCCATTTGGTGGATATTAATTTTTAAGAATATAAAAAAGAATCATCGAATTTAGACTCAATTTGCAGAATCTATACGTGTTTGAGTATTTATATTGGAATCTAAATATTTTTATCTCATACGGTTATTACTAAATACCCGCCTCAGGAAAGGACTTCTCTCACGCGGTTGATCAGTACCAACCGTGTGAGAAGATATTTATCTAAATATATTAATAATCTTGATTAAAATGAGGGGCCTTTAAAAAGCGAAATTCCACTTTCTTTTAATATGGTTTAGTATTAAAGGTTCCTATTAAATTTCACTTGGTAAAAACTTTGAAATTGATCAGAACATAAAAAATAAATAAAACTGGTTATTTGTTATTTTTCTATCTTGATGAATATAATAATTTTTTAATTGAGTTTTTCAATGGGACTTTGTATTTTTTTTCAGATTTTTATAATTTGTCTTGAATCAATTTGTGTTCAAATTTTGAAGAATGCCTCATATGTATATGAGCATTTCATTAGAAATATAGATAATTTGAATTTTGACATGTTAGAATGCTTCAAAAAAATAACCAAAATTCATGCATATATAATGAAGACAAATATATTCATACAAACCAATTTCAGTGAAAGATACTTTTTTTAGAAGATAAAAAAAATGTGAAGAATATGTAAATATAAATTAATTTGATATTCACCAAAACATTATAAATGTTATCTATACAAGTTTTAAAATATTTTGGTCTAGTTGGTGGATATTAATTTTTTAAGAATATATAAAAAATCATCGAATTTAGACTCAATTTGAAGAATCTATACATGTTTGAGTATTTATATTAGAATCTAAATATTTTATCTCACGCGGTTATTACTAAATACCCGTCTGAGTAAAGGACTTCTCTAAGGCGATTGATCAATACCAACCGCGTGAGAAGATATTTATCTAAATATATTAATACTCTTGATTAAAATGAGTGGCCTTTTAAAAAGCCAAATTCCACTTTCTCGTAATATTGTTTAGTATTAAAGGTTCCCATTAAATTTCACTTGGTAAAAACTTTAAATTGATTATAACATAAAAAACAAATAACACTAGTTATTTATTATTTTTTCTATCTTAATGAATATAGTGATTTTTCAATTGAATTTTTCAATGGGACTTTGTAGTCATCATACCAACCTCTATGATTTTTTTTAGATTTTTATAATTTTTTTGAATCAATTTATGTTAAAAATTTGAGTAATGCCTCATATATATATGAGCATTTCATTAGAAAGATAGATAATTTAAATTTTGACATGTTGGAATGCTTTAAAAAATGACCAAAATTCATGCATGTATAATGAAGACAAATATATTCGTACAAACCAATTTCAGTGAAAGATCCTTTTTTCAGAAGATACAAAATCAGTGAAGAATATGTGAATATAAATTAATTTGATATTTCCCAAAACATTACAAATGTTAGCTATACAAGTTTTAAAATATTTTGGTCTAGTTGGTGGATATTAATTTTTTAAGATTATAGAAAAAAATCATCGAATTTGGACTCAATTTTTAAAATCTATACACGTTTGAGTATTTATATTGGAATCTAAATATTTTATCTCAGGCGGTTATTACTAAATACCCGTCTAAGCAAAGGACTTCTCTAAGGCGATTGATCAGTACGAAGCGCATGAGAAGATCTTTATCTAAATATATTAATACTCCTGATTAAATTGAGGGGTCTTTTAAAAAACCAACTTGTAATATTGTTTAGTATTAAAGGTTCCCATTAAATTTTACTTGGTAAAAACTTTTAAATTGATTAGAACATAAAAAACAAATAACACTGGTTATTTATTTTTTTCTATCTTGATGAATATAATAATTTATCAATTGAGTTTTTTAATGGACTTTGTAGTCATCATACCAACCTCTATGATTTTTTTCAGATTTTTATAATTTTTTTGAATCAATTTGTGTTCAAAATTTAAAAAATGTCTTATATGCATATGAGCATTTCATTAGAAAGATAGATAATTTGAATTTTGACATGTTGGAATACTTTAAAAAAATGACCAAAATTCATGCATGTATAATGAAGACAAATATGTTCATACAAACCAATTTCAGTGAAAGATCCTTTTTTAGGAGATACAAAAAATATGAAGAATATGTTAATATAAATTAATTTGATATTTAACAAAATATTACAAATGTTAGCTATACAAGTTTTGAAATATTTTGGTCCAGTTGGTGGATATTAATTTTTTAAGAATATAAAAAAAGAATCATCGAATTTGGACTCAATTTGCAGAATCTATACGTGTTTTAGTATTTATATTGGAATCTAAATATTTTATCTCATGCGGTTATTACTAAATACCTGTATGAGGAAAGGACTTCTCTCAGTCGGTTGATTAGTACCAACTGTCTGAGAAAATCTTTATCTAAATATATTAAAACTCTTGATTAAAATAAGGGGTCTTTTAAAATACCAAATTTCACTTTCCTCTAATATGGTTTTGTATTAAAGGTTCTATTAAATTTCACTTGGTAAAAACTTTGAAATTGATCAGAACATAAAAAACCAATAACACTTGTTATTTATCATTTTTCTATCTTGATGAATATAATGATTTTCAATTGAGTTTATCAATGGGACTTTGTAGTTCTCTATGATTTTTTGAGATTTTTATAATTTTTTTTGAATCAATTTATGTTCAAAATTTGAAGAATGCCTCATATGTATATGGGCATTTCATTAAAAAGATAGATAACTTGAATTTTGACATGGTGAAATGTTTTAAAAAATGACCAAAATTCATGCATGTATAATGAAGATAAATATGTTCATACAAACCAATTTCAGTGAAAGATTATTTTTTTAGGAGATATAAAAAATGTGAAGAATATGTGAATATAAATTAATTTGATATTTACCAAAATATTATAAATGTTAGCTATATAAGTTTTGAAATATTTTGGTCGAGTTGGTAGATATTAATTTTTTAAGAATATAGAAAAAAAATCATCGAATTTGGACTCAATTTGCAAAATCTATACATGTTTGAGTATTTGTATTGGAATCTAAATATTTTACCTCAAGCGGTTATTACTAAAACCCGCCCGAGAAAAGGACTTCTCTCAGGTAGTTGGTCAGTACCAACCGCATAAGAAGATCTTTATCTAAATATATTAATACTCTTGGTTAAAATGAGGGCCTTTTAAAAAGCCAAATTCCACTTTCTTGGAATATTGTTTAGTATTAAAGGTTCCCATTAAATTTCAATTGGTAAAAACTTTAAAATTGATTAGAACATAAAAAAATAACACTGGTTATTTATTATTTTTCTATCTTGATGAATATAGTGATTTTTCAATTGAGTTTTTCAATGAGACTTTATAGTCATCATACCAACCTCTATGATTTTTGTTCAGATTTTTATAATTTTTTTAATCAATTTATGTTCAAAATTTGAAGAATGCCTCATATGTATTTGAGCATTTCATTAGAAAGATAGATAATTTGAATTTTGACATGTTGGAATGCTTTAAAAAAATGACCAAAATTCATGCATACATAATGAAGAAAAATATATTCGTACAAACCAATTTCAGTGAAAGATCCTTTTTTTAGGAGATACAATATATGTGAAGAATATGTGAATATAAATTAATGTGATATTTATCAAAACATTACAAATGTTAGCTATACAAGTTTTAAAATATTTTAGTCCATTTGGTGGATATTAATTTTTAAGAATATAAAAAAGAATCATCGAATTTAGACTCAATTTGCAGAATCTATACGTGTTTGAGTATTTATATTGGAATCTAAATATTTTTATCTCATACGGTTATTACTAAATACCCGCCTCAGGAAAGGACTTCTCTCACGCGGTTGATCAGTACCAACCGTGTGAGAAGATATTTATCTAAATATATTAATAATCTTGATTAAAATGAAGGGCCTTTAAAAAGCGAAATTCCACTTTCTTTTAATATGGTTTAGTATTAAAGGTTCCTATTAAATTTCACTTGGTAAAAACTTTGAAATTGATCAGAACATAAAAAATAAATAAAACTGGTTATTTGTTATTTTTCTATCTTGATGAATATAATAATTTTTTAATTGAGTTTTTCAATGGGACTTTGTATTTTTTTTCAGATTTTTATAATTTGTTTTGAATCAATTTGTGTTCAAATTTTGAAGAATGCCTCATATGTATATGAGCATTTCATTAGAAATATAGATAATTTGAATTTTGACATGTTAGAATGCTTCAAAAAAATAACCAAAATTCATGCATATATAATGAAGACAAATATATTCATACAAACCAATTTCAGTGAAAGATACTTTTTTTAGAAGATACAAAAAATGTGAAGAATATGTAAATATAAATTAATTTGATATTCACCAAAACATTATAAATGTTATCTATACAAGTTTTAAAATATTTTGGTCTAGTTGGTGGATATTAATTTTTTAAGAATATATAAAAAATCATCGAATTTAGACTCAATTTGAAGAATCTATACATGTTTGAGTATTTATATTAGAATCTAAATATTTTATCTCACGCGGTTATTACTAAATACCCGTCTGAGTAAAGGACTTCTCTAAGGCGATTGATCAATACCAACCGCGTGAGAAGATATTTATCTAAATATATTAATACTCTTGATTAAAATGAGTGGCCTTTTAAAAAGCCAAATTCCACTTTCTCGTAATATTGTTTAGTATTAAAGGTTCCCATTAAATTTCACTTGGTAAAAACTTTAAATTGATTATAACATAAAAAACAAATAACACTAGTTATTTATTATTTTTTCTATCTTAATGAATATAGTGATTTTTCAATTGAATTTTTCAATGGGACTTTGTAGTCATCATACCAACCTCTATGATTTTTTTTAGATTTTTATAATTTTTTTGAATCAATTTATGTTAAAAATTTGAGTAATGCCTCATATATATATGAGCATTTCATTAGAAAGATAGATAATTTAAATTTTGACATGTTGGAATGCTTTAAAAAATGACCAAAATTCATGCATGTATAATGAAGACAAATATATTCGTACAAACCAATTTCAGTGAAAGATCCTTTTTTCAGAAGATACAAAATCAGTGAAGAATATGTGAATATAAATTAATTTGATATTTCCCAAAACATTACAAATGTTAGCTATACAAGTTTTAAAATATTTTGGTCTAGTTGGTGGATATTAATTTTTTAAGATTATAGAAAAAAATCATCGAATTTGGACTCAATTTTTAAAATCTATACACGTTTGAGTATTTATATTGGAATCTAAATATTTTATCTCAGGCGGTTATTACTAAATACCCGTCTAAGCAAAGGACTTCTCTAAGGCGATTGATCAGTACGAAGCGCATGAGAAGATCTTTATCTAAATATATTAATACTCCTGATTAAATTGAGGGGTCTTTTAAAAAACCAACTTGTAATATTGTTTAGTATTAAAGGTTCCCATTAAATTTTACTTGGTAAAAACTTTTAAATTGATTAGAACATAAAAAACAAATAACACTGGTTATTTATTTTTTTCTATCTTGATGAATATAATAATTTATCAATTGAGTTTTTTAATGGACTTTGTAGTCATCATACCAACCTCTATGATTTTTTTCAGATTTTTATAATTTTTTTGAATCAATTTGTGTTCAAAATTTAAAAAATGTCTTATATGCATATGAGCATTTCATTAGAAAGATAGATAATTTGAATTTTGACATGTTGGAATACTTTAAAAAAATGACCAAAATTCATGCATGTATAATGAAGACAAATATGTTCATACAAACCAATTTCAGTGAAAGATCCTTTTTTAGGAGATACAAAAAATATGAAGAATATGTTAATATAAATTAATTTGATATTTAACAAAATATTACAAATGTTAGCTATACAAGTTTTGAAATATTTTGGTCCAGTTGGTGGATATTAATTTTTTAAGAATATAAAAAAAGAATCATCGAATTTGGACTCAATTTGCAGAATCTATACGTGTTTTAGTATTTATATTGGAATCTAAATATTTTATCTCATGCGGTTATTACTAAATACCTGTATGAGGAAAGGACTTCTCTCAGTCGGTTGATTAGTACCAACTGTCTGAGAAAATCTTTATCTAAATATATTAATACTCTTGATTAAAATAAGGGGTCTTTTAAAATGCCAAATTCCACTTTCTTGTAATATGGTTTTGTATTAAAGGTTCCCATTAAATTTCACTTGGTAAAAACTTTAAAATTGATAAGAACATAAAAACAAATAACACTGATTATTTGTCATTTTTCTATCTTGATGAATATAATGATTTTTCAATTGAGTTTTTCAATGGGACTTTGTAGTCCTCTATGATATTTTTGAGATTTTTATAATTTTTTTGAATCAATTTGTGTTCAAAATTTGAAGAATGCCTCATATGTATATGAGCATTTCATTAGAAAGATAGATAATTTGAATTTTGGCATGTTGGAATACTTTAAAAAATGGTCAAAATTCATGCATGTATAATGAAGACAAATATGTTCATACAAACCAATTTCAGTGAAAGATCTTTTTTTAGGAGATACAAAAAATGTGAAGAATATGTGAATATAAATTAATTTGATATTTACCAAACATTACAAATGTTGGCTATACAAGTTTTGAAATATTTTGGTCCAGTTGGTGGATATTAATTTTTTAAGAATATAGAAAAAAGAATCATCGAATTTGGACTCAATTTGCAGAATCTATATATGTTTGAGTATTTATAGTGGAATCTAAATATTTTATCTCAGGCGGTTATTACTAGATACCCGCGTGAGGAAAGGATTTCTCTTAGGCGGTTGATTAGTACCAATCGCCTCAGAAGATCTTTATCTAAATATATTAATACTCTTGATTAAAATGAGGGGCCTTTTAAAAAGCCAAATTCCACTTTCTTGTAATATGGTTTAGTATTAAAGGTTCCCATTAAATTTCACTTGGTAAAAACTTTGAAATTGATAAGAACATAAAAAACAAATTCCACTTTCTTGTAATATGATTTAGTATTAAAGGTTGCCATTAAATTTCGCTTGGTAAAAACTTTGAAATTGATCAGAACATAAAAAACAAATAACACTGGTTCTTTGTCATTTTTCTATCTTGATGAATATAATGATTTTTCAATTGAGTTTTTCAATAGACTTTGTAGTCATCATACAAACCTCTATGATTTTTTTAGATTTTTATAATTTTTTTGAATCAATTTGTGTTCAAAGTTTAAAGAGTGCCTCATATGCATATGATCATTTCATTAGAAAGATAGATAATTTGAATTTTGACATGTTGGAATGCTTTAAAAAATGACCAAAATTCATGCATGTATAATGAACACAAATACGTTCATAGAAACTAATTTCAGTGAAAGATCCCTTTTTAGGAGATACAAAAAATGTGAACAACATGTTAATATAAATTAATTTGATATTTAACAAAATATTACAAATGTTAGCTATACAAGTTTTGAAATATTTTGGTCCAGTTGGTGGATATTAATTTTTTAAGAATATAGAAAAAAGAATCATCGAATTTTGACTCAATTTGCAGAATCTATACGTGTTTGAGTATTTATATTAGAATCTAAATATTTTATCTCACGCGGTTATTACTAAATACCCGCCTGAGGAAAGGACTTCTCTCAGGAGGTTGATCAGTACCAACCGTTTGAGAAGATCTTTATCTAAATATATTAATACTCTTGATTAAAATGAGGGGTCTTTTAAAATACCAAATTCCACTTTCCTCTAATATGGTTTTGTATTAAAGGTTCTATTAAATTTCACTTGGTAAAAACTTTGAAATTGATCAGAACATAAAAAATCAATAACACTTGATATTTGTCATTTTTCTATCTTGATGAATATAATGATTTTCAATTGAGTTTATCAATGGGACTTTGTAGTTCTCTATGATTTTTTGAGATTTTTATAATTTTTTTGAATCAATTTATGTTCAAAATTTGAAGAATGCCTCATATGTATATGGGCATTTCATTAAAAAGATAGATAACTTGAATTTTGACATGGTGAAATGTTTTAAAAAATGACCAAAATTCATGCATGTATAATGAAGATAAATATGTTCATACAAACCAATTTCAGTGAAAGATTATTTTTTTAGGAGATATAAAAAATGTGAAGAATATGTGAATATAAATTAATTTGATATTTACCAAAATATTATAAATGTTAGCTATATAAGTTTTGAAATATTTTGGTTGAGTTGGTAGATATTAATTTTTTAAGAATATAGAAAAAAAATCATCGAATTTGGACTCAATTTGCAAAATCTATACATGTTTGAGTATTTGTATTGGAATCTAAATATTTTACCTCAAGCGGTTATTACTAAATACCCGCCCGAGGAAAGGACTTCTCTCAGGCGGTTATCAGTACCAACCGCCTGAGAAGATCTTTATCTAAATATCTTAATATTCTTGATTAAATGAAGGGCCTTTTAAAAATCCAAATTCCACTTTCTTATAATATGATTTAGTATTAAAGGTTCCCATTAAATTTCACTTGATAAAATTTTTGAAATTGATCAGAACATAAAAAGCAAATAACATTGGTTATTTGTTATTTTTCTATCTTGATGAATATAATGATTTTTTAATTGAGTTTTTCAATGGGATTTTGTAGTCATCATACCAAACTCTGATTTATTTTTCAGATTTTTATAATTTTTTTGAATCAATTTGTGTTTAAAATTTGAAGAATGCCTCATATGTATATGAGCATTTCATTAGAAAGATATATAATTTGAATTTTGACATATTGGAATGCTTTAAAAAATTACTAAAATTCATGCATATATAATGAAGATAAATATGTTCATACAAATTAGTGAAAGATCCTTTTTTTAGTATATAGAAAAAGTGTGAAGAATATGTGAATATAAATTAATTTGATATTTATCAAAATATTATAAATGTTAGCTATACAAGTTTTAAAATATTTCGGTCTAGTTGGTGGATATTAATTTTTTAAGATTATAGAAAAAATCATCGAATTTGAACTCAATTTGCAAAATCTATACATGTTTGAGTATTTATATTGGAATCTAAATATTTTATCTCAGACGATTTTTACTAAATACCCGCGTGAGGAAAGGACTTCTCTAAGGCGATTGATCAGTACCAACCGCCTGAGAAGATCTTTATCTAAATATATTAATACTCCTGATTAAAATGAGGGGTATTTTAAAAAACTAAATTCCACTTTCTTGTAATATGGTTTAGTATTAAAGATTCCCATTAAATTTCATGTGGTAAAAACTTTTAAATTGATTAGAACATAAAAAACAAATAATACTGGTTATTTATTTTTTCTATCTTGATGAATATAATGATTTTTCAATTGAGTTTTTCAATGGACTTTGTAGTCATCATACAAACCTCTATGATTTTTTTTCAGATTTTTATAATTTTTTTGAATCAATTTGTGTTCAAAATTTAAAGAATGCCTCATATGCATATGAGCATTTCATTAGAAAGATAGATAATTTGAATTCTGACATGTTGGAATGCTTTAAAAAATGACCAAAATTCATGCATGTATAATAAAGACAAATATGTTCATACAAACCAATTTCAGTTAAAGATCCTTTTTAGGAGATACAAAAAATGTGAAGAATATGTGAATATAAATTAATTTGATATTTATCAAAACATTACAAATGTTAGCTATACAAGCTTTAAAATATTTTGGTCCAGTTGGTGGATATTAATTTTTTAAGAATATAGAAAAAAAAATCATCGAATTTGGACTCAATTTGCAAAATCTATACATGTTTGAGTATTTGTATTGGAATCTAAATATTTTACCCCAAGCGGTTATTACTAAATACCCGCCCGAGGAAAGGACTTCTCTCAGGCGGTTATCAGTACCAACCGCCTGAGAAGATCTTTATCTAAATATCTTAATATTCTTGATTAAATGAGGGGCCTTTTAAAAATCCAAATTCCACTTTCTTATAATATGATTTAGTATTAAAGGTTCCAATTAAATTTCACTTGATAAAAATTTTGAAATTGATCAGAACATAAAAAGCAAATAACATTGGTTATTTATTATTTTTCTATCTTGATGAATATAATGATTTTTTAATTGAGTTTTTCAATGGGATTTTGTAGTCATCATACCAACCTCTGATTTATTTTTTAGATTTTTATAATTTTTTTGAATCAATTTGTGTTTAAAATTTGAAGAATGCCTCATATGTATATGAGCATTTCATTAGAAAGATATATAATTTGAATTTTGACATATTGGAATGCTTTAAAAAATTACTAAAATTCATGCATATATAATGAAGATAAATATGTTCATACAAATTAGTGAAAGATCCTTTTTTTAGGATATAGAAAAAATGTGAAGAATATGTGAATATAAATTAATTTGATATTTATCAAAATATTATAAATGTTAGCTATACAAGTTTTAAAATATTTCGGTCTAGTTGGTGGATATTAATTTTTTAAGATTATAGAAAAAATCATCGAATTTGAACTCAATTTGCAAAATCTATACATGTTTGAGTATTTATATTGGAATCTAAATATTTTATCTCAGACGGTTTTTACTAAATACCCGCGTGAGGAAAGGACTTCTCTAAGGCGATTGATCAGTACCAACCGCCTGAGAAGATCTTTATCTAAATATATTAATACTCCTGATTAAAATGAGGGGTATTTTAAAAAACTAAATTCCACTTTCTTGTAATATGGTTTAGTATTAAAGGTTCCCATTAAATTTCATGTGGTAAAAACTTTTAAATTGATTAGAACATAAAAAACAAATAATACTGGTTATTTATTTTTCTATCTTGATGAATATAATGATTTTTCAATTGAGTTTTTCAATGGACTTTGTAGTCATCATACAAACCTCTATGATTTTTTTTCAGATTTTTATAATTTTTTTGAATTAATTTGTGTTCAAAATTTAAAGAATGCCTCATATGCATATGAGCATTTCATTAGAAAGATAGATAATTTGAATTCTGACATGTTGGAATGCTTTAAAAAATGACCAAAATTCATGCATATATAATAAAGACAAATATGTTCATACAAACCAATTTCAGTTAAAGATCCTTTTTAGGAGATACAAAAAATGTGAAGAACATTTTAATATAAATTAATTTGATATTTAACAAAACATTACAAATGTTAGCTATATAAGTTTTAAAATATTTTGATCCAGTTGGTGGATATTAATTTTTTAAGAATATAGAAAAAAGAATCATCGAATTTAGACTCAATTTATAGAATCTATACGTGTTTGAGTGTTTATATTGGAATCTAAATATTTTATCTCACGCGGTTATTACTAAATACCCGCTTGAGGAAAGGACTTCTCTAAGGCGGTTGATCAGTACCAACCGTCCGAGAAGATCTTTATCTAAATATATTAATACTCTTGATTAAAATGAGGGGTATTTTAAAATGCCAAATTCCACTTTCTTGTAATATGGTTTTGTATTAAAGGTCCCATTAAATTTTACTTGGTAAAAACTTTGAAATTGATTAGAACATAAAAAATAAATAACACTAGTTATTTGTCATTTTTCTAGCTTGATGAATAAATTGAGTTTTTCAATGGGACTTTGTAGTCCTCTATGATTTTTTTGAGATTTTTATAATTTTTTGAATCAATTTATGTTCAAAATTTAAAGAATGCCTCATATGTATATGAGCATTTCTTTAGAAAGATAGATAATTTGAATTTTGATATGGTGAAATATTTTAAAAAATAAAAAAAATTCATGCATGTATACTGAAGATAAATATGTTCATACAAACCAATTTCAGTGAAAAATCCTTTTTTTAGGAGATACAAAAAATATGAAGAATATGTGAATATAAATTAATTTGATATTTACCAAAACATTACAAATGTTAGCTATACAAGTTTTGAAATATTTTGGTCCAGTTGGTGGATATTAATTTTTTAAGAATATAAAAAAAAGAATCATCGAATTTGGACTTAATTTGCAGAATCTATATATGTTCGAGTATTTATATTAGAATCTAAATATTTTATCTCACGCGGTTATTACTAGATACCCTCGTGAGGAAAGGACTTCTCTCAGACGGTTGATCAGCACCAACCGCCTAAGAAGATCTTTATCTAAATATATTAATATTCTTGATTAAAATAAATGACCTTTTAAAAAGCCAAATCCACTTTCTTGTAATATGGTTTAGTATTAAAGGTTCCTATTAAATTTCACTTGGTAAAAACTTTGAAATTGATAAGAACATAAAAAACAAATAACACTGGTTTTATTTGTTATTTTTCTATCTTGATGAATATAGTGATTTTTCAATTGAGTTTTTAAATGGGACTTTGTAGTCATCATACCAACCTCTATGATTTTTTCCAGATTTTTATAATTTTTTGAATCAATTTGTGTTCAAAATTTGAATAATGCCTCATATGTATATAAGCATTTATTAGAAAGATAGATAATTTAAATTTTGACATGTTGAAATGGTTTAAGAAAATGACCAAAATTCATGCATGTATAATGAATACAAATATGTTCATACAAACCAATTTCAGTGAAAGATCCTTTTTTTAGGAGATACAAAAATGTGAAGAATATGTGAATATAAATTAATTTGATATTTATCAAAACATTACAAATGTTAGCTATACAAGCTTTAAAATATTTTGGTCCAGTTGGTGGATATTAATTTTTAAGAATATAGAAAAAAGAATCATCAAATTTGGACTCAATTTGTAAAATCTATACATTTTGAGTTTTTATATTGGTATCTAAATATTTTATCTCAGGCGGTTATTACTAAATACCCGCCTAAGAAAAGGACTTCTCTCAGGCAGTTGATCAGTACCAACCGCATAAAAAGATCTTTATCTAAATATATTAATAATCTTGATTAAAATAAGGGGCCTTTTAATAAGCCAAATTCCACTTTCTTTTAATATGGTTCAGTATTAAAGGTTTCCATTAAATTTCACTTGGTAAAAACTTTTAAATTGATCAGAATATAAAAAAAATAACACTGGTTATTTTTCATTTTTCTATCTTGATGAATATAATAATTTTTCAATTGAGTTTTTCAATGGGACTTTGTAGTCATCATACCAAGCTCTATGATTTTTTAGATTTTTATAATTTTTATGAATCAATTTGTGTTCAAAATTTGAAGAATGCCTCATATGTATATGAGCATTTCATTAGAAAGATAGATAGTTTGAATTTTGACATGTTATAATGCTTTAAAAAATGATCAAAATTCATGCATGTATAATGAAGATAAATATGTTCATACAAACCAATTTCAGTGAACCACATCAAACCACATGTATTGATTTCTATGGGAGCAAGCAAAGGTTTAAGTAAAATGGAGACATTGCATAATGCAGCGACGAAGCTTTTATACGATGAATCAAAGGGTTGTGATAAGAAGTTTACTCCATTGCATGCAGTCCTAGAACTACTAAAGTTGAAAGCCACACACGGATGGTCCGATTGTAGTTTCTCTGATCTTTTGAATCTTTTGACAGAAATTCTTCCAAATCCCAATAAACTGCCCATAAGCACTTATAAAAGCGAAGAAACTTCTTTGCCCGATGGCACTAGGTGTGACAAAAACACAGGCTTGTGTGACCATTTTATTCTGTATCGCAAAGAGTATGAGCTCGCAACTAGATGCCTCATATGCGGTGTCAGTAGATACAAGAAGGACTACAATCACCAGTATGTTACCAACATGAATAAGTCTCAGAAGAATAAGAAGTTTATTATTGGTCCTGAAGGTGACGATGATGATACTTCTGAAGATGCATGCGGTAAGAGTAAGTGAAAAATTCCTGCCTTGGTGATGTGGTACCTTCCAGTAATTGATCGCTTGAAGCGTTTGTTCTCAAACCCTAGAGAGGCTGAACTTATGCGTTGGCATTCTGAGCAGCGCAAGAAGAATGAAAAACATTTTCGACACCCTAGTGATGCAACCCAGTGGAAAAATTTTGATGTTCAATATCCATAATTTGCAAAGGAAATCAGAAATGTAAGGTTTGACTTGGGTACAGACGGACTGAATCCATTTGGTGAAAAAGGAGCTTTCACAGTACATGGCCCGTGGTTTTAACGATGTACAACCTACCGACGTGGTTGTGTCACAAAAGAAAATATATTTTGTTATCTGTTCTTATCCAAGGTCTGAAACAACCCGACATCGAAATTGATGTGTTCTTGGAACCTTTAATGGAAGATATGGCAAAATTGTGGAATGAAGGGGTACGTACATGGGATGAGTACAAGCAGGAGTATTTCACTCTAAGAGCAATGATATTCGTTACCGTGCATGATTATCCCGGACTATTTACATTATCGAAACAAATGAAAGGGAAGAAAGGTTGTGTAAGATGCGTGGATAGAACTGGATTTTTGTACCCCACTTCATCCAGAAAGACGGTGTACATGAGACACCGGCGATTCTTGATAGATACACACAAGTATAGGAAGATGAAAGAACAATTTGATAACAAAATCGAAAAAGATACTGCACCAAAACCTTACAGTTGAAAACTCGTGTTCGAAATGGTCAAGAACATTCATATTACTTTCGGTAAGGGCAAAAAATGTAAAGGAACAAAGAGGAAGAAAACTACATCTTTGGGTAATACAACTGACATGACTTTTAAGAAACAATTAATTTTTTCAGGTATCTTCCGTATTGGAAGAACCTGGAATTTTACCATAGTATTGATTTGATGCACTTTACAAAGAATGTATTTGACATCATCATTGGGACCTTGCTGGACATGTCGAGGAAAACAAAAGATGGATTAAAATCACGTATGGATCTACTAAATCTTGATATGATACCAAAGCTTCACCCGGTAGAAAAGGCGAACGGGAAGCATTACCTTCCCCCAGCAAGCTACAACTTGACACTACAAAAGAAAAGTGCAATTTGCGAATGCTTGCGTGGGATCAGAGTGCCCACAAGTTTCTCATCCGATATTCGCAAACTAGTTTCGATGAAAGACTTGTCTTTATTCGGCTATAATTCTCACGACTGCCACATGATGATGACAGTGTTCCTTGCCATTGCAATAAGTGTCATCGAACCCGAGCATATAAAGTTGTCATCACACGTTTGTGTTACTTCTTTAATGCAGTATCGCAAAAGGTGATAGCACGTGAAGACTTAGACTATTTGCAAACATATATTGTCGAGACTATGTGCAAGCTTGAGATGTGTTTCTCACCATCCTTTTTTGATATGCAATTACACCTAATCATACATCTTGTTGATCAGATAAAAGCATTGGGGCCACTATATCTATATCATATGTTTCCGTTGGAGAGATATTTAGGAGTATTAAAAGGTTATATGTGGAACCGTGTTCACCCAGAGGGTTCAATTATGGAAGGATACACCACTGAAGAAGTGATTAAGGGTTGCGCTGATTACATCAAAGATGGAAAGCGGATAGGTGTGCCTATACCAGTACATGAGGGTAGACTACGTGGGAGAGGCAAAGTGGGTAAGAAAACTTTTATGGTTCACGATTACAAATTAGTACACGCTGCACATTTTAGTGTACTACAACAGCTCACAATAGTTGAGTCATACATCGAGGAACACCAAATTGAGCTTCGCACAAAGAACCAAGGCCGCAGAGAGGACTGGATCATGAAAGAGCACAAAAGACATTTCACTGAATGGTTAATGGACAAAAATATACCATACATAAACTCTATAGAAGAGGCAATAATGAGAAAGTTAGCTTCTGGCCCATCTGCTTTGATGACATCATGGCAAGCATATGACATCAATGGTTACACATTTTACACTAAGGAAAAGACGGTAAGAGTGTTGCACAAAATAGTGGTATTCGTATAAAGGCTTATGATCCACAAGGGCAGAAGACCACATACTTCGGGTTCATAGACGAAATATGGGAACTCAATGCGAAAGAATGGTAATGCCCGTATTTAAGTGCCAATGGGTCAAACATCCTGATGGTTTGAAAGTGGACAACTACGGGCTGACACTGGTAGACTTGAACAAAGTGGGTTATAAAGATGACCCGTGGGTTCTCGCCGATCGTGTTGCACAAGTTTTTTATGTACAAGATCCAAGAAATGAGAAGATGCACGTAGTTATTTCTAGAAAGCAAAATATTGTTGGGTTGAGAATGTGGGAGATAATGAAGAGAAATATAATCAGTATGAAGAGATGTTGCCACTAATATAATCAAGTTATTGAAGGCTGCCATCATAGTTTCACGCTGTTTAACCTGGACATTGCCACTCATATGCAGGATCTCTTTGTCTTCAGTCCTGTTGAGATTTCTATGCTTGCCCCCAAAAAGTGTTATGCCCTCACAACATGCCTTGGTTGATGCAAGCTTCACCTTGATATCACTTTTCATGTTGTTGAAGGCTGTCATCATAGTTTCACGTTGTTTAACCTGGACATTGCCACTCATATGCAGGATCTCTTTGTCTTCAGTCCCGTTGAGATTTCTATGCTTACCCCAACAAGTGTTATGCCCTCACAACATGACTTGGTTGATGCAAGCATAACCTTGGCATCACTTTTCATATTGTTGAAGGCTGTCATCATAGCTTCACGCTGTCTAACCTGGACATTGCCACTCATATGCAGGATCTCTTTGTCTTGAGCCCTATTGAGATTTCTAACCTGGACATTGCCACTCATAGCTTAACATGTCTGATGAGGAAACTTCACTTATTGATAAATCTATCCTTGAAAGATTAAGATCAAATCCCTATGAAGGAACAAAAACAAGATTTGTGATTGAAGTTGTTCGCTTCATCGCTTGTGCGAACTCTAAGAGAGATGGTACTGACTTTTAGTCAATATATTTAGCCATTAGAACTGATAAAGTAGCATCTTCGTAAGTTTTTGACATGGAGAGAAGGGAAAAAATCCTTCAAATGGAAAGGAAAATCCTTCCAACGTATCGTCAGGTTTCAATTGAAGCTTTCAACAATCAAAATGATGAGTCCCGGGTGTTACTTGCATCTACAAGAGCTTGCTTTGAAGGGATAAGCCTGACAGGAGCTTATCAGCATTACAGACGGTTCTTAATTAATAGCAGCCTATAAAAACAATGACTTTGACCAGGCGGCTCTTCATTAAAAACCGCTTGTGATATTTGAACCAGTACAGGCGGTTCTTTATTAATGGCCACCCGTGAAAATCATGTATTTACCCAGGTGGTGGTTTATCAAGAACCGCCTGTGAAGTTTGTAACAGTACAGGTGGTTCTTTATTAATAGCCGCCTGAGAAAATATTGTATTTAACCAGGCGGTTGTTTTTTAAAAACCGCCTGCGAGGTTTTGTCATCACAGACGGTTATTGTTTCATTCGTCACCACAGTCGCATTTTTTTGCGAACCGCCTGTGTTTGAAAAATTGAAACGCTTGTGAAAATACTTTTTTAGTAGTGGGAGAACCCATGCTGCTACCTTCACAATGGCAGCAGTGAGCCACAGTCTCTTCCTGGTTCGAGAGGTTAACGGATCATTTTGACGTCGCTGAGACACGAGGTATGAACTCCCTAATCATTCTTGTGTGTTGGATGGTTTGCAAGGAAAGAAACGCGCGGATTTTTTAGAGTACAGAGAAGAACACGACGCAAGTTCTTGCGGGCATCAGGGACACAGCAACACTGTGGACGAGTGCCGGGGCAAGACACTCTCGGCTCTGCTCTCGAGAGACGCGAACTGGATTGACTGTTAGTAGCGTGTTCTTTCTGCTGGCTGTCGTTTGTTTGTTGTTTTGTTATTTGTTTGCACACTTGTGCGTGTGTCTAAATGAATGTAATTAACTTTTACCTTCCTGCTTATATGGAATGCTGAGCAATTGCTCATGGCTTTCGAAAAAAAAGAGAATTCGAATACAGCTCTATGGTGAATATGTCACAGGACAATACGGTGTGGTAGTATGTATTACAAAAGCAAACCCAGGAAACTAAACACGTGCGTAGCGGATGGTTTATTCGATGCTAGTAGCTCAGGGAACCAGCTTGCAAAAAACACTCGCAGCAGCACATTGGATCTGAGATATCACAACTGAACAAAAAGTAATTAGGCAACAACACCTTTGTGATTAAAAAGCAGGAGATGATTAACATTCACATTAAGAAGTATCATGTCTAAAGAAGCTCCTCGATGAATTTATCCCCATTGAGGAAATCTTCTCTAGAGGGACACCTCACTAAGAGCATCTCCAGCAGGGCTATTAAACAAGACCACTACTCTATTATTGTTTTCATGCCAAACCAAGAAACTAATTTCAATAGGCTTTATTCTCCCCGATTTTTTCATGGGCATAAAAACAACGGTCTCTATTTATAAGGACTCTTGCTTCATACTTCCCCGTTTCAAATTATTTGACGTTGGCTAGTTTAATTTTAAACTAAACAACATCAAATAATTCGAAACGGAGGGAGTACCCTATTTGACAGTTGGCATGCCCCCCTCTCTCTCCCCTCTCGCTTGGGGCCGTGAATGGCATCGCCCGTCTCCACGCCGGCCTGCCGGAGGCCCGCCTGCACCACCAGCCGCCGATGGAGCTTCACCTTGATTGGATCTACGCCAGGGGCCCCACTCATGGCATGATTTGGCGCCTTGCACGACCACCGACCCTCCCCTTCTCCGCCTACCATGCCCCCCTGCCTGCCGCGCCTTGGCTTGGCGATCGCCACCCTGGCCTGCACTGCCCACTCAGGTCTCTATGCCCTTGCTTTGGATCCGCGCGGGCTACCCGGTGATCCATCCACGCGAACCTGTTCCGACGAGCCATCCACGCGTCAATGTGCGCGTCGGGGACGCGGTGGAGCCTGTTGCCCTGTTCATGACATTAAGCACTGAGCGCCAACCTTATGGTTTGTTTGGGTAATAAGAAATAGAGTGGATTGGAGTGAGATGGAGTAAAAAATAAACTAATTTTTACTCCAATCGCCTCAATCCACTTCAAATGAAAAGTATTTAGTTGTATCTAAACAAGCGGTTACGTAGGCCTGCCACCGGCGCCAGGCTCCCGTCACTCGGGAACGACGGGGCCAACGCGTTCTCCACATCGTGTCGCTCGCCTCAGGGGTTCGGGGAGGGACTGGGCTGACCGGCGTGCTTGGCGACGCCTGTTCGTGTGCTCCATCGTGCTCGTCGTAATCGGCCAAGGGGTCGCCGTCGACCGCATGGACGCCTCACTACGCTGCAAAAGCAGCGCCATGCTCCACCTCCGGCTTGCTGCTTGCTTTGGGTCATTTACAAGATGTCTCACCCGTCAAATGATGGTTATTTCTTTTGATAATGCTGTCGAAGTTGTCATGCAAATTTACATGTCAAATTCTTCATGTACACATGTAAAAAGGATGTAAATGTTGGAAAACGTGGTATATTATTTATTAGCACATAATAATTAACTGAGTAAATGATTGTTTGTACATATATGATTATATATTATATTTTTCTTTAATGTGAGTAGAGGAAGACTTAACCACGCGTAATCGAGATATAGTCAACATTGAAAAAATAGTTGTACGGTTGCGCAAACCAGCAACACCTTTTCGAAAGTCTTCAGAGAGACGAACGACGCACCAGAGCATAGCATGATAGTGCTCCTCAATACATAATATGAATTTCCACGACCGAATTTTAGAACGTAAGACAGATTGAACACGACAGCAACAACATGTTGCAGATCATAGCATGATATATAGTGCTTCTCAACGCAAGTGTTGCGAGAACACGCGCGGCGCACAGCTGGCACGGTGTGAGCACCCACCGGCCAGCCACGGCCAGCCACACTGAGGCACTCCTGCTCACGTGAGGTACCTGAGCAATGACCACATAGCGGAGGCGGCGGCTGCCTAACGACACTCCAAAAATTCTGTTGAGGTCAGTGATGGGTCTTTTATATTTATAAACTAACTGTAACAGTCCCTCAGTTGCACTAAGTTGAACAATATGTTTATATGTTTGTCACATCATATACTTAGGGCTGATAAAGGGCATAAACATGAACTAATAATATGAAGAGCTGGGTCGGAATAGGATCAGATCAAATTTATATTTATTTTTGAACTAATATTTAATAAATACCAAAATAAATTGTTAAATGACCCGTGGGCCGAGCCCGCTTACCACCCCTACATATACTCAATCCAATTGATCCATTCGATTTCTGGATTGTCTCTCATTAAGTTTATGAACCTACAGGTTAATACAACCTACAGTTTTGACTCGGAAAATATTTCTGATCAATAGTTATCACTGACATATAACAAGCCATACTAACAAATAAGGGTTCACGAAGATCATATCTTATATAAAATGTAACACTCATCAACCTACAGTTTTGACACCTAGCTAAGTACAAGAGACGAGTGAAGTGCTACCCTTCTCATGCACTTTATGTATAAAATATTTCATCGACTAACATTTAACCGAGACCTAGTCATACACTTTAATTTTAACACATCGATAGAATTCATGGTAGTCTCCCCAATCAGAGAGGGACATTCCATATTGACTCAACGCACGCTATAACTTGTTTCAAATTGTACCTGAAAGCTACTTTTATAACTACCTAGATACAAAGTAACATTTTGATGTCCCTAACGTAGATCTTACGCAATATGGGACTCTACATTTTATATCAGGTTTGAGGACGTAAATATGTGTGTTATTACAAGACCAATCGATAGCACTATATTCATGATGTCTCGTAGCGGGTGGGTCGATCAGTCCCAGTATTTTGAACATGTATCTAATTGTTTATTCAATATCCCACATTTGATCCGTGAAACATGATCATCCACCAATACATGCATCAACTTATCTTTGTGTCACATTTTTTGCATGACGAATAGAAGCCATGAGTCATATTTAGTACAATGTCAATTTATATCATGTAGTTTTACTAATGAATCACATGTTTGTTAATACACGAAATGACAAAGTCATGTAACATATCACTGAAGCATGCATATCACAAGTGTTGACATCATGACATCATCCTATGACTACAAATAACATCGTCATAAGTTTTCATGAACACAAGAGTCAATCATGTCAGCATCTTATGTCCTTTGCTCTTGTGTGTGTGTTATATATAATTTGCATGTGAGAGGACTTGGTCAATTGATATGTCGTGTTCAGGTCGGTATACACTTTACATAACCTCACATCAGGTGATAGTGTGATACTATATGCTTAGACTTTTAGTCCAACCTTGACTCCTTTGCTTATGAGATTGCACCACTATTATCACAATAGAGGTTAATTAGACTGACACAACTAGATGATAGTGTGTAATTTATAAATAGGATCAGAGAACTCTTCGAGATGATGTACACTGGTAGATCTATGCGGTAACAAAGAGACAAGATTTATCCAAGTCTAAACCCTCTTGGTGAAGTAATACACTACTCGTACCTGGATAATTTCTTCTCAAGATGAGCCATACAATAATGATTGTGTCTAAGCACATGGGGATCTATGGATCTAGTAGAGAATGTATGAGAAGATGGATATCTCCAAAGATGTATCCAATATTATGTCTAGTCGATGCTAGAATGTCTTAACTCGGTGTCCTTCCCCCACCATTTATAGGATTGAAGGTCTTAGGGCATATCTTGAGTTGGTTACATGTATCGTATATCGAGATTGGACTCTATCTCTATCTTGTTATAATTAACCTTGAGACGGTTATATCCTTTCTTATTTGGATAGAGTCTAGATGATATTCCTTCTTCAGACTCTTTATTCCATAAGCTCACTACAGGAAAATGTAAAACTTACGACGGCTAAAACTATTTATTCGGTTTCGGTTATTTTTTTATGATTAACCGTATTTTAATGTGTAATATAATTTATTGGACAAAAATCATAATAAACACATAAAAATAGTAATAAATATAAAAAATAACATATATGTGCTGATAATGGGTGGAGATTATTAAGATTGGGTTTTTATATGAGAAATTTTTTGATGAGGATAAAAATTAGTGCTATTGAGCTTTATTTTTATGGGTTATAGGATAGTGCGGGTTATAATTTCGGTTAAATCAGTTATTCAGTTAATACGATGTGATAACCGAATTTTATTCGTATAACCGAAATACACAAAAATGATAACCTCATTTAACCAAATAATTTTGTTAATCGCATATTGCGGTTTGGTTCAATGCGGTTCAGTTCAATTTTACGGTTATTGGTTAAACGTGCCCACCTCTAACCACATGTGCTAGTGGAGCCACAGATACTTTCTTCAGTGGCACAAGTAAGAAACACTTCTTTAAATCAAGATAAATTAGATTAATATAGTAATCTAAGCTAAAATTAGTCAAACATAGCCAAACATAGGAAAATTTAGCTACATCTTGGCTATTTTAGGAAAACATAGCTAAACTTAGCAAGACTTGCTCAATTCTACCTCGTCATAAGCAAACTTAGTGAAACATACACATTTGAAGGTAAAATTTATCTAACTACGCTTGTACATAACAGGGATTGATGATGGAGCCTCAGAATCCATCGCCGTAGCTACCGTCACCTCGAGAACGTGGGACAACTTTCCGGGCTCCGGAGGTAGCGGACGTGGAAGCGTTTAGTGTCATGTGTTGTATTTGATATTGTTGTTATCTGAACTGTTTATGATCATATTTATGTTGTTATGTATCTGTCTGTGAGCTGACCATCGTGTCAGGTTAGCAGTTTTTTGTTTTAAAAAAATGAAATCACTTATTTACGACGGCTAGGGAAGTGACCATTGTAAATAAGCCATACTTATCTATGACGCCTAACCTGGCCGTCGTAAAATAAACATATACAATTTATGACGGTTAGGTCCCGACCATCGTAAATAAGGTTGCACAATTTACAACGGCCTACTGAAGGGTCGTCGTAAATAAGGTTTCCGAGGATGCCACATGACAAGGCTTTAGTATTTACGACAGCTAGGACAGTCCATCATAAATAACTTTTTTACAATGGTAGCTGTTATAAATAAGCTTATTTACGACATTTATTTTGTGATGGTTGCAGACTATTGTAACTAACTCTTTACCGTCGTAGATAAACTATTTATGATGATATTAAAATTATTTACGAAGGTTTCCGACAAGTTTCTTGTAGTGGCTAGAGCAGAGTCCTAGGGGTCATCCACCCGTTAGGAGCCCTCAACTTCATCATGAGCTGCTTGCAGGTATCGAGTCAGCAAGCTTTGAGTTGACGGGCATTGAGTCAGCTGTAGAAGGTCTTGGTGGACTCTACAGAACTAGCTTGAAACTTTTTAAGATCTGGTTGCATTGTTAGTACAATGGATGTGAATAAAATTTTGAGTTAGGCGTCTAGTAAGAGTTGAGAAGCTCCAAGTCGCGGTTGGCATCGAGTTGGAGATGACAACCTCAAAGTCATTTGACACCGAGTCGGATTCGGCAACCTCCAATTCAGATGGCATTTTAGAGTAGTACAGTTTGCAGCCAAATAGTGTGGAGTCAGGTAGTTTAAAGTCAGATAGTTTGCACTCGGATGGTCGGGTAGTCGAACAGTCGAATAGTTTGCACTCACCTGATTTTGTGTCGACTGCAAAAGGTTAGGTGGACTCAAAAGACATATGTCCAGTGATCTCGATTTTTTCCGCTCGTGACACTAAAGTGTCTACGAAATCCTTAGGATGCCGATTATTTAAATAAATATGTACTATATAGTGTATGATTTTCTTATTAAAAAATATCGTAAGTTGAAGAACTTGCAATTTTTATTTTTACTAAACTTGTCTTCCAATTCCAACTTGTATTTTTTTCTCACTACAGGAAACGGTATAATAGACGACGCCAGAAACCATCATCTATAAGGCTAAAACTGTCGTCTATAACTTATAGACGATGGTAGACACTTATTGACGACTGTTTCCAGCCGTCTACGATTATTAGTCATCTATAAGGTTATATACGACGGTAACCGTCGTCTATAAGACAATTGACGACGACCACTCCTGACCGTCGTCAAAAAGTTACTCCTGCCACGTGGCACCTAGTGGAGCTTATAGACGATAGTTGTACGGTGGACGTCGTCTATAAGGGGGCTCTTATAGACGTCGGTTCTTTTCTGACCATCATCTTTAATTATGGTTTATAGACGATGACTACTGCTCCACCGTCGTCTATAAATATGGCTTATAGACGACGGCTAAGCACCAGAAATCGTCGTCTATGAGGCTCGCATTTAAAAAAACAGAAAATACTGCCCTCGCTTCAAGGTCAGTTCTGGCTTGATGGCCAGCTCACACATGCAGAAAATAATAGACACAAGCACAAGCATATATATATATATCATAAGAAACATTGCAAAAATAGTTTGAAAACAATACATGCGAGGCACGCCACATTACACGCTACCCCGTCCACTACCGGAGTTTAGAAAGTCGTCCTCCTGCAGTCGTCCAAGCGGCGCAAGATAGGGCGATGGTCTGCGAGCCTCCGTCCCCGATCCCTGTGATTTGCAAGTGTGGTTAGACAATTTACAAATATAAACATGCATATTTGACTAAATTTGCTTATTAAAATGCAGAATTGAGCAAGTTAACTAAATTTTGCTATGTTTGAATAAGTTTGCTCATATTTTTGTAAGTTTGAGCAAGTTTAACTAGTTTTGGCTATATTTAACTAGTTTTGACTAGGTTGGCTATAATTGAGTAAGTTTGATCAAACTTTACAAAATTTGAACAGGTTTAACTATTATTAGCTATTTTTAGTCATTTCGTACCTATGCACCTGTCGTCGGCACTTGCACCTGCGACAGTTCCAATGGTGGCGACGCTCACCGCGGAAATACAACCTGCTGTCTGCGGCCATAGCCTTCAAATAGGAACCAAATCATTTCACATAGCATTTATATATTACAAATATTAATTACAACGGTCAGAATTTACCTGCATGGTAGCTTGCAACTGGAGCATGTACGAGGTTTTATACTCATCTCTAGCCCTGAGCACCGCTGCCTGCATCTCATCCCTAACCCTGAGCGCCGCTGCCTCTGGTCCTGAGCCCTCAACGCTTCTTGCGTCCTTTTGAGCACCCCCAGACACTCCGTAGCTCCAGCTCTTGGGTTATACGACTGCTGCTGGACCCACCCTGCTGCGATGAAGAGGCTCTCGAGGAAGACCGTGCCTGCCTCGAGTCGACCACTCCATCGAAGATGGCTAACCTAAACAACAGATTAAAATTATTAAATTTTCGTATGTCAAAGTTCGTGATAGTAAACCAAAAATATCAAACCTCACCGTTCGTGGGATTTCCTGCCACCGCATGCATACGCAACTTCGGGGATAATTGTTGGTGCGCTCTCCCAATCATACCCTTTGCCTCGAAGCCTCCGCGCCTCCTGCCCGTACTTTGCCTAGAAATTCAGGAAAATAACGTCTTTAGAACTATTAAAGAGAATTTAATTAAGTTAAGAAATAACTTACCAATGCCTATGACGCCTCCTAAGAACACAGCTGGTCACGCTGTGACGGGTCATGTCCCAAAGTGATCCCTCTTCCACACCTCGATAAGTGTCGGCTCCCGATCGCTCTCTCGCTCGTATCGATACGTGTTAGCACAATGAAGATGATAAAATTACTTAAATAAAATTCAAGTAACAGTTACCATCTATTTAGCCAGACGTATGTATCCGTCTCCACCTAAACGGTGTTTCGATTCCCTCCCTCTACTGTCTCTACGGGTCTGGGACAGTCCTGGAAACCCTGGCTCGCCCAACGAGCACACAGGGCGCGCTACACATCCGGATGGGCATCAAGTCATGCTACGATGACCTGTACACCAGTAATTATTGGATGAAAACATTGTTCAGAATCGGATAATGAAGCAAAGTAAAATAAAGAATTTACCTATGCGTACTGCGCCTCCGTCAAGTACTTGTCAGCCACGTCCCTGAACTATCTGGGCACCCTCGTCCGGATGCAACTTGAAGTACACCTTGGTAGCTTGAATGCGAGCCGTCGAGAGTGACTGCGTCACGAGCTTCTTGGCGTTGTTATGGAAGACGATACGAGCGTGATCCAGTTGCTGCGCCTCGTCCTCAAAACGGTACCGTGCCTATAATAAATTTGTATTAAACAAATATTCTTAATATATAATAGAATAGTATGACACAAATATTCTTTATACTTACCATGAAGTCGTGCCACACAACTTCCTTGTGGTTGTCGTGGGCAATATCCTAGGTCGTAGCGTAGTTGTCCCAAGACATAGCAGCTACTCCGTTCACTACACCTGGGTAGTGCAAACCGACTAGACGGCCCAAGACACCGTTCACTTGTCGGTGGTGTCCCTGACCACTGAACGAGACATCGTACCAAGACCTGATAGTTGATTATCAATTATTACATATATAAGTCTAAGGATATGTAAATTGAATTGTTAGAGATTTACTTACCTAACGCCAACCGAACGAATAACGATCTGATCATCTTGGTTCGCAGGAGCCGGAGGAAGTGGCTCCTCCGAGCCGGCTCCACATCAGGTTACCCAAAGCTGGGGTCATCCGACTGCACTGGCTCTGAAGCTAGAGGAGGATCCGAATCAGGCTCTGAAGCGGTCTCTAGAGCAGGCTCGAAAAAGTGGTCAGTCTGCGGTGGCTAAAGAGGACCCCTAGTCTCTGAGTCCTTAGACGTAGAGTGCTCCTAACAATTTTAAAGATCCATAATATAGATTAAAGAGTTACTTATATAATGTATGTAATTAAATGATCTTTACCTTTCATGACCGCTATACGGGTCCACGTGATGACTCCGGTAGATGGCTCATCAACTGAGTCTGTCTAGTCCCGCTAGACTGACTGCCCTCGAAGGCATGAGCTACCGGAGGCAGAAAGCCGCGTGCCCCTCACACCTATCGTTGGCTGCTCGACGACATCCTGTCAAAACAAAAATTTGCTAATGATTAATAACAAAAGTATAGAAAAGGAAAGAAGAGATGAAAGAAACGTTACTTGTACTTAATTTCAAAATTTATCAGTATCACGATCATGTAATCTACTCCGTAAACTATACCATCTATAATCTGCCATGGTTGTTTGCCATTTTCGTCTCATCTCACGAGTCTCTAGATCTTCTACATCAAGTCATCGAGTCCTTGACCAGGCTCGACGATAAAGAGTCTGGCAACTCTTGTTCTTGGTAAACAACATAAACCTCGTTGTTCTCCACTGCACGTCCGAAAATAGTGCAACAGAGAACAACAAAGTTATACCGTCGAAATCTCGTCCATATCCAGACCCACGTCTTGTCACAAGCCACACCCCCTCCGTCACTCCTAGGCTATCCAAAAAGGAACAATTCCGAACCTACACGTCTCACATGCCAATGGCATGTGAGATGTGCCGATCCAAAACAGGTGACACATTGCTATAGGTTACGTTGCTCATTTTCATTTTTAAGTCATTTATGAGAGAGGAAAGAACAAGAGAAAGAGAGATTGGAAAGTTGGTCTTAGATGACAGTTCCACGTCCGGATCCACCGTCCACTCAAGCGCGTGTGATTGATGTCCTCACCATCGTCGTTCACTTCTGTGCTCGTCTTGACGCATATGTAATGATCGTGTCGGGCCGGGCCCTAAACGGACTGTGTCGGGCTGGACCCTAAATATCTCGTGCTAGGCTGGGCCGGCCCTACTATTTATATAATAATTTAGTACTTTATCAATCAAAGTTATATTTAAACAATTACTCTAGTAATCAAATAATTAATACATAAAACTACAAATTAAACAAGAAATCAACTAATTAAACGATTTAAACAACTAATTTTTTGTTCCTAGCTACCAGTAGTTGCTACAAATAGTCGCACAGAACAGCTCACGCTACCACTTGACCCTGATTCAGTACTAGACAAATTGTAGTAGCCTCCGTACCACCACACATGAAAACCTAATTATTCCTCCTTGGAACCTAAAGCACAAAGCGCAGTCCAACAAAGATGGCACAAATTTGATCTCATGTCTAGCTAGATAGCCTTTTTAATGAGCCTATGGAGCACATATACATGCTGGGGACTACTGACACGGCTCAAAAGCCGGCATCGATGGCAGCAGATCAGGTACGGGGAGCCGGGGTGCGGGCGAGCTTCGGTTCGGTTCGAATCATCTCGTAAGGCAGTTTGTTACTCCACGTGTCGTTTGCAGCAAAGCCTGGGCTGGTTTAAACATCACTGAGCCATGCACGCAGAGTGATGCATGGCCCCCGGGCACTCACTGTCCGTCCTGTCCACTTGGAGGAAGGGTCGGAGTAGGCTGGATAAGACATGGCACCTGGGCAAGACATGGCAGCAAGGATAAGAGTCACCGCTGGATGAGAGTAAAAAGGGATCGAAGCCATTTCCCTGGCAACAGGCAGCCATGGACTAACCTCACGGCTAGCAGATACTGTGCCAAATACGACTGCGAGCACGAAGAAAGTCAAGCCATCATCCTCTCCAAATTCCAAGTGACAAGTTTCTCGTCACTTGGAATTTGCCTCTCTATTTCAAAGTGCACATCTGACTGCACATGAATGGAAAGTAAATCGGCGGACCAAGTTTCAACATGGCCAGCCTTCTCGATTAATAACCAGAACGAACATTTCAAATGAGCAAATCAGCAATACGCCCACAGAACAAGTTGACAACATCTCATACGCCGGAAAAATCATAAGCGGGATGTCCGGGTTGGTGCGGCCGGGGGAGATGCTGGTGATGCTGGGCCCGTCGGGGAGTGGCAAGACGACGCTGCTGACGGTGTTGGGCAGGCGGCACGGTGGCCGGATGGTGCTGTCCGGGAAGGTGACCTACAACGTTAAGCTACTAGTAGCAGCTGGCGAGCTTGTGGTAATAATCTGCAAATAGAGAGAGTAGCTTGGTAAGGCAAGCTACTAGTAGCAGCTTAGCTTCGGCTCTCCTATGAATCTTTGCTTGTTTTTAGGCCTACCAATCCTTTGGAATGTCTTAGATTCTTCTCTTCTACTTCGCATACCAAAAATCACACACACCAGTCCACAGGATAGAAGACAACTACCAGCACATACACCTCTCCTCACCTTCACCTTTCCCCTCCACTCCCTCCCATCCCTTAAGAGAGAGAAAGCAACCACCCTCCTCACTCTCTCTCTATCTTAGAGTGTGTGTGAGAGTTTGTACAGTACATCTAGTGGCAGCTACTAGCTAGGCTATGGGCTAAGTAGGTAGTGTCAAGCTACAGTGTATAGCTGCAGCAGTCTCTCTCTCACAGGCACAAGCACACCTCTCCGTATTTTCTGCAGATGAGGATGTCCGGCCAAGGATGCCGCAGCGAGACCAGATGCTGATGTTCGACTTGCGCCCCTATTAAACCTGCCGGGAGATGCACGCCACCCTCCCTCTATACACGCTCATGCTCCTCCCCAGCCGCCACCGCCGTCTCCGGCCGCCGCTGCGGGCTCGCGCGGTGAAGAAGCTTCTGCCGGCCACCGCAGGAAAGGCTACTGCTATGCTTGGCTCACTCCACCACCTCGTCCTCTGACACCAACAATGACAACAAGAATGGCAACGACAACACCAGCGGCGTCCTCGTAGCGGCGGCAGTGGCCTTCTTGAAGTGGGTCAAGGCAGGACGAGCTTGCCGCCTTCTTGAAGTGGGTCAAGGCAATGGCCCCGGCTGTAGTGACCATCGCCGAGAGGGAGCCGACAGGTGGGGGCTTGGACCGCTTCGACGAGCTGCCCCGGCGGGTGGCTGTGGCCATGGATCACTACTCATCGCTGTTCGAGGCACTCGAGGCGACGGTGCCACCGGGGATCCAGGAGCGGTTGTTGGTGGAGCAGGAAGTCCTCGGCAGGGAGATCGAGGATGCTCTGGGTCCATCCGGTAGGAGGTGGTGGCGTGGGCTCGAGCGTTGTAGGTGGTGCTGTCCGGGAGGGGAGGAGGGAGGTAGGCGGCATACCTCGGGATGACGGCGGTCGGTGGCGGTGGCGGCCACCCATGAAGCTGTGGCGGTCCGATGAAGCTGACGAAGCGGCGATGGTCCGACGAAGCAACGGCGGCGGCGATGAGTGAGGAAGAAATCGAGGAGAGTGGTGGCTGCCGCCCGAGTATATCGGGCCTTATCAACGACGGTATACTTGTACCGTCGTCTACAATGCCTTATTGATGACAATACCATTTAACCGTCGTCTATAAAGTCTGGGCAGGCCCAAATTTTGGCACATGTTGATGAGGGTCTTTATTATCAACGGTGGGCCATCGTCTATAAGGCCCGAGACCTTATAGACGACGGTTCCAGGTCAACCGTCGTCAATTAATGACTTATTGACGACGGTGGATTCTAGCCGTCGTCAATATGTTTATTGACGACGGTACTGTCGTCAATAATTTTGGCCGTCGTATATTGTCGCATATTGACGATGGCAGTATCGTCAGTAATTTTGACTGTCGTATATTGTCGCGATTCCTGTAGTGTCTCATGTTGTTTAACTCTGTATTATTACTCTTGCCAACCTGTCTATCGCATCGGAGTTGAAAAGATGGTGTTAGGTGATAGCACGATACATAGATGCACTGTGGGAAGAAATCGAGGCAAGATCTGTTGGTGATATGTCCAAGAGGTAATCATAACAATTCGGATAAAGGCATGATGGATATTTGATCCATAAGAAATTATGGTACTAATGGGCTTGTGACCTGAAAGCCCATTAGAGCGCCTATAAATATGAGGGGTAGGGTTAGGGGCAGATTACTCCACCACGTAATAGCCCTAGCCGCCGCCCCTCATAGGCCACACGCCGAAACCCCTGCCGCGCGCACAGTGCTAGCACACCGACGCACGGCGTTCCTCCCTGTACATGTGGACTCCGTGCAGGCACTGCTGTTACTGCTGCACTGATCGGCTATGATGACGTGACGACGTTCCTGTGACGAGGATTCAGGAGGAGACGAATGTGATCGTCTACTTCTCCTACACCGACGCGCATCTACGATCCGCTACGTTACGCGTCTAGTGTTAACGACCCATGACCTCCTTACTCGCATGTTTCCTGGGTGATACGGTCGAATTGCTAGAGTAGCGCATCGCCTATTTACCAACAGTGGTATCAGAGCCGACTTGCGTATTTTTTGGTCTGGATCTTAGATGCGATCTACTGCAGACAAATTCATATGATGAATTTTTATTGTTCGGCTTTTGGGGTTCGGAATTGGTTAGAGTATATTGCCATCATATGACTAAAGGATTAGTTCGTGCTCCTTCTCTGCTATGTGCGCAACCTGTCCCTACCGACTGGAATCACCATCAGGACTAATAGTTTACATAGCGAATAGATTGAGCCAACAGATCACGGTCATGTGTCGCGATCTTCTCGTGGATAACCAGTCACAATGAAAATTGAGGCATTCTGAATGGCTCAGATTCGGGTTGATTTGATCAATTCGATGAGATTTTCATAGTGATTTCATAGATGCGATCTATGTAATTCGGTTTGGTGTTCAGGGCACTGCCCTGAAACCCACGGGACCGCCGTTGCTGTCTGCTATAGTGACATCATTAAGTTATTTCACGATAGAAATCGTTCTACGCTTAACTTGTTTTTGCAGAGAATGATGTGAATGGTATGGCCTAAATATGATGATCCGTGTGTAAAATTCGTGCAGCCTGCGTGTTGCAAATTTAACACAACCGGGTTGAGGTTGTCACATAGTTGTATAACGACCTGCATGTCGCCCTGTGATGTATGATCTCTCATGTAATTTATTTGATAGCTATTAGATGTATTAGCTTCTTTTATATTCATCGAGAAACCTCAAGCATGATGGCGATGGTGATCACCATAAGAAGGGAGACATGGCGGTGTAGATCATGATGGAACCATGGTGATGGAGACCACTATGATCCTAAAGGCCATACTATTCACAGATATGATATGATCGTATGCCTGTGATGTTTTACTATTCTTTTCATACTTTTCATATAGTGGATATTTTGTCATGATAAAATAGCTTCCCTCGAAAAAGTTGAGTATTTGATGCCGTTTACCTATAGCTGCACCTATGTTGTTCTGATCGTTGTATGGTAGGTTTGCCAAAGCAAAATACCGTCATCTATGATAATGAATAGGGTAAATGTTGGACATTCACATGCATAGTATTAGTTTACTCACTAAAGCTATCAAAACGGTTTTGGGCTTTACAACATAGTGTTGTGAGCTGGGGCATTGGATGTCACCCAACAAACAAGAATCATAGAGATATGATTAATAATGGTTGTTTATCAATGTCACTAATTTTCTAGCAGTGAAGCCAAAACTCACTAGAAATTAGTGAATATGGATCTTGAACTACTATATGTCGTTAGAGGGAGGACGATCCTCATATAGTGGTGGTGTCTTTTATTAAACTGTTAATAAAAGATTGGTACATAACATAGTGCTAAAACCTTGCATATTTATTGTAGATCATGTCTGCTAGTAACAATTCCGATTTCAATTTACAATCTATGCTTGAGAAAGAAAAGCTCAATGGAGCTAACTTTATTGATTGGTACCGCAACCAGAGAATTGTTCTCAGGCAAGAGAAAACTGAGTATGTTCTTGAGCAACCATACCCCAATGACCTCCCCGATGATGCAAATGCCACAACTCGTAGGACTTATGAGAAGGACTGTGATGATGCGCTTAATGCAAACTGCCTCATGCTTGCCACAATGTCCCCTGATCTATAGAAACAGTATGAGCATACATATGCTTATTCTATGATTCAGGGACTACGTGGAATGTTTGAGAACCAAGCAAGGGCTGAGAGGTACAACATCTCAAAGTCCTTGTTCTCATGCAAGCTGGCAGAAGGTAGCCCGGTCAGTCCCCATGTAATCAAGATGATTGGTTACATTGAGACTTTGGATAAAATTGGTTCTGAACTCAAGGATGACCTGACTATTGACGTTATTCTCCAGTCACTCCCACCGAGCTATGAGCCATTTATATTGAATTATCAAATGAATGGCATGGAGAAAACGTTGGATGGATTGCATGAAATGCTTAAAACAGCCGAGGAAAGCATTAAGAAAAACACCACTCATGTGATGATGGTTCAAAAGGAGAATAAAAAGAGGAAGCATGTGACGCATACTAAAGGCAAGGGAAAGGTTCCCAATGAGCCTTCAAGCTCAAAGCCAAAGGGTAAATCAGGCCCTTCTCCTAATTTACAATCTATGTAAGAAGTACTTGGAGGATAAGAAGAAGAAAGGGAGTGAGACTTCCACTTCAGGTATAAATGTTATAGAAATCAATATTGCTACATCTTCTAGTGAATCATGGCTATTTGATACCGGATCAATGATTCACACTTGCAAATCGTTGCAGGGTCTAAGTGAGACTAGAAGATTTGCAAAAGGCGAGTTGGATGTTCGGGTCGGCAATGGAGCAAAGGTTGCTGTCATAGCTGTCGGAACTTATCACTTGTCATTACCCTTAGGATTAGTTTTGGAATTAAATAATTGTTATTGCATTCCTTCATTGAGCAAGAACATTATATCTTCATGTTTGTAAGAAGTTAATGGTTATGAGATTATAATAAAGAGCAAATGTTGTTCTATTTATTATAATAATATTTTCTGTGCTCAATGTCCATTAGTGAATGGATTATATGTTCTTGATCTTGAGGATAAAACAATCTATAACATTAATACAAAAATGGCTCGACGAAATGATCTAAATTCCACTTTTATTTGACATTGTCGCTTAGGTCATATAAATGAGAAACGCATTGAGAAACTCCATAAAGATGGCTTGTTAAGTTCATTTGATTTTGAATCACTTGACACATGTGAGTCTTGTTTGCTTCGGAAGATAACCCAAGCACCCTTCACTGGTCAAAGTGAGAGGGCAAGTGACTTGTTGGGACTTACACATACTGATGTATGTGGACCAATGAGTTCGGTAGCTAGAGGTGGTTTTCAGTATTTCATTATTTTTACCGATGACTTTAGTAGATATGGATATGTCTATCTAATGAGGCACAAGTCTGAATCTTTTGAAAAGTTCAAAGAATTTCAGAATGAAGTACAAAATCAGTTGGGCAAGACAATTAAACTTCTGCGATCTGATCGTGGGGGTGAATATTTGAGCCATGAATTTTATGATCATTTAAAACAATGTGAAATTGTTCCACAGTTGACTCCACCTGGAACGCCTCAATGGAATGGGGTGTCCGAGCGGAGGAACCGAACCTTGTTAGACATGGTTAGGTCGATGATGAGCCAGACTGGTCTTCCACTATCCTTTTAGGGTTATGCTCTTGAAACTGTTGCGTTTACACTAAACAGAGTCCCAACTAAGTCTGTTGAGAAGACACCATATGACATGTGGACCGGGAAATGTCCCGGATTGTCTTTCCTCAAAGTTTGGGATGTGATGCTTATGGCAAACGTTTGACGTAAGACAAACTTACTCCCAAATCAGAGAAATGCTTCTTTGTGGGATATCCTAGGGAAACCAAAGGATATTATTTTTATAATAAAACGGAGGGTAAAGTGTTTACTGCTCGCAATAGTATCTTCTTGGAGAAAGAGTTTCTCTCAAAAGGAGTTAGTTGGAGCAAGGTGTATCTTGAAGAAATTCAAGAAATACCTGAAAATGTTTCGGCACTCTCTAATCCTATACAGGATACAAGATGTTGTACAACCACTTGATGAAACACCAGCCCCACGAAGGTCTACAAGGGTACATCGTGCAACTGAAAAGTTGACACTCCTAACCACGGAACAACAGGACATGGTATTGTTGGACAATAATGATCCTGTGACCTACACTGAAGCAATAATGGGACCCGACTCAGAGAAATGGCTTGGAGCCATGAAATCCATGCATGAGAATCAAGTTTGGAACTTGGTTGATCCAATCGATGGTGTGAGACCGATCGATTGCAAATGGATTTTCAAGAAAAAGACTGATATGGATGGAAAAGTTCACATCTATAAAGCACGATTGGTGGCAAAAGGTTTCAAACAAATTTAAGGTGTTGATTATGATGAAACATTTTCGCCCGTCGCTATGCTAAAGTCTGTTTGGATTCTCCTAGCAATTGCTGCATATTTTGACTATGAAATATGGTAGATGGATGTCAAAACAACCTTTCTTAATGGGAGTCTGACTGAGGATGTGTACATGACACAACCTGAGGGTTTTGTTGATCCTAAAAATGCTAGAAAAATATGCAAACTTCAAAAGTCCATCTATAGATTGAAGCAAGCATCTCGGAGTTGGAATCTACGTTTTGATGAGGTGGTCAAAGGGTTTGGTTTTATCAAGAACGTAGAAGAACCTTGTATTTTCAAGAAGGTTAGTGGGAGCGCACTTATATTTCTGGTCCTATATGTAGATGACATATTGTTGATCAGAAATGACATTCTAGTACTATATGGTGTTAAATCCTCATTAAGAAAAAGTTTCTCAATGAAGGATTTAGGAGAGGCAGCGTACATTTTGGGCATAAAGATCTATTGAGATAGATCTAAAAGGCTAATTGGATTACGCCAAGACACATATATTGACAAGATATTGAATCGGTTCAATATGCAAGATTCTAAGAAAGGTTTCTTGCCAATGTCACATGACATCACTCTAAGCAAAAGTCAGTGTCCTTCGATGCCTGATGAGCAAAAGAGGATGAGAGCGATTCCTTATGCTTTGGCTATTGGATCTATCATGTATGTCATGTTGTGTACACACCCAGATGTATCCTATGCTCTAAGTGTTATGAACATGTATCAATCAGATTATGGTAAGGTTCATCAGACAGTTGTCAAAAACATTCTTAAGTACTTGAGAAGAACTAAGGATGTGTTTCTAGTGTTTGGAGGTGAAGAAGAGCTCGTTGTAAGAGGTTACAGCGATGCTAGCTTCAAAACAGAGAAGGATGACTCTAGATCGCAATCCGGTTTTGTGTTCTGCCTTAATGAAGGGGCAGTGAGCTGGAAAAGTCCAAGCAAGACACAGTAGCAGATTCAACGATAGAGGCGGAGTATATTACAGCTTCTGAAGCTGCAAAGGAAGCTGTTTGGATCAGAAAATTTGTTTCTGAGTTGGGTGTTGTTCCTATTGCGTCCGGACCTGTGGATCTCTATTGCGACAATAATGGAGCCATTGCACAGGCAAAGGAGACTAGATCACACAAAAGATCCAAACATATACTACGACGCTATCACCTCATTCGAGAGATTATCGACCGAGGTGATGTGAATATATGCAAGGTGCATACAGATTTGAATGTGGCAGATCCGTTGACAAAGCCTCTTCCACAATCAAAGCATGAGGCGCATACGAGATCTATGGCTATTAGATACTTATATCAGTGATCCTAGTGTGTACGTGGGAGACTTGTATCATAGCTATGTTTATGTACTATTTGAGTAACTATTATTCACATTGATCATCAAGTATGTGACTTGTTCATGAGACTCTTTGTTAATTATAATGTTACTCAAAATGATCCCTAGTCTACATCGTTATATGAGATAATGATAGTATGCAGACTAGCACATGTATTAATTGATGATCACGTTTCACGGATCATAGATATGGAGATATCAAATTAATAATGTGAACATATGTTAGTGAACATGGTGTTGGATAGACCCATTCCGAGACACTGTTGGGATTTTTATTTACATATGTGCCATCAGTTGGTCTTGAGTGATACACCTGCTAGATTCTTAGACCTGAGATCGCCATTGTTTCTCACTATGTGTAGTTGTGCACTTTGAAACTATCAAACGCTACTCCGTAACTGGGTGGTCATAAAAATAGTCTTCAAGTACATGATGAAGCATGGAATGAGATGTGTGCGGCTCAAGATGGGATTTGCCCCTCCTAAATAACAGGAGGGATATCTCTGGGCCTCTCAAGATAGTTGGATTAGAAAGTGCATGGCCATGCCAAAGTGATTAAGAAGTTAATCATTATGACTAAAAGTTAGTCATAGATTGAATCCACTATTTGATCGAGTGAATGGTCGAGCTATCACAAGGATGGCACGTATCTCGCCTTGAGCTTGACTGGTATCGTGTGGCAAAGGAATTAGCATGTGAATGTATCTAGGTTCAGCCGATATGATCTTTATGTATATTCGGGAGTCAGTATGTCCTGCTAGGTACCTCTACTGACTTGTGTTTGAAAACGGTTTCCATTCATAACCGACTGTACATGAACCTAACGGGTCACACACTTAAGGGGATGGAATATTGAAAAAACTTAGCTATATGATTGTCTCTAGTGCAGATGGGACATTGTTGGTGATACGCCCAAGAGGCAATCATAACAATTCGGATAAAGGCCTGATGGATATTTGATGTATAAGAAATTATGGTACTAATGGGCCTGTGACCTAAAAGCCCATTAGCGCGCCTATAAATATGAGGGGCAGGGTTAGGGGCAGATTACTTCACCACGTAACAGCCCTAGCCGCCGCCCCTCACAGGTCACACGCCGAAATCCCTGTCGCGCGCGCAGTGCTAGCACACCGATGCACGACGTTCCTCCCTGTACGTGTGGACTCCGTGGAGTCACTGTTGTTACTGCTGCGCTAATCGGCTACGGTGACGTGACGATGTTCCTGTGACGAGGATTCAGGAGGAGACGAACGTGATCGTCTACTTCTCCTACACTGACGCGCATCTATGATCCGCTGCCCTGCACGTCTAGTGGTAACGATCCGTGACCTCCTTACTCGCATGTTTTTCTGGGTGATACGGTCGAATTGCTAGAGTAGCGCATCGCCTATTTCCCAATATGATCATGCCATTTTAGTGTTTTTGTAGGAAAATCGACTCTGCTCACTTAGATTCTAGAAGAGTTTCTTTCGTTAGCTTGGCAAGATATCGTAGTTTGTGCTCTTTCCATCCCCAGTCGCATTGCAATGGGATCGGAAAAAGAGTGGCACCCGAGTCTTACCACCTACTCTAAACATCTCAAAAATAATAGTAAGCGGATGGAGTCAGAACATGCCAAGTGGCATTGTAATTTAAGTTGGTTAGGCACGACCCTCGTGTGTAACTTCAGGAAGGTCATATCAGTGTTTAAACGTATGAACAAGAATTTAATCAACTAAGGGATGAGCAAAAATACATGGCTAAGCTTTGGCTATGATAATAAATTGTAAAATAAAAAATGTAAACTACTAAGTATAAAAGAGACTTTGTTGGGCATGATTTCAACGGCCGGTCAATGTAGTTCTAAGTTGGCTGATGTCGAGTCACTCTTGGAGCTGGAGTTGGACTCAAAGCTGGATCATGCAGACGAAGTGGCCAGATTTGTTGATGTAGTCGGTTGAGGTTGGTGACTTCTCTTTGTGGTAGGAGTTGATGCAGAGAGGCGGACAATGCTCACTAGGCTGATGTGGAGGTTGAAGCCTCCAATCTTTAGATTCATGCACTTGAGAAAGGCTAATGTCAGCAAAGACCCAACTGGTGGGCGATGAAGTTGAGCGAGCCAAAGTAGATAACCCACTCAGGAGTCAGGAGTTGGTGAAGTGACATCACTGTGATTGTGGACACCAAGATCATAGCTCCAATGAGTGATGCCCCTACCTAGGGTGCCAATTGTCGTGTGTGTTTTGCGACAATTAGAATTTATAGACAGGATCAGGGAATTCGTTGAGATGGTACATGTCAGTAGATCTAGGCCGTAATGAGAAGACAAGGATTACTCAAGTTCACACTCTTGTGGCGAGCTAATACCGTATTCTTGATTGGTTGATTTCTTTTCGATATGAGCTTTACAATGAGAGTTGCATATGAGGATTTATGGATGTACGAGAGGATCTCTCTAGGGATTTTATGCGGTATTGGATCTAATCAGTGTCATAATGCCTCTTACTACAGAAAACACGATCATTTGCGACGGCTGCGGCCGTCGCAAATAAATGGAAAACCATCACAAATAATCTAATTGTGACGGTTTCACTTATTTGTGACGGTCTCCGACCGTCGCTCGTTTTTATCGTAATTAAGTTTATTTGCGTTGGCCACCGTCGCATATAACGTTGTTTGCGACGGCTTCGACAAGCCGTCGCAAATAAGTTCCCGCGCCCAGCGAATGGGCTCGACAAGACAATTTGCGACGGCCGGCTGCGGTCATCGCAAATAAGGTTCAATTTGCGACGGCCGTATTCAGGCCGTCGCAAATAACACAGGCTTATTTGCGACGGTACTGTATAAAAAAGCCGTCCCAATTAAGGTTTTTTAATTTTTTTTTAAAAAATAGAACAATATGCCCGGCTCGATGGCCAGAAACACGATAGAGACAACACAAAACACAACATATAACATTTCAATCGATCATAGCACAAAAGTGTCTCACATCTCATCACAATAATAGAAAAAGAAAGAATAGAGCCTATCCGCTAGCGCTACCTCCAGAGCCGCCAACATCCCCGCCGCGTGTCAGTCCAGGCACCGGTATAGACGGCGACGGAGTTTAAGCCTCCGTCACCTATCCCTGCAACACATAGAAGTTGTTTGGTATATGGATTAATTTAGAACTTTGTTTTTGACTAGAATTGATTAAGAATATTTTTATTACCTTAAAACCCGGAGAAATGTGCATCAGCGGCGGTAGCTCCAGTTCTGGTGGTGGAATTGACAGTGGCAGTGGAGGTAGCTCGAGGTGCAACCCCTAGGCTTCACGGCCTTGAAAGAAACTTTGTCATTGCAAACGTTACAGGTTATTACATATTATTAAGAATGCGATAAATTTAAATTACTTTAACTTACCGTCATTGCGTGCCGTTGCATCTCCATCGTCTGCCGCATCTGCTCCATGCAGGCTCGCTGGTAGGAGATGGTGTCCTCCATCACCTCCCTCTGTGCCTCCATCGCCGCCTGATACTACTCGCGACTCTCCTAGACCTGACGGGCGAGAATCTCCACCTACGAGATACGGCGACTCGGGCCCGCCGATGAAGACTGTGTGGAGCTGCCTCTCGCATGTTTCGCCGCCCTCGAGTCGACAACTCCGTTGAATATAGCGAGCCTATAAAAATCAGTAATATGGAATTGAAATATCTTGAATATATTAAATTGAAAACGATAAAATGACTTATGAACTCACCTTCCGTGGGCTTTTCCACCTCCGCTTACATACGCGGCTTGAGGATCGATTGATTCATGTTCCCAATCAAAATCTGCGCCGTGTATCCTCCTAGCCTCCTCCCCGTACCTAGCCTGAAAAACAAGAAAACCGTGTAAGTTCATCAATCCATATAGTTATATTTACTATGAATGATTTCTACACTTACCAACCGCTCGGCTGCGGCCTGACTGCACCCATGGGGCTGACCTCTCTTCCAGATCTCAGCAGGGGTTGGCGGTACCCCCGTCTCGCGCTCCTGTCAATACGTGTTAGTACGAATAATATATTATGAATATATAAACATAAGTTAAATATACTTACCATGTGTTTAGCTAAACGCAAGTGGTTATCTTGGCCATGTTTGTGCTTCCCCTCGACCTCTCTGCACCCTCGAGCCCTCTGGCACTTAGCCTTAAACTCATCGCTAACCCAGTACCAACAAAGGGCGCGGTATGCGTCGGACCGACCCTGCAACAAGCTCACGTGGCCCTGCACATAGTTGTAGGCCGTTAAAAATACCATTGATGCATCTGTTCCATGCTCAGAAAAAAATATCTACTACAACCCACGTACCTGCGCGTACTTTTTCTCCGTCAGGTGCCTCTCGCTCTCCTGCCAGAAGTGTAGCATGTGGTGCTGGTTCGCATTCAAGTGCTCATTGATAACTTGAATATGAGCATTCGACAAATCTTGCCGAACCGCCTTTGCAGCATTGATGTGAAATACTTTCCTCGCATCCTCCAACATGCGAGGGCCGTCCGGGTCCTCTAAATATACCTTTCCTGTGATAAAGAATATATTGAAGAGATGTAAATTAAAAAAGTTTAATAGTTAAAACTTAGAAATTTTATTTAACATATTTACCATAAAATCAGCCCATACAACCTCCTGAATTTGTCGTGCTCCTGGTGATGGGCGCGTGCGTAATCCTTTCATGAAGTAGCAGGCACCCCGTCGATGACCCGGGATAGTGCAAATGCACTAAGGACCCGAGGACACCATTCACCGGTCTGTGGTGTCTCTCACCGGTGAAAGACGCGTCATACCAAGCGCTCCAATACATTTATTAATTCATTACTTAAGTACCAAGCGCGGCGGCGGAAGGCGGGAGGCGGCGGCCGCGGCGGGTGCGGTGGCAGGAGGCGGCACACGCACGGCAGGAGGCGACGCGGCAGGGCGCGGTGGCGGGAGGTGAAGCGGCGGGGCGCGGCGGGGCGCTTTTCGTCGCAAATCAATTAACTATAAACCAAATTAAACTATAAACACCCTAATTACCTAACTAACTACAAAAACAATTTAATTGCCAAATTAATTACATATTACTCTAAAAAAAATTGAATTAACTGTATTCTATCCTAATCTAACTAATAACAAGAAAAAAAATGAAAAAATGCATTTAGATGAAGGAGTTTACCGAGAGGCGGTGATGGCTGCGGGCGCGGCGGCGACGGGCGGCGTGCGCGGCGGGAGACGGAGGGAGACGCGGCGGGAGGCTGCGGGAGGTGGCGGGCGTGGCGGGCTGCGGGTTGCGGGCCGGAAATTGGAGGCGTGGGCGGCCAGGCGTGGGCGGTGAGAGCCAGCGGCGGGCGGTGGCTCGTTGGGACACGGGCTGCGGCCGAGGGAGGCGGGGCGCGGCGGCACGGGAGGTGGCGGCGCGACGGCGCGGGAGGCGGGTGCGGTGGCGGCGGCGTCAACAGTTGTGTGAGTCGGGAGGCGCTCGGTCGGGTATATCGGGGTCATTTGTGACGGCTTCCTTAATTGCGACGACATTTCCTTCGGTCGTCGCAAACAAGCATTTAATTGCGACGGTTGTTTAATTTGCGACGGCCACAGGTCTGGCCGTCGCAAATTAATGCTATTTGCGACGGCTCGAGTCATAGCCGTCGCAAATAGGGTGCTTTTTGCGATGGCTTGTTGTTTTGCGACGGCCTAGGGTTAGCCGTCGTAATTTACTTTATTTGTGACGGGCTACCGTCATAAATTATTATAGCCGTCGCAAATGATCGGGTTTCGTGTAGTGTCTATATGGTGCACATCCTCTAGTTTTATAGGGACCGAAGGTCGCAGGAGGTATCTTGAGTGGTTACAAGTATGATATGTTTAGTTTGGATTTTATCTCTATTTTACTATACTTAATCTTGAGATGGTTATATCATTACTTATCTCGATGGAGTCCAAATGATAATTCTTTTCTAGACTCCGCTTTCTATAATAAGTCAGAGTTCAGGTCACAATTTTATAGGATTGGGCGACCTGGGGTCGTCCTCGTGAGCTATTGTCCTCAGCTCTGGTTCCCCTTGTTCGTTTGAGAGGATCACTTTATAAAATCAACACATAATCACTTCTTCTCAAAACTGGATCATATAGTATCTATAAAATTTGAATTGAATTTACACAGCAATACCACCGCTCTTAGAATAAGGACATCCAAATATCTTAAGGGGACTGCAGAATTTAATATCCAAAAGTAATATTCCAACCCTGTAATGTTACATTTTACTTTCCTAATGCAGCCTTTTTTGTAATCCGATGCTGAAAAAGCAACGCCAAAAACTATATTGTTGAGCGGCAGCGAAAGAAATCTGTTGTTCTTTCTGTTCCTATGGGTGGATGCCAGCCATGCATGCATTCACGAAGGCACAAAGTATGGGTGGCATCCGTCTATATGTACTGCCTACACGACGAACATGCGACAACATGGCGATATGAATGCAGGTCTCGCAAGTCGCAAGGTCAAGATCGAATCGATACGGGTGGGGGAGGAAACACGGTGTCGAGGCTTAATCGTTTCATTCCAAGTCACGTTCTGTTTGGCGCGCTGGCTCCGAGGACATTGCCATTATTGCCGGCGCCGCCAGGACCCAAGCCCGACGGCGACAGCGCCGACGGAGACGTGGGCAGCCTGGACGTGAATAACCGGTACTTGAACGCGTCGCTCGCGGCCTCCTCCTCGCTCTCGCCATCCGTGCCGCCCTCGTCGAAGTTGCGGGCGTAGCTCGTGGCGTCGTACTGGAAGTCCTGCGACCGACGGCGCGTGTGCTTGCCCGAACCGAAGCTTCGGATCCACGCCGTGGGCGACCGGATGAGGGACGGCGACGCCGGCCGGTCCGCGTGTCCGTTCCCGTGGGCGTTGACGTGTTGAGCGGCGGGGGAAGAGGACGAGGACGGCGAGGGGCGGAAGCAGCCAACGAAGCAGCTGGCTGCAGTGTTAGGGACGACGGCGGGGACCTGGACTCGGAGATGGTCGACGTGGTGCCGCCGGTGCTTTGCCTCTCGAGGATGACCGGTGTCGTCGCCCGTGCGTTGGTGATCCTGCTGAGCGGAGGACGAAGAGGAGGCAGCCATGAGCGTTGTTTCTCTCTGTTTTAATTTTGGCAAAAGCAGTGGGAGAACTTTTTCTGTGCGTTCTTCTCCTTGAGTGACGGAAAGTGCCCAAATTTAGACGTCGGTGCATTTGTTCTTCCGGGAGAATAGCCAACATTTTGAACTTCTGAGTTTTATTTTTTTGTGAACACTGCTCAAAGGAGTATGTAGCATTCCAAAAAGGATTATATTTGGTGACGCAGCCAACAGAGCACCGGGGTGTATCTGGTGAATTACTGACAATTCACGGAGAGTTGGGTTATTGACGTCTTGTGTGGACAGTCTTAGATCTTGTGGCTGTCAACGAGTGGAGCTCGAGGTAGCCTGTCGTCTCATGATCGAGCTCGGAAAAAATCAAGCCGAGCTCGAGCCAAGTCTGAAATTCATTCGATTCTACAGTTAAGTTTAAGTTCAAACTCGAGAAGCTCGTTTAAACAATAAAAATAAACAATATTTATTAAAAATTAATAACAAATATGATTATGATATTAAACATATCTAAACGAGTGTATCGAGCTCGAGATAGTCAGACTCGTGACTTTAACTTAAGCTCGAATTCAGCTCGTTTATTTTTCGAGCCAACTTGAATGGAGCTTTTAGCGAGCCGAACTCGAGTAGCTCACGTGTCTCGAGGTTCATTGACAACCCTAGCTCATCTGCCAATAGTTACATTAAGTTTTTATCCGCCTTACCTAAAAAGGAAAAAAATGTATCCGCCTCATAAGCCCGGGCCATTGAGATCACTCCATGAAAAATCACGGGCTCATATCTGATTCGCTTTTACTGTGGGGTCCACTTGTTTCATATACAGTTTTATATTATATATTACGTACCTCCATTTTAAGTCAACATGTAAAAAAATGGTAACCACCCACACGTATATTAAAATGTGTTCAAGATACAAAAAATAAGGAAAAAATATGCATATTTTTATTATAATAAAGAGTGTCGAGGTCCTCACTTTTTTCCATTTGTACCAAGACTTACATGAAGAAACATGTGACATTAGGAATATAAATTAGAAAATGCCTCTTCAAGCATAGCAGTGTAGTCCGTCATCTCATCAACACCTGCGTGAGTTAGCACACCACCCTTTACTGCCACGATCTCGTACTCAATCTCCGTCGGCTTTGATATAGATGGCGCTCGATGCCTTGGCTACATAGTTATGCATCCTTTCGCTACACGTCTCCTTACTCATCGTATGTGTAGTCTACGTGTGTGGCGCAGCGGCCAACCGTGGTCGAAGCCAGATTCCACTAAATGTGATGTCTCATCATGCTAGTTTCATATATACGAGTACACAGTACACGTCATGATCCAGAAGCAACAAGACCAAAAGTCCAATTAAAAAGACAAAGCAACTATATGTGAAAAGTCAAGTGTGCTTGAATAGTTTCCTCTCATTTTAGAAACGTAGTTAGTTTATTTGCATGTTGCCATAATCTGAAACCTATGTTAGATTGTTTACTGTTTTCCATAATTATCTCTTTTAAGCCTAGATGAGTGATTAGATATATGTTTGGGTAACTTTTTAGACCTAATCATGATTAATACATAATGCTATACATTTAACCACGTGGAAACCATGAGTTTTTTTAGTATGAAGAATAGGATTCTAGGCAGGTTGATTGTTTGCTACGGTGTATGCGTGCATGAGACTATGGTTTGTGCTAGTGTGTGTCGCAGATTCTAAGAATTGATTAATGGAGAAAGTAACCTAACTTAATAGTGCCACCACAAGACCCAAAAGGGACAATTTGACTAATTAATTAGTTGTCCTCCCGGTATTGTATAAGAGTTTGGATGGAGTGGGAAACGGGAGTCATGAAGAATGAAATAGAAATCGTAAGGCTCAAGAGTAGACTTCTGCAATGGAGGTAAAATACACCCACGAGATGCTTTTAGTTGAGTCTTAGTAAATTTGTATTTACCAGGAGAACCATTGTAAATGCCTCATAGTGGTCTCCTTGTCATACACAAAGAAAGTGTGAAAATAGAATGATGGAGGTTCTTTAGTCCCCATAGGCGCTGAAATCATGACTCGTGAGTAAAGTGGCATAAACCGTATAGAGTAATTAGTCTATATAGACGTTGTGGTCACAGTCAAGAGTGAGTTTGGTTGTTATTCATGATTATATAGCGAGGGATTGGTTGGAATGGTCTTATCTTTTGGTAGCTAGGTGTTGGGAACATATGGTGAGTTAGTAAAATTTGGAAATTCCAATGGACTGATAGGTGTTGGTACTCTGATGAGTTATTAGTCAGATTGAAAATCCGATAAACTGTTGGTGATTGGAAGATAACTATTACTAAATACGATGTTATTGCAATTTAGGGCTTAGGAGTGATTGATTTAGTGCTTAACAATGAGTTTAGCCTTTCTTTATTGATTGCCTGCATGTCATATAGTCCCCACATTTGCTGGATATGTTATATATCAACGCTTGCTATTCTTTCTATAATAAATATTGCTCAGTGAAAAAGAAGAAGATCAATTGAAGACACGTGTCAATTGAAGACGAAACATAGATGGTTGCTATGCTGCCAGAAGATTTGCCTGTAGTGTGCCTTCGATTTATTCCTCTTCTGCTGTTGTTTAAGACTGGTATTTGTGTAAAGTTGTTTTGCATTTAATATGTAATTGTTTATCACTATTGTCCTGCATCTATAGTCACTACAAGAAACTCAGCCATTTACAACGGCCGAAGTTATTTATGACGGTTTTAGTTCTTGCCGTCGTAAATAATATTATTTACGACCGCCAGAAACGGTCGTCGTAAATAAATGCTCGTTTACGATGGCCAGACCTAGGCCGTCGCAAATATCAGCTCATTTCTGACAGTCACACACGAGGCGTCGTAAATGAGACTTATTTGTGACGGCCAGGACTTTGCCGTCGTAAATAAAAAGTATATACCTGTTTGAGCCCGGGTTGGTGCGGGCCAACCACGCCCGCGTCGACCTCGAGCGTGCCCGAGCCACCACCCGCCGCTGCTAGCTCTCGCCGCCCCGACCGTCACTGCCCACGCCGCTGCCGCCTCGGATCTCGGCGTCTGCGGCCCCGGAGGTCGCCAGCGGCCGCCTCCCGAGCCCCGCCGGCACCGGCCTAGCTTTCCCTGGCCCCGGCCCCCGCCCCCGGCTTTCCGTGGACCGCCGCCGCCGCCGTCGCCAGACCGAAACAAGTAAACTCTTTTAGTTTTTGTAATTAGTTGTTAGTTAGATTAGATATAATTGTAAATACTTAATCAATTTGTATATTTTAGTAGATAATTAGGTTAATTGTTAATTATTTGATTGAATTTAGTAATTAATTCTATTTTAGTTATTTAATTTAGTTAATTGATTAGTTGTTTAAGCACATTGGTTTTTCTTTACTCCCCGGCCCCGACGCCCCGTGCGCTGCCGCCCTCGGCCCCCGCCGTCGCTGCTGCCCCCGGCTGCGCCGCCCCCACACTACAGGAAAAAGGGCAACAGGCCGTCGGTTTTCTTTCAAGCGTCGGGGCTGTCGAACATAAGTAGCTTAAAGCTGTCGGTCCAGCTTCCCGACGGCTATAACACTATAGCCGTCGGTTTTTCCAGACAACCCGACAGCTATAATTAAAGCTGCCGGCCAACATGCCAGAGCCAACGGCTATAACTTATAGCAGTCGGTCCAGTACCAAACCGACACCCTTAGGAGCCCTAACCTAACCCAGCGGCACGCACCTCCTCCTGGCCCCGCCAGATCCACCCGCACAGCTGCCATTTGTTTCCGCCGCTGCCCGATGCACGACGTCAATCGACGCCGCTGCCCGCCGCCACCGCCCGAGGCCGTCTGACGCCGCCAGCCGCCGCCTGAGGCAGCCTGACGCCGCCGGCCGAAACCGTCGGCGCATCGCTCCTGCCGTCCGACAATGTGGCACCACCGATCGCCGCTGCATCCCCGCGCACGCCTCCCCTGACACCGCTGCAGCCCCGCGCGCCTCCCCGAATGCCGCTGCAGCCCCGCTGCCGGAGCCCAATGCCGCCCACACTTCCAGCCTGCCGGTGCCCGATGCCTGCTGCAGCCCTATTGTGCCGGCCCACGTGCCCCGCAACCCACTGCCGCGGTCCCACTACACCGCCGCCGCCACGCTACCCCACAGCAGCCGCACGTCGTTGCCGCCGCCCGCAGCTGCAGCATGCTCACTACCACCGCCCCGCAGCCGACGCGCCCTCGCTGCCGCCGCCTGGCTGCTGCCGCTGCCGCCCGCCGCCCGCCCCGATGCATGCTGCCGCCCCGCGTCGACCGCCCCGCCGCCTGCCCACCCGAGCGCCCGCCGCCAGTATTAAAGGTACACCCAAAGCTCGTGTCTTTAATTTTATAATTAAAGTACATAACTTACATGTTTTGAATGAAATTAAGAATATTTAGATAATTCGGACACGTGGATAATTATAGTACATAACTTACACTTTAGATAACTTACACTTTAGATAATCAAAGTACATAACTTACATGTTTTGAAGGAAATGAAGTGTGTAGTTTACCGCTTCACAATGCATAACTTATAGCCGTCGGCCCTAGAGTTTATGTCGACGGCTATAACTAAAGCTGTCGGCCTATCTGCCAGCACTGACGGCCTATCTTCTAAAACTAACGGTTTTAGGTGCTCTAATACCACGGCACGGCCATGCGCCACCTCCCCGCCTCGAATCGTGCACGCGTGCCCGCCTCCCCGCCTCGACTCGTTGCACACGTGCGTGCCTCCCACTTCCACGCTGCTGCCCTGCTCGCCCCTTCCGCCGCTTGCTTGCCCTGACCCGCCACGGCCCGATGCCATCGGCCGCCCCACCCCCGGCGCGGGCAAATGAAGTGTGTATTTTGCTAGCTATTTCATAGAAACATGAGTAGATAATTATGTTTAGATTATGTTTAAGGCTTTGCAATGTATAATGTCATTTTAAGTTATTGCTACATTAGTTTTTAATCTTGTTTCATAATCAGCGTCATTCCTGCAATTTGTTGTATAGTTTTGAAAATGGGTGACAACCATAAGGCGATGTATGATGGATGGAGTTTAACTGGTGCGCACACTATGGAATGGGCTTCTATTGCAAATGTTTTTGTGAATCAAGCCTTTGCTAGTGGTGCTCATGTTGCGAAGTGTCCGTGCAACAAGTGTCAGAATCGTCGACATCTGTATAGATCTGAAATGGAGCCGCACCTTTGCAAGCACGGATTTATGCCTGACTATCTGGTGTGGCGCAAGCATGGGAAAATGAATGATGCTGGTGAATCGGTCGGAAACGAGGATGAAGATTGGATAGATGATATGATAGCGGATGTTGGTAGAGAGTACGAAGAGCAGTCAGCACCAGAGGAGGTGCAGAAGTTTTACAGGCTTCTTGCTGCATCAGATGAAAAAGTGCATGAGGGCACCAATGTGACTGTTCTGTAGGCGGTCACATGACGTATGGCGATGAAGTCTAAGTACAATTTTTGAACAATTGCTACAATGGTATCTTGAAACTCATGATTGATCTTCTTCCGTCAAATCATAAGATGGCGAAAGACTTATACCAATCTAAGAAGCTTTTGGCCGGTTTGGGCATGAATTATGAGAAGATCATTGAGTGCGAGAATAATTGCATGCTATTTTGGAAGGAACACAAGAACGATACTCACTGTATGCATTGCAATACATCCAGATATGTGAAGATTCTGAGCGACGTTGGAGAGGAAATAACTACAAAAGTACCTATCAAACACCTTCGGTCTATGCCTATCACGTCAAGGTTTAAACGGTTGTTTCTGTCCCAAGAAACAACACAACAGATGAGGTGGCATTTTGAAGCGATACGTAAGAGTGATGACAAAGATGTTATGGTGCATCCTTCGGAAGGTGCGGCTTGGCAAGCTCTAGACCGTTTTGATCCGGAGTTTGCAAGAGATCGCAAAAATGTTTGTCTTGGGTTGTCAACAGATGGTTTCACTCCTTTCAGCACCAGTAACAACTCATATTCTTGTTGGCCTATTTTTATCATGCCCTACAATATCCCTCCCAACATGTGCCTGAAAGAAGGATTCATACTCCTCACAACCATCATTCCTTGTCATAAACATCCAAGGAAGAAAATCAATGTGTTTATGCAGTCGTTGTGTCACACCTGGTTTCTCCGAAGAACGACCGAGTGAACATCACATGTATGCCAGGATCACTTTCTCATACAAGTGATGACAAATAGTGAAACATCATTATATTACAAGCCAAGTGTTCGAATATAAACAAGTCTTACATAGCATAACGTCTGGATGGATGATAATATGTTCATAACATGTAAATAAAACAGCAGCGGAAGATAAGTCTTGTGGGCCCCGTAACAGGCGTTGCCCGGGGGACTCCGTGAACCTAGAATCATTCTTCGGGTCCGAAGTCTTGGTCGTTGTACACCACGTCATTCCCTTGGCCTGAGTAGCAATTTAAACCAACAGAAAAGCAAGCTTGAGTACCGTTGGTACTCAGCAAGTGTGGAAAAAGTTATGTCATGCATAGCTAGAACAAGGAGAGGTTGAACTCATGGTTAAAGCACTACGCAGTCAATACCTATCACCTTATCTTATTAAGCACCTACATTACTATATAGGTGAAATGGTGCCAATCCCCCAACCCATCATCAATATCAAGTAACCATAAGATCATTACCAATGTTAAGCTCCCCGCTTAACATTCTCAACAGCCATTTCATCATTCTCTAATCATGAATAAGTCCAAGCCGCTCTTGACCGTGAGCACGGCTGCCATTACAGTTTTGACTCTGCAGAGTTTGCACCACTGTACCCACACGTAGTGATTTCGTCCCCCGTTGCCGGGTGGACTAAAAGAACCTCAATTATGCCAGTGGCCGCGAACCACGTTCACACTTCCGAGGTGTGTAGCCAGGAGATCACTACGAGGCCTTTACAAAGGGATTTCCGACGAGCATGGGCCCACTGAGGTTTCACCCCTAACAGCATACAAGAGGCTCCAACCCCACTGCAGTGGCCCCCCTCTTGAGCCTTGCGGTTCATATGGTAGTCCAGCTGACACCTAATCCTCGCACCATCCAAACACCCATGCTACGCCGGAGATACGCCTAATTAATTGGCCAAGCTGCCTCATCTCAGCATGTGGTTGGCACGGTAAAGCCAGGTTACATGCTCCATGAACCGGTCCTTAGGATCCAGGCAAGCACTAAACACAAACCCGAGTCTTGTGCACACAGCACCAACCAAAGCATCCAGCTTGCCTCGATCCCTACCTCTACATAATTCCTAATATCTCATTCAAGGGTAAGGTAAACAAGTTGATGATCTCATATCCCATTTATCCCATTCTAAGCTTGGCTAAGCAGAAGTAATATAAATGAATGACATAATAAACTAAATCCCCAACCCAAGCTACAAGGAAGTATGATAATAAAATTCTAGGGAAACTTCCTAACTTGGGTATCATATTCCAAATTGACAATGCAATTAAATTCTAACTACACTTCCTAGTATAGGATAAAAGTGGTCAAGGACACTTGCCTTCTTCCTGCTCCTCCGGGAATGGAAAGTTTTGATCTTGAAAGGTGAGAACCTGCTCTAGGGCTGGTTCTACTCATGCCAACACACATAGCAAAAGAAGACAACATTCCATAAGCAACAATCCACACATACATACACATTGAAGTCATACACATAGTTAAGTTTGGTGTTTACCCTAGCTATGTTGATTCTATGCACACATGCACTTTTAAACATACATTGTACTTCTACTATTTGATATCCAGATTTCTAAGTGCACCATATATATGAATTTCCATTTGGAACAAATTCTCTATATTAGATAATACACTTAGCCACAAAATTTGCATGAAAGATAATTTCCTACTCCAAATTGGTTTTCAGATCTTCTACACAATCTCAATTTGAAGTTTTGGATTTGGTGACCTCATTTAACATTTTCTAATTATGCATACCTATTTTCCTATATTTTCAGATTTATTTTCCATGCCTAAAAATGAACTTTAATATTAAAAATAACAAGACATATCACCTAAACAGAATATGTTCTGATCTAAAATGTCCCATACAATATCTTTTGACTTCCTCTCTGATGGAGATCAATTTAAATTTATTTTTACCCATTTTCAGAATTTATTTTCTAGCCTAAAAATGAATTTCCAGCCATAAAACAGCAACCTAAATTCATACAAAAATTTCTACTGTTCCAATTACCTAAACAGAACCTTTATAAATTTTCCCTACCCCTTTTTGGTTACTTAGATTCATTGTCCCACATTTTAAATTTGTTTTATGCCTAAAGGGTGTATTTCAGGGATAAATCACAAAACAGCAACTTCATTTAGTCTAAAAGTTTATTTCCCCTCTAGATTCAGACTTCAGATTGTTCTACAAATCTCCAACAGGGTTAGAATAATTAAACTGAACATAAACCTATGTTTGAATTTAAATCCTATTCACATATTCAATTTTCTGAAATTAATAACCCTCAGGGGCTGATGTGCAAATCCACACTGCCGTGGGGCCCCATTTCTCATTTTCTAAATTTTCAGGGGTCTAAGTGTGCAAAAAAGGGAGGTATTCCAAATTCTTATTAAGTCCAGGGGCTAAAACTGATTTTTAAATGCATTTACATGAATTTCTGAGGTTCCAGGGGCTAGATCAGAAGTTTCCGGGGCTAGATCCTATTTCCTCAAAACCCCGGGGGGTAGCGCGTAAGATTCCTGGCCTTTATAATGCGGGGCTGATGTGGGCCGTTGACTTTAAAACGGAGGGCTGAGATTAGATCGCGAAGCGGTACGGGTTAAATCTATTCAGGACCGCACGATTTAAAACGGACAGGCCACAAGGGGCCACGTCGCCCTGGCCGGAGCCAGCCCGCGCGCGCGGCGGCAGGGGGGGGGGCGGCGATCTTGCCGGCGAAGCCTCGATTCTTGCCGCTATGCGTTAGAACTCGCACCTTTTTGCACGGATCAGCTGCGGAGGGGTAGGGGAATCTCACCTAGGGATTTTATTGGGCCCGGAAGGGTTGGAATCGGCTCTGCGACGGGCGGCGGAGCTCCTCGGTGCTCGATGGAGGAGCGGTTCGGTTCGGTGATCCTTCGAGTTCTCCGGTCGTGAGGCTTCCCTATGGTTAGCAGAAGGTGTACCGAGGGTCATATAGGGTCGGGTCATGGAAATTCGGCGACTTCAGAAATGACCGGCGGCTAGACCTCACCGGAGCTCGACGACGTCAGTTGCCTCGGCAGCAAATCGTTCCGGAGTGGGCGTTACCGGCTAGTGTTCGATGCTGCGATGAAGTACAACCGGTTAGATGGACCAGAACGGCGTTGTACCGAGGGGAATTCGGAGGTTGGGCGGCGGTGCTCACCAGTGGCGGAAGTTCGTGAGTGAGGTGGCGAGCAGAGGGGGTTTGCGGAAGTTTAAATCAGCCTAGAGTCCCGGGGTGGGTACGTGCGTGCGGAATTGGCGTTCGTGGGGGAGGATCAGTTGGTTGCGAGCGTGGAATTTGGCCGGCGGCTGGCGATGAGCGAGCGAAATGCGTGGCGGTTGGGGGGGAGCGGGGGAAAGGGATGACACGCGGGCCCCGCGCATCAGAGAGAGGGGGAGGTGGAAAATAGCCATGGGATGCTAGGCCGTATAAAGTGGGTTTCGGCCCATTGGCCTTTTTTCTTTTTTCCTTTTTCCTTTTCCTTTTCTGTTTTGATTCAAATTTGAATTCCAGTTTGAGTTTAAATTTTTCTCCACATGCATTACGTCCAAAAATTTTGAATTCACATTCTTGACACATTTTGGGGTGTTACAACTCTACCCCCCTTAAAAGAAATCTCATCCTCGAGATTGGTGACTCTAGGGAAACATATCCGGAAACTGTGCCTTGAGCTCATCTTCTCGCTCCCATGTGGCTTCTGCTTCCGAGTGATGCTTCCACTGCACTTTGCACATTCAGATTCTTTTGTTCCTTGTGATGCGTTCCATGGTCTCCAGTATCTTGACCGGCTGTTCGGCATACGAAAGGTCTTCTCGGACGTCCACCTGATTCATGGGTAGCATCTCTTCGGGTGTTCTTAAGCATTTCTTGAGTTGTGACACATGGAACACGTCGTGCACATCCGAGAGACGAGTCGGTAGTTCCAACTGATATGCCACTTCGCCTTTCTTCTCCAGAATTTGGAAGGGTCCGATGTATAGAGGTGATAACTTCCCTTTCACCTTGAACCGACGAGGCCCTCGGATAGGAGACACCTTGAGATAGACATAGTCCCCCACGTTAAAAATGAGCTCTCTTCTCCGTACATCGGCATAGCTCTTTTGTCGGGTCTGAGCTATCCTCAAGTTGTTGCGGATTTCCCTCACTTTTGCCTCGGCTTCTTGTAGTACCTCGGGCCCAAACACTTTGCTTTCCCCAGTTTGGTTCCAAAACAATGGAGTTCTGCATTTCCTCCCATACAACGCCTCAAAGGGTGACACCTTCATACTAGCCTGATAACTGTTGTTGTAGGAGAACTCCGCATACAGTAAGTTCTTATCCCAACTCCTACTGTTCTTGAGTGCACAAGCTCTCAGCATATCCTCTAGGATCTAATTGGTCCTTTCAGTCTGCCCGTCGGTCTGTGGATGGTACGCAGAACTGAAATTCAAATGAGTCCCCATGGTTTCATGTAACTTCTGCCAGAACCTTGAGGTGCACTGTGTCCCTCGATCTGACACCATCTTCTTTGGCACTCCATGAAAACACACGATTCTTGACATGTATAATTCTGCCAATTTGGATCCGCTGTAGCTTTCTTTCACGGGGATGAAATGAGCTACCTTAGTCAGCCTGTCGACGATGACCCATATCGAATCATATCCCGATTGGGTCCTAGGCAGTCCCACTATGAAGTCCATACCTATTTCTTCCCATTTCCATTCAGACACTTTGAGTGGTTGCAACAGTCTCGCGGGTCGTTGATGTTCTGCTTTCACCAACTGACATGTGTCACATAGGGCAACATGTTCCGCGACATCTCGCTTCATGCCATACCACCAATATATGCTCTTTAGGTCATGATACATCTTCGTACTCCCAGGATGAATGGAATAGTCAGAATCATGAGCCTCCTTCAAAATCAGTCCACGTATCTCCTTCACCTCAGGAACACAGATTCTTTTCCTATGCCACACCATACCTTGTTCATCCTCTCTGAACCCAGGAGCTTTATTCTCTTTGATGAGTTCTCTGATTTCTTGTATCTTCTCATCATTCTTCTGACCGTTGCGTATGTCTTGCTCCAATGTGGAGTCCACCTCCATGGCGATGGCCTCACCACTATTCACCAGGCATAGATTGAGTTTTGCAATCTCTTCCTTCAATTCCGTAGGTGTGTCCTTTAAGCTCAACATGTTGACATGCACCTTCCGGCTTAAAGCATCTGCCACGATGTCCGCTTTCCCAGGATGATAGTTGATGCCCACATCAAAGTCGTTGATTAGCTCTAACCATCTCCTTTGTCTGAGGTTGAGATCGGGCTGTGGAAAATGTACTTTAAGCTCTTATGGTCTGTATATATCTCTGTCCTCTTTCCCATCAAGTAATGCCTCCAAAGATTCAGTGCGTGGACCACTGTGGCTAGCTCGAGGTCATGCGTAGGATAGTTCTTCTCGTGTTTTCGGAGCTGCCGGCATGCATAGGCAACGACATGCCCCTCTTGCATGAGAATACATGCCAACCCGTGTCCAGAAGCATCGCAATACACCGAAAAATTCTTCTGCATGTCTGGCATAACTAGCACTAGGGCTGTTGTCAATCTTTTCTTCAGCTCTTGGAAACTTGTCTCACACTCCGGTGTCCACGTTAATGTGATTCCCTTCTCTAACAATTTGGTGAGGGGTCTCGAGATCTTGGAAAAGCCCTCAATGAACCGTTGATAATACCCAACCAATCCTAAGAAGCTTCGAATTTCCCCGACATTTTTAGGGGTCCTCCACTTCTGCACATCCTCGATCTTGGCGGGATCTACGGAGATTCCTCCCACAGAGATTATGTGTCCTAAGAAGGGGACTCTTCTCAGCCAAAACTCGTATTTGCTCAGCTTGGCATATAGTTGGTGTTCTCTCAACTTTTGCAACACCAGTCTTAGATGCCCCTCATGTTCCTCTTCATCTTTGGAGAATATGAGAATGTCATCAATGAAAACCACCACAAATTTGTCCAAATACTCCATGAATACCTTGTTCATGAGATACATGAAGTATGCCGGGGCATTAGTTCGCCCGAACGGCATGACGGTGTACTCATACAACCCGTACCGAGATACGAAAGCCGTCTTGGGAATGTCGGTTGATCTTATCTTCAGTTGGTGATATCCCGAGCTGAGATCAATTTTTGAGAACACACAAGCTCCCCTCAACTGATCAAATAGGTCTTCACTGCGGGGTAATGGGTATTTGTTCTTGATGGTCACCTTATTCAACGCACGGTAGTTTACGCATAGCCTTTGGGTTCCGTCCTTTTTGGGCATAAATATTACTGGAGCTCCCCATGGCGAGGAACTAGGGCGAATATACCCTTTCTCCGTCAATTCCCGGATATGTTCTTTGAGCTCTTCTAGTTGTTTAGAATCCATCCGGTAAGGCCTCTTGTATATCGAGGCGGTTCCAAGCATTAGTTCAATCACGAACTCCACTTCACGATCTGAGGGCATACCTGGCAACTCCTTAGGAAAAACGTCGGGGTATTCCTTGATAACCCTTATCTCTTCCACTTCCACTTCCACTTGATTGAGTTTAATGTCCCTCTTAGGTTCTTGTACGGCTATGAACTTCACTTTTGTGCCACTAGGGTGAGTTAGTTCCACCGTTCTAGTCGAACAATGGATGATACCTTTATGTTTGCTCAACCAATCCATACCCAAAATAATATCCATCCCTTGTGAGTTTATCACTATGAGGTTTGCAGTAAATACTACCCCATTAAGGTCTAGATTCACCTTGGGACACACTTGTCTTGTTCTTATTTCTCCCCTTGGAGAGTTCACTGCTAACATATGATTCATTTGTGTTGTTGCTAAATCATGCTTCTTAACAAATCCTTGAGCAATGAACGAGTGGGTAGCACCAGAATCGAACAAAATGGTTGCAATGTGTAAATTTGCAGGGAACTTACCAATCACCACGTCCGGTGCCTCTTGCGCTTCCTCCATGGTCATGTGGTTCACCCGTCCTCGCATCACATTCTGCTGCTGTGGCTGCATAGGCTTCTTCTTTGGGCACTTATGAGCGTAGTGCCCCACTTCACCACAGTTGAAGCATTGCACCCCGACTTTAGGTGCCTGGTCTTTGTTATCTTGGGGTTGGTTCTGTGGCCCTTGTCCTGCTGGTCGAGGTTGATAGGTGGGGCGAGGCTGCTGCACAAACTGACGCTGCGGCTATACTGGTGCTTATGGGGGCCTGAAGTTCGGGTTGTATCCTCTTGGTGCTGAGTAGGGTACCACCGCACGGCTCGTCTGCCCTGTAGGTTGCTGCATCAGACGTGGACGTGTGTTGCTGCTTGATGCTTGGTGTGACCATCCCATCTTCCTCTTGTTTTCGTTCTCCAAGGCTTTCAGCTTCCTCTCCACAACAAACGCCCTGTCCACCATCTTTTGGAAACTTTCATATTCGTTGGAGGACATTGCACATTGCATTTCCATGGTAATTCCTTCCACAAAATAGTCCTGTTTCTGCTCATCAGTTTCGATGTCCCGTGGTGCATAACGGGACAGTTGAGTCAATTTGGTGAGGTACTCTCTCAAAGTCATGTTGCCCTGCTGCAGTCCCAAGAACTCCTTCCTCTTGTTCTTGAGTTCTCCCCTTGGTATGTAGTGGTTACGGAAACTGCGCTTGAACTCTTCCCAAGTTATGTTCTCGGGGTCGTGATGAGCTGCCACGTATGCGGTCCACCAATCAGCAGCGGGTCCATGCAATTGATGAGAGGCAAACAGCACTCTCTTATATCCTTGGCATTGTATGATCCTCATCTTGTTCTCAATGGTCTTGAGCCAATCATCTATCTCCAGAGGTTCAGCAGCACTTGCAAACTTTGGGGGTTGAGTTCCCAGAAACTCACTCGATATTGGTTGACGTGGTGCAGCCTGTGGGGGTGGAGCTTGGTGTAAGTTGGCCACCACTTGAGTCAAATTCTGAATGAGCTGATTTTGATTGTCGATCATTTGGTAGATGGGATCAGCTCTTTCTCGGCGACCACCCCTGTCTTGCCCTCCAGGAAGTTGAGGATCGGCAGCCTCATTGTTGTTGTTGTTGGGGTTGGCACCACGACCTCTTCCTCTTTCGACCATCTATTATGATCGACCAAATGTCAACTTTAATCATTACGCATTAACTTCCCAAATTGCTTGTTTAAACTTAAACTTTTGAGACCTTAAAATTTAGACAATTTCTGAAGATTTCACATAGATCTTTAGGCGTCATGTCTCACGCAAAAATAAATGCACTATTGATTCATAGGGGTTCACACACAAAAGCAAATACAAACTTAAAGACGAGGTTGTGGACAAGTGCCCATGGCTTCCACAACTCACGTCACACACCAAACACTAACAAATAAATAGATAGGTTCTTGACTCGACTACTCGATAACATGCAGAAATAAGGGAAATGACTCTAACAACTCGTATCACAGAGCTGGCTCGTCGGGGTCTTCTTCATCATTGCGGCTGCCCTCTGATTCCGCATTAGGTGGGGAAGCTGCTGGTGGATAAGTGCGGGGATGCTTGCGCGCCCGGCGATCTGGGGAGTCGGGAGTCCAGGTGTCATTCTCCGTGACACACAGTTCATTCCCATCTCCTCTCTCCCTCGCCCTCAAGCTGGCGCGAAGCAACGCCTCAGTCTCCTTCAGGGTGTCACAGACATCCTGAAGCTCCTGCTGGCACTCCTGTAGTCGAGTGCTGAGCATAGCTGCATCCTCCAAGCACAGGTCCATGTGCTCATGGGAAGTCCCCTGCTGCACCGGCGGGTACTTGTACTCCGCGGTGCCACTCTCACGCTGGAGGACATACATGTACCCAGTCCTGTCTAGGTGGCGACGCTTGATATAACTCTGGCAGGTGATGGCCTCCCAGGTGACATCCTTCTCAGCATCGACCTGAGTCGCCCGACAAGCTAGAGAGCGGTGGATCTTGAGCAGCTGGTTGTCATGGATAATCCTCATCTCTGAGCTCCATTCTTCATGCTTCTCACGGATGGTCCTGGTGGAGCTGTAGTGTATGATCAGCTTGCCAACATTGCCGGCGGCGTGGAGCATACGCCGAAGACGGCGCAACAAGCCTCCTACTGCCAACCCGTAGGAGTGGTACGTCACCAGGCGGTTCTCCTCCCTCAAGGCTAGGGCAGCTACAGGCACGCTTCCTCCGGTGGACTTGCGAGCGGTGCGGACCATGCGAACCATCTAAAATATAAAGCATTTAAATCAAGTTAGATAAGAATTAGATGAAGACTACATTTTGAATAAAAGTTGAGACAAGATGAACAATTAAAGTGACCACATTAAATAACACTTTCACCCCACACCTTTTGTAAAATAGTTTTTAAGAACATAGGGTCCTTAAATACGTCCATTTCTACCTAGGTCCACGTTCCTACGGGCAACCTTGGCTCTGATACCACTTCTGTCACACCCGGTTTCTCCGAAGAACGACCGAGTGAATATCACATGTATGCCAGGATCACTTTCTCATACATGTGACGACAAATAGTGAAGAATTATTATATTAAAGGCCAAGTGTTCGAATATAAACAAGTCTTACATATCATAACGTCTCGATGGACGATAATATGCTCATACCATGTAAATAAAACAACAGTGGAAGATAAGTCTTGTGGGCCCCGTCACAGGCGTTGCCCGAGGGACTCCGTGAACCTAGAATCCTTCTTCGGGTCCGAATTCTTGGTCGTTGTACACCACGTCATTCTCTTGGCCTGAGCAGCAATTTAAACCAACAGAAAAGCAAGCTTGAGTACCGTTGGTACTCAGCAAGTGTGGGAAAAGTTATGTCATGCATAGCTAGAACAAGGAGAGGTTGAACTCATGGTTAAGGCACTACGCAGCCAATACCTATCACCTTAACTTATTAAGCACCTACATTACTATATAGGTGAAATGGTCCCAATCCCCCAACCCATCATCAATATCAAGTAACCATAAGATCATTACCAATGTTAAGCTCTCCGCTTAACATTCTCAACAACCATTTCATCATTCTCTAATCATGAATAAGTCCAAGCCACTCTTGACCGTGAGCACGGCTGTCATGACAGTTTTGACCCTGCAGAGTTTGCACCACTGTACCCACATGTAGTGATTTCGTCCCCCGTTGCCGGGTGGACTAAAAGAACCTCCATTATGCCAGTAGCCGCGAACCACGTTCACACTTCCGAGGTGTGTAGCCAGGAGATCACTACGAGGCCTTTACAAAGGGATTTCCGACGAGCGTGGGCCCATTGAGGTTTCACCCCTAACAGCATACAAGAGGCTCCAACCCCGCTGCAGTGGCCCCCTCTTGAGCCTTGCGGTTCATATGGTAGTCCAGCTGACACCTACTCACCGCACCATCTAAACACTCATGCTACGCTGGAGATACGCCTAATTAATTGGCCAAGCTGCCCCATCTCAGCATGTGGTTGGCACGGTAAAGCCAGGTTACATGCTCCATGAACTGGTCCTTAGGATCCAGGCAAGCACTAAACACAAACCCGAGTCTCGTGCACACAACACCAACCAAAGCATCCAGCTTGCCTTGATCCCTACCTCTACATAATTCCTAATATCTGATTCAAGGGTAAGGTAAACAAGTTGATGATCTCATATCCCATTTATCCCATTCTAAGCTTGGCTAAACAGAAGTAATATAAATGAATGACATAATAAACTAAATCCCCAACCCAGGCTACAAGGAAGTAAGATAATGAAAATCTAGGGAAACTTCCTAACTTGGGTATCATACTCCAAATTGATAATGCAATTAAATTCTAACTACACTTCCTAGTATAGAATCAAAGTGGTCAAGGACACTTGCCTTCTTTCTGCTGCTCCGAGAATGGAAAGTCTTGATCTTGAAAGGTGAGAACCTGCTCTGGAACTGGTTCTACTCATGCCAACACACATAGCAAAAGAAGACAACATTCCATAAGCAACAGTCCACACATACATACACATTGAAGTCATACACATAGTTAGGTTTGGTGTTTACCGTAGCTATGTTGATTCTATGCACACATGCACTTTTAAACATACATTGTACTTCTGCTATTTGATATTCAGATTTCTAAGTGCACCATATATATGAATTTCCAGTTGGAACAAATTCTCTATATTAGATAATACACTTCTTAGCCACAAAATTTGCATGAAAGATAATTTCCTACTCCAAATTGGTTTTCAGATCTTCTACAAAATCTCAATTTGAAGTTTTGGATTTGGGGACCTCATTTAACATTTTCTGATTATTCATACCTATTTTCCTATATTTTCAGATTTATTTCCATGCCTAAAAATGAACTTTAATATTAAAAATAACAAGACATATCACCTAAACAGAATATGTTCTGATCTAAAATGTCCCATAAAATATCTTTTGACTTCCTCTCTGATGGGGATCAATTTAAATTTATTTTTACCCATTTTCAGAATTTATTTTCAAGCCTAAAAATGAATTTCCAGCCATAAAACAGCAACCTAAATTCATACAAAAATTTCTACTGTTCCAATTACCTAAACAGAACCTTTATAAATTTTCCCTACTCCTTTTTGGTTACTTAGATTCATTTTCCCACATTTTAAATTTGTTTTATGCCTAAAGGGTGTATTTCAGGGATAAATCACAATACAACAACTTCATTTAGTCTAAAAGTTTATTTCCCCTCTAAATTCAGACTTCAGATTGTTCTACAATTCTCCAACAGGGTTAGAATAATTAAACTGAACATAAACCTATGTTTAAATTTAAATCCTATTCACATATTCCATTTCCTGAAATTAATAACCCTCAGGGGCTGATGTGCAAATCCACACTGCTGTGGGGCCCATTTCTCATTTTCTAAATTTTCAGGGGTCTAAGTGTGCAAAAAGGGAGGTCTTCCTAATTCTTATTAAGTCTAAGGGCTAAAACTGATTTTAAATGCATTTACATGAATTTCTGAGGTTCCAGGGGCTAGATCAGAAGTTTCCGGGGTCAGATCCTATTTCCTCAAAACCCCGGGGGGTAGCGCGTAAGATTCCCGCCTTTATAACGTGGGGCGGATGTGGGCCGTTGAATTTAAAGCGGAGGGCTGAGATTAGATCGCGAAGCGGTACGGGTTAAATCTATTCGGGACCGCACGATTTAAAACGGAAGGGCCACAAGGGGCTACGTCGCCCTGGCCGGAGCCAGCCCGCGCGTGGCGGCGGGCGGGGGGGGGGGGGGCGATCTCGCCGGCGCAGCCTCGGTTCTTGCCGCTATGCGTTAGAACTCGCACCTTTTTGCACGGATCAGCTGCGGAGGGGTAGGGGAAGCTCACCTAGGGATTTTCTTGGGCCCGGAAGGGTTGGAATCGGCTCTGCGACGGCGACTGGCGGTGGAGCTCCTTGGTGCTCGATGGAGGAGCGGTTCGGTTCGGCGATCCTTCGAGTTCTCCGGTCGTGAGGCTTCCCTGTAGTTAGCAGAAGGTGTACCGAGGGTCATATAGGGTCAGGTCATGGAAATTCGGCGACTTCAGAGATGACCGGCGGCTAGACCTCACCGGAGCTCGACGACGTCGGTTGCCTCGGGAGCAAATGGTTCCGGAGTGGGCGTCACCGGCGTTGTACCGAGGGGAATTCGGAGATTGGGCGGCGGTGCTCACCGGTGGCGGAAGTTCGCGAGCGAGGTGGCGAGCAGAGGGGGTTTGCGGAAGTTTAAATCGGCCTAGAGTCCCGGGGTGGGTACGTGCGTGCGGAATTGGCGTTCGTGGGGGTGGATCAGTTGGTTGCGAGCGTGGAATTCTGCCGGCGGCTGGCGATCGGCGCGGGAAATGCGTGGCGGTTGGGGGGAGCGGGGGAAAGGGATGACACGTGGGCCCCGCGCGTCAGAGAGAGGGGGAGGGGGAAAACCGCCGCGGGCTGCTGGGCCGGCTGAGATGGGTTTCGACCCATTGGCCGTTTTTCTTTTTTTTTTCCTTTTTCTTTTCTGTTTTGATTCAAATTTGAATTGCAGTTTGAGTTTAAATTTTTCTCCACATGCATTACGCCCAAAAATTTTGAATTCACATTCTTGACACATTTTGGGGTGTTACACGTTGATTGAAGAGCTAAAAGAGCTATGGCAAGGGGTAAAGGCATATGACAGTCACATGAAATGTGAATTTACCTTACGTGCCTCATATCTATGGTCAATTCATGATTTGTTGGCATATGACATCTGGGCTGGTTGGTTGTTTTCATGGACAGTTGTGTTGCCCCATATGTATGGCTGACACTGATGCCATCAGGCTGAAATATGGAAAAAAGTCAGTTCCTTTGATTGTCATGGATGATTCATTCCTTCAAACCATCCTTTCAGGAGCGATACACAATCATTTTGGAAAGGCAGAACTGTTACAAAAGGACCTCCTCGTCGATTGACAGGCGAAGAAAATAATGGCATGGCATGCAAAGTTAAAATAGTCCGTAGAAGGTGAGTTCGAAGGGTATGGTAAAGAATACAACTAGACTCATATTTTTTGTCTTTGGGAGCTACCATATGAAAGGCGCTCCTTTTACCACACAACATAGATTTGATGCACCAGGAGCGTAATGTCGCTGAGAGCATCATAAGCATGTGTTTTGATCTTACTGGTCTAAGCAAAGATAATTTGAATGCGAGGAATGACTTAGCTGATCTTTGTGATTGTCCTGGACTTGAGGTTAGAACAAATGCAAGTGGATATGAAAGTAGGCCACGAGCTCCATACTGTGTCAAGCCAGAAGAAAGAAAGCAAATACTTAGTTGGTTGAGAACATTGAAGTTTGCAGATCGCTATGCAACAAACATAAGACGATGTGTTAATCTCAGCACCGGTAAAATCAACGGGTTGAAAAGTCATGATTACCATATTATGATGGAAAGGCTTGTACCTGTAATGTTCCGTGCCTACTTCAAACCCAATTTGTGGAAGATATTTGCTGAACTTAGCTACTTTTATAGGCAGATTTGTGCTAAGGAAGTGTCCAAGAAGATAATGCGGCAGTGGAAGAAAGAAATCGTTGTGCTTGTATGTAAGATGGAAAAAGTCTTTCCGCCTGGATTTATGAATGTTATGCAACATTTACTGGTGCATTTTCCTTATGAAGCGTTGGTGGCAGGACCTGCACAATTTAGATGGATGTATAGTCAAGAAAGAGAATTGAAAAATCTTAGAGCTACAGTGCACAACAAGGCAAGAGTTGAGGGATTTATTGCAGAGACATTTGCAGCTAAAGATATTACAAACTTTTCTAGCAAATATTTCTCATGTGCGAACAACATGAATGCATCTATGACACGTTATCACGTTGTAGAAGAGCAACCTACGACTGAGCTTAGAATTTTTCGTTGGAAAGGTAAAGGTGTTGGTGCTGCCACTTCTCACTATATTTCAGAGCAAGAGAGGAACTATACCATGCTTTACATGTACTTCAACATGGACGAAGTGTTACCATTTTTTGAAGTGTTCGACAAGCTGTATTGGACATCTTCTCGAAGACCCACGCAGAGTCAATTGGATAAGCTACGTCAGCAAGGCATAAACGGTGACCCAAGCTTCGTGAACTAGTTCCGTGGACATGTAATTTTCTATCCTTCCATTGTTCTTCATTTATAGTTCAAAGAGTTATCGCGTAGTTAATAACTTTGTCTATTGCCTTATATGTAGTGTATGAAGGATGTCAACATCTACGATGACTTACGGCAGATCTCGCATGGTCAATTGAAAGCAAGGGAATTCAACCGTTACGATATCAACGGATACCATTTTCGAACAGCAAGTTTAGAAGCAAACCGTCCACTTGCAATCACATCAAACAGTGGAGTATTATTGACGGCTGCGGAGGGTAGTGGAGAAGTGAATGAATACTACAGTGTTCTTCATAAAATAATTGAGTACACATCTGGTGGTCCGAAAGAACTAAAATTTGTGTTTTTCGACTGTCAATGGTTTGATCCAACATCAGGCATGCGAGTGGATGATTTTGGAATGGTGGAGGTCAACCACAACTTATGGTATACAGCCCATAACAACAATGTTGTACTTGCGCATCAAGTGGAACAAGTGTACTACTTGAGTTATCCTCACCCAAGTTTGAAAAATTGGTGGGTTGTATATAAAGTTAACCGGGAAGTACAAACTCATCGTTATGATGAGTACATAGAGAATCAAGAAGATGATGATGGTGTTGTCTATCAAGATGAAGTCGACGAAGTAGAAGATTTTAGGATATCTTGTGGGGAAGGACTCATAGAAATAGCTAGTGGTATCCTACAGTTAATGTCTGAAGAACAAGCATGCCCTTCAAGAAAACGTCTTCGGCAGTCACAACGGATTATTGAAAATCAGAAAAGAATTATTGAAAATAAAGAAAGATTTTGGGAAGAGAGTAAAGGAAAAGATTTTGAGGAAGAGATGGAAGAACAAGAGAAACGTGAACATCTTCATGCCCGTGTGGCAGAAGCAGATCCTGATGCTGATGATTTTTTATTATGTTATTGTACGCATTCTTCGAGATTCTGGTTCTTATTTTAAATGAATTTTAGTTTTTATAATTTACTAATCATTATTTTCAAATTTGTGCATATGTGGAAGCATTCTAATCTAATAAGTAAGATGACTAGAACGGGGAAGAGGCGCAGTGGTAGTTCGTCCTCCACGTCTCAGCCGAGTAGTAGTTTGGACCACATAGCTTTGTTTCAGGTACTTGTTTATTTTTATGTACATTTCAATCTTATAATATTAGCTATATAATGTTCGTAACATGTTTATTTGGATTTGCAGGGCACTACCCGGAATGCGCAGAGACAGAGGCAACTCCTTGAGTGTGTCACAGAGCAGACATCGAACCAACCAGCACAGCTGGCAGATCGTTGCCCAACGCACGAGGAGACGAAGACCGTCAGGCAGCCGCCAAAGCAGGGAGGAACCTTAGGAGCAGGCAGGAGAGACTGGACGATGGAGGAGGTTTTTGGGCGGTCCTCCTCTGAGGGTGGTTCTGAGGCAGATGACAATGGCCGCGATGATGAGGGCGATGATCCCGCGCGAGATGCAAGATTGGCAAGAGAGGCAGAGATAGCTGAGACAGGACAGAGGCAGACTGATCGATATCCCATCAGATAGTCTTTTGGATTATTTGATAAGCTATCTTCTATATTGGTTTTCTTGTCAACTAAGTAATTAATATTATTTTTGTACAGGTTGCGGAGGCACCTTTTATGCAATCCAAGTAAAGGCTTGGACGAGCGGACAATTATAAGGCCAAAGGTACTAGATGATGGATCGAGCCTGGTGTGAGTGGTAAGGGCCATCAACATGTTGCTAACATGGAGCTGGGAAACACCATCATATTTTTCTTCCCTAGGATGGTTCGATCCGTCGGGCAATGAATTGCTGCGCATAATTGGGATCACTATGCGCTTAAATTCCATGGCAATTTGGGTACTTGTTAGGATAGAGTTTGGGAGATGTTTTGGATAAGTTTGTTTCAACTTTTTAGATTATGTTGCATATTTCTTTCCTTGACATTAATGGTTGCTTATATGCAGGGTTTATTTCGCATGGAGGATGGTGCAAGCGAACCATATGCAAGGTTTGTTTTCTAGAATCCTGCGAGAAGACGTACGAAAGACTCCTCTGATGCACGGATCAAAGATGTAACCGTGTTCTACAAGACCAAGCTGCTGCTGCCCCTGACCAACAAAGAAGCAGCCAATATTCACTTGCAGAAGGAGGAGTACTTGCAAAGCTGTGTGAATTGGGTTTGTGCGGATATGGAAGATTGGGAATGGCTATGCGATTACTGGGCGTCGGATGAGTTCAAACATGTATCCGATAGAAACCGACAAAATCGAAGGAGCAAGCCTGGAAAGCATCGCTATGGGCCAGATGGACATACGTGAATGGAACAAAGAATGATATGAATTATTATGATCAGTTTTAAATTGCTTCAAAAAATTGCATTGATTGAAATATGGATTTTGGTATTCCAGACAACTGAAACTGGTATCACTCCTACTTTCTTCGAGGTTTACCTCAAGGCACACAGAGGCACAGACCCAAATCGACCGAAGTAGTTGTGTGACGAGGCGGCAACACAGAAAGTGGTAAGTATGTTGAGAGTTTGTTATATCTATTAATGAGGTCAATATATATCTTTTATTACATCTATTCATGAATTTAATGAATTGCAGGTAAAATATGTTGAGTGTTTCAAAAAAAAAACTGATGGAGATGATGTGGATTTTGTTAGAGAGCCATTGGATGTGGATGTGGTGTACGAAGCCCGGCAGAGATTTACCACATCGGAGGTACGTGTAAAGATATTGATGGTTTATATGTTAATAACTATTGATTCATAACACTTGGATTTCTTTGTAGACTTGGGTTGAGCGACGTGTATGTGGAGCGTGAGGCTTATGCTAAATGACGCTCGTCCTCCTGTGCGAGTTCTAGTCGGTCCCGATCTAATGCGGAGATCGAAGAACTAAGAAAAGAGTTGAGACACACTCAAGAGCAGATGCAACACATGCAACAATAGATGCAATATTTGTTTATGGCACATGTAATATGTAATTTGAACAGTTGAACAATTTATTAAAGTCTAAAATTGTTCTACTTAAGATCTCTTAAATAGTTTACTTGATGCAGTATTTGGCTCAAGGTACCACAGGACCTCAGTTCGCTATGACTCGTCCGATGCATGCAGGAGTAATTGTTGGCGGTCCCTCGTCATAGGTATAATTGAATGTTTCATTATTTCAAACTACAATACAAAATTGTAACCATATGTGTCAGAGGGCTCAGAGGGTGGCCATCCACAACCTCAGGGATTCATGCAGATGTTGGGTGTAAGTCATCCTGGATGGCAAGTCCCACCGATGCCCTTTGGTCCCATGCTAGGAGGACAACCTGTTGGCCCCTTGTCGTAGGTATAACTGCATATCTCATTAATGAGTTAGAATACAAAATTGTAACTCTATGTACCACATGGTTCCGAGAGTGGTAATCCACAACCGCAAGTGTTCACGTCGACGTTGGCTGGAGGGCAACCTTATACAGGTGTCTTCCCTCTAAAGTCCTTCGGTCCAAGGCAGAATCAACCATCAGCACCTCCGGTGAGTAATATGACAGTTGTAGACATAGCCTAGTAGTAGAAAAGTAAAGTTTAACGTGTATTTGTTTCTCGCAGAGTTCTCATCACGGAACGCCTGAAAATTGCGAGGATATTCTCAATTTGAATGGCGGAGGTGCAAGTGGCGGAGATCCAAACATATGATGAACTTTTGCAATGTTGTTTCGAACATATTATTTGAAGTTATCATTTTAACTCGGACATGTAAATATGAAGTGTTGTTTGTGTGAATTTGTTGTTTATGTGTTGAGCATTGCGATGAAGTGTATGCAATGTTCTTTGTGTGCAATGTATGCAGGTTTGTGTGAATTTTAACTCTGATATGGAGGCTTCCCAGCCGGGGAGGGAGAGAAAATAAGCTATTTAAAAAACAAAATATACTATAGCCGTCGGTTCTGTTCCTAGCCAACGACTATAAGTGATTAAAGCCGTTGGGCTCTTTAACTTAGGCCAACGGGTATAGGATTTAAATGCGTCGGCCTCCGCCCAGGCCGACGACTATAAATACTAAATGCGTCAGCCCCCGACACCGACGGCTATAAGTTTAAAAGTGTCAGGTTGCTGAAATCGACGGCTATAGACAATAAAAGCGTCGGGACCGACGACTATGTTAAAAGCGTCGGACGAAGGGCGACGGCTAAAGCCGTTGGTTTACAGATGGCTATAATTTATGAATGTCGGCCTTAGAAGGGAACCAACGGCTTTATGGCCGATGACCTTTTACACGTTTCTTGTAGTGCCACCGCCCCCGCCACTCTTGTCCCCCGTGCCCGGTCGCCGCGCGCTGCCTGCGCTGGTGCCCCGGTGCGCCCCTGACCCTAGCAGCCCACCCCGCCACTGCCATCGGACTTCGCGCCCTCGTCGAGTCATTTTTTAATGACTATGTTTTGTTTATTAATTACTTGCATGAAAATTGTTTGAAAATTGAGTATTAATTATTTGCTTCATGACGGTTATCTATATACACCGTCGTGAGAGCATATAGTAGGATAATTAACAGTAGGACATCTGTCGAGCTAGGATTCAAGGCGAATGGTGCCGGTGCGGACGCGAAGCACTCGTTGGAACACAGCGGTGTACACGAGACATAGACTGGCGATCTCCTAACTTTTCCTTTTCTTTCTCTATTTCTTTCCTCTATCTCTCACTGGAACACATGAAAACCTTCGTAAATATGTTTTTTATGATGGTATTGAATGAATCAAAACTGAGTAACGTAACCTATGCATCACCCGTTTCAAACTGTCATGTGCACTTGCGTTACGCACGTGACACGTGTAGGTTCGGAATTGTCCCATTTTTGTACAGCCTCGGAGTTACTGAGAGAGCTCGCTTATGACGAGATGCGGGAGGTCTATATCCTGATGATGTTTCGGTTGTATAATCCTGATGTTCTCTGCTGCACCATTTCAGGCGTGCAGTTGGAGAACTGCCGAGTTTTGCTGCCAAAATTTCATCAGGATCCGGACCCCGCGTCTCGTTGTAAGCAAGCTCTCTCGGTCACTCTTGGGTGGGTTTAGGACATATCCTTCCTAATAGAGATGTAGGCGCGTGATATCTGACGTTGCTGAATTTTGTTTGTAGGCTCAAATATGGTTGAAGACCGTAGTTGGATGTATACTGGTTAGAAAAAAATGAAAGTCACTCAGATGAGTGGGTGACCAAGACTACAACTTTTGTGGACCGTGCTTTTTCGTTAGCCAAGATAAATAATGTGCTGTGTCCATGTAGAAGATGCTAGAATATAAGGTTTTTGGACAAGAGAACACTTTCACTAGACTTGTGCCGATACGGTTTTGTGCCACATTATATGGTATGTGTCTTTCACGGCGAATCAACGCCTAAACCCATAGTAGAAGAGGAATAGGATGCTTATAGCATGGGAGTTGATAGGATGGACGAGATGCTTGAATCTTTACAACCAGACTTTAACAAAGACTCTCTTACACTGGAAGTTGAAGCGTTCTGCAATCTTCTCAGAGCCTCAGAAGAACCGCTACATGAGCACACAAAAGTGACACTCCTTTCTTTCATGACACAACTTATGGCAATTAAGTCTAAGTATTTTTTTCTCAAATAACTGCTACAACAATCTTGTCAAATTGGCCAGCGATATTCTTCCAAAGGCTCATAAAGTGCCTAAAGAAATGTACCAGTCAAAGAAAATGCTTTCTGGTCTTGTATGAAATATGAGAAGATTGATGTGTGCCTAGACAACTACATGCTTTTCTAGAAAGAGCATGACAAAGAGAACAAGTGCTTAAAGTGTGGTAAATTGAGATTTTCTGAAGTTGTTAACGACGACGGTGACAAGGTGATGGCTGAAGTCGCATATAAGCAACTTCGTTACTTCCCCGTCACACTTCGGTTGAAACGATTGTTCCTCTCTAAAAGAACTGCCAGACACATGAGGTGGCACAAAGAAGGTGTGCGTGACAACGATCGAGTAATGGTGCACCCGTCCGATGGTGATGCATGGAAGGCGCTGGACAGCTTTGATGCAGACTTCGCTAGTGATGCAAGAAATATTTGCATCAGGTTAGCGACAGATGACTTCTCACCTTCCGGTACAAATGCCACACCTTACTCATGTTGGCCGGTTTTTGCTATTCCATACAACCTGCCACCTACTCTTTGTATGAAATATGAGTTCATGTTTCTTTGTCACATTCTACCTGGACCGGATGATCCGGTCCACGCCTGAACGTGATGATGCAACCCATAATTGAAGAGTTGAAACGGTTGTGGACACGAGTTGAAGCGTACGACTGTTACAAAAAACAGAAATTTAACTTTCGAGTTGCGTACTTGTGGTCCGTCCATGATTTCCCGACTTACGACATGTTTGCTGAAAGTGCATCTAGGCCTCCCTAGTGGGTTTTGGCTGATAAAATGGCAAACAATTGAATAACTAATGAGTTTTGCAAAGAGTGTATGCAAATTCTAAAAAGGAAAATAAAGTTGTATCCCTCCAAAGAGGAAAAAGGAAAGGGCGTTGAAGACCTACACATAAAATTAGGGTTTCATTCTTGTTGAGTGTAGGAAACGCCATACTATTAAGAGGGACACAACATCAAGTAGGTGTGAAAATGATTGGAGCTCAATCCTTAGAGTTTTAGCTAAAAAGAAAGGGTAGAAAAGTTTAAAAGGACAAATCCAGACAAACCCGGACTTGTCCGGACATTAGGTCCGGACTAGTCCGCACCCGAACTTGTCCGGAGTACCCCACGGAAAAAGAGGTACTAATGTGTCCATACTTGTCCGGACATTTGGTCCGGACTAGTCCGGACCCGGACTTGTACGGTGTGGAATACGAAAAAGTAGTTTCCGATGCGTCCCGACTAGGGTCCGAACTCTATGCGGACTAGTCCGGGGTGCCGGACTTATCTGGATGTTAATGCAGAAAAGAAGGTTCTGATGTTTACGGACTTGTCCGGACATGTCCGAATCGAGGTCCGGACTAGTCCGGACTCAGAATATTTTTGAAATTTTAGTAACCGTTAAAGGGGACATCACTTTGCAGAGTGTGGGCCCCATGTCTAGACTTGTCCGGGTCGCGGTCTACACTAGTCCACACTTTGGTGGTTGGCAACAGTAATATTTTATTGACTCTATAAAAGGAGTCCACTGGTCCCCATTTCGGATGCTGACGATTCAAAAAGTTGTCACAAACATTCTTGAGCTTTTCCAGCCCACTCTTCCACAATCTTGTGCACAAAATCGATTTTTGGTGAAAGTTTAGAGTTTGTAAGTGATTTGGGGTTAGGGCCACCTAGAGATTGAGCTCTTTGATTCATTTTCATTACTTGCTTGTTGCCTTGTGTTTTTTTACTCTTGGACGTGAATCCTAGACGGCTAGGTGTTGCCCGGTGGCTCCCAAGTTGTGGTGAGACCCGGGAAGTTTGTATTGCACTTGTGATTGTTAGTGGATAAACCGAGTTTGATCTTTTTGTGATCACTTGGTGAGGATAAAGGTTGAAAGAAGTCTAGACCTTCGTGGAACCAAACTTCAGTGAAAAATCCCCGCGTCATTGTCCACTTACTTACTTGCTCATCATTAATCTTGCATATTAGGGTTTCATACACTACTTGCTCTACTTTTATCATATAAATTTTCTGTGCACTCTTAGCCTTACAAAATCTTGTGATAAGTATTCAACATCTTTTACTTGTACTAGATCAAAATAATTGTGCTAGGAATCGTTGAAACATGTTAATTTAAATTTTCACTGCGCTGATCTGGACTTGTCCGGACTCTGTCTGTTTTGTTAACTGTGTTTTAAAATTTGTTAGCCTATTCACCCCCTCTAGACAACTTTCAATTGGTATCAGAGCCTAACTCTCTAATTAGGGGCTTAACCGCTCAGAGAGGTCATGGGGGACACAAATGCGAACAATCGAAGCAAGAAATCAAACGCTCAAGCCAATGGCGGACGGGTCGACTCACCTCACTCGTACACACTTGAGAGTGAGGATGAAGCCAATTCCGTCACGCCGTTAGTGCGAAGAAGGCATGAAAGACAAAGAACATACTTCGATGCCTCAAGTGATGAAGATGAAGAGGTGGAGCGCCTCATGGCTTTGATGAAGAAGAAGAAGGAAGAAAAGAAGAAGAAAAAGAAGAAGGGGGAGGAGTCAAAAGACTTCTCCTGGTATCCTTTCAACTATGAGCATTTAAATATGAATACTAATTTTCTCTCTATTCTAGTTGGCAAGCCCCCCACATTGATGTCACAAATTACACAATGTGGAGGCACAATATGAAATTACATCTAATCTCTCTTAACCCCGAACTTTGGAATGTTGTATGTATAGGGGTAGAAATTCCGAAGGATGATGATGAGCTCACTCTGAATTGAGAGCAACGAATCCATCGCAATGCTCAAGCCGCAGCGGTCATCATCCGTTCCTTGTCCAAGGAAGAATTTCACAAGGTTGACGGGTTGGAAATTGCAAAAGACATTTGGCACACCCTCAAGGTTTCACATTAGGGTACCAAATCTATCCACAAGGCCAAGATAGAGATGATTGAGGGGGAGCTTGGGAGGTTTGCAATAGAGGATGGTGAAACTCCACAAGAGATGTACAACCGTCTTAAAGTTATCATCAACAAAAGTCGAGCTTACGGTTCCAAGAGATGGACCGACCATGAATTGGTAAAAGAATGATTAGGTATTTTACGGTGCGAAATCTCACACTTTGCACCTTGATACGTGAGAGTCCCAACTTTGATGCCATGATTCCCGATGAAGTACAAGGAAAATTTGTCAACCATGAGATGATGGAGAAAGAAGATAAACATGTAAAGGATCTATACAAAGCAATCTCATCCAATAAGCATGACATCGCTCTCAAGGCGTCCAAGAAATCAAGAGGCAAGGAAGTGAAAGAACAAAGCTCAAGTGAAGAGAGTAATGATGAGAGCTCAATAGATGATGAAGAAATGGCCCTCTTCATTAGAAAATTCAAGAGAATGATAAGAAAGAATAAGAGCGCAAACTATGAGAACAAGTCCAAGGACAAAAAGGGCTTGTTATAATTGTGGAAAGTATGGGCATTACATTGCTAATTGTCCATATGAGAAGAGAGATGAAGATTATGACAAGAAGAAAAAGAAGGAAACAAAATTTCAAGACAAGAAGAATCTCAAGAAAAAGAAATTCTTTAGGGCTGCTCATATTGGAGAAGAGTGGGACTCAAATGATGAGAGCTCCTCATCCTAAGATGAAGTAGTGGATAACATAGCCATCAACAGGCATTCAAGCAAAAAGGTACTATTGCCTCATCAAGGAAATTGGAAGAAGGAAAACCACACTTGTCTCATGGCTAAGGAGACAAAGCGTAAGGTAAACTCCAAATCCTCCTCCAAGTCTATTACTAGTGATAACAGTTGTGATAGTAGTAGTAGTGATATGGGATTCATGTTAAAGGGGATGAGTAAAAAGACCATCTGTAAAATAGAACATCTAATGGAACAAGTATTTGACATGGAAGAGATTCTTGACAAACAAGAAGGATTGCTCATCCCTGAGAAAGAAAAAAATCTAGAACTTGAGAGGTTACTAAAACATGAAAAAGAGAAAACTAGCAAACTAGACTTAGAACTTGCATCATGCAAGGAGACATGTTCAAGTCTCAAGAGTTCAAATGTTTCTCTTCAAGATGAATTTGAGAATTTGTCAAAAGTTCACAAATCACTTGAAGTGCAATTTGAGACTCTCAAGTCTAGTGCCTCATCTTCTAAAGCTCAATCAACACCACTAGGCACTCCACCACTAAAACTTGTGATTGTGCAAAATTGATACTTAACTTGAAGGAGCAACTTAAGATGGCCCAAAGCAAAACTCCAACCAAGAAAGAAGTTTTTGATAAGGAGAAGCTCAAATATGCAAGAAGTGCATATTTGAACTCTAGATCTCCCCTAATGAAAGAAGGCCTTGGCTATGCTAGAGGTGGCTAGTAAAACACTAGAGTAGTAAAGAATAATAAGGAATGTCTTACTTTTGTTAAAGAAGGGTCTTACAGCAATGTGAAATTAGACAAGTCTACTCATGCAAATACTCATTTTGTTTCCACTATGCCATTTCATGACCTTAATGCGTTCTATGTGCTAATGAGAAATAAGCTTGGAAAATTCATTGTTAAATATGTTAGGCCACTCCACAAGAAACCAAAAACTTGTGTATGGGTGCCCAAATCACTTGTGGCTAACGTGAAAGGACCCAAACAAGTTTGGGTACCTAAAACCAAGGCCTAAGTTGTTTTTATAGGCATATTCCTCCGGTGGGACGAAATGGGTGCTAGATAGTGGATGTACAAACCACATGACCGGAGAAAGAAAGATGTTCATCGCATATGAAGAGAATGATGATCCAAGTGAAAGCATATCTTTTGGTGACAATAGTCAAGGAAGAGTGCTTGGTATTGGTAAAATTGCTATTTCCTCCCAACATTCAATTTCTCATGTCTTGCATGTAGAGTCTCTTGACTACAATTTGTTGTCCGTATCAAGACTTTATGAGAAGGGATGCAATTGTATGTTTCACAAATAAGGGTGTGACCATTTTCAGAAGAGGTGATGACTCAATTGCATTTAAGGGTGTGTTAAAGGGAAAACTCTATCTTGTGGATTTTACCACGGATGGAGCTCAACTTGACACGTGCTTAATTGCAAAAACTAACATGGGTTGGTAATGAAATAGGAGACTAGCCCATGTCGGTATGAGGAATTTACAAAAACTTCAAAAAGGGGATCAAATTCTAGGACTAACAAATGTTGTGTTTGAGAAAGATAGGCTTTGTAGTGCATATCAAACCTGAAAGCAAATTGGAGCACCACATCCCGACAAAAACGTGATGACTACAACAAGATCCTTGGAATTTCTTCACATGGATCTTTTTGGTCCCATTGCTTACATAAGCATAGGTGGTAACAAATATGGTCTTGTTATAGTTGATGATTTTTCTCGTTTCACTTGGGTGTTCTTTTTGTATGAGAAGAGTGAAACGCAAGGGATACTAAAGAAATTTTTAAAGAAAGATCAAAATGAGTTCTCCTTAAGGATCAAGAAGATTAGAAGCGACAATGACACTGAGTTCAAGAACACTCAAGTGGAGGAGTATCTTGATGAAGAAGGCATCAAGCATGAGTTTTTGGCCCCATACTCCCCTCAACAAAATGGAGTGGCCGAAAGGAAAAATCGCACGCTAATTGAGATGGCAATAACCATGCTTGATGAGTACAAGACTTCAGATCGGTTTTGGGCCAAAGCGGTTAACACCGCTTGCCATGCCACAAACCAACTCTATTTCCATCGACTTTTGAAGAAAACACCATATGAGCTCCAAACTGGTAACAAACCAAATGTTTCATATTTTCGAGTCTTTGGTAGTAAGTGCTATATCCTTATCAAGAAAACTAGGACTTCTAAATTTGCATCTAAATCCAATGAAGGTTTGTTGCTTGGCTATGACTCAAACACTTATGCATATCGTATTTTTAACAAAAAACTCTGGTTGTGTTGAAATAGCACGTGATGTAGTGTTTGATGAAACTAATGGCTCACAAGTAGAGCAAGTTGATCAATGTGTGCTAGATGAAGTGGAGGCACCATACATGGCATTAAGGAGGATGGCTCTTGGTGATGTGCGCCCACAATAGGAGCATCGCGCTCAAGTGGATCAGTCTTCAACACGAGTTGCTCCTCCAACACAAGTACAATATCAAGATCAAAAGGATCAACAACAACATTCTCAAGATCAAGATGACCAACATCAAGATGATGGCAATGATCCTCATGTGGCCCATCCAAGAGTATACCAAAGTGTTCAATGGGATCATCCCGTCGACAACATTCTTGGAGACATCACTAGAGGGATAACTACTCGATCTCATGTAGCTAATTTTTGTGAACATTATTCGTTTGTCTCCTCCTTGGAGACTTTAAAGGTGGAAGAGGCACTACAAGATCCGGATTGGGTAATAGCCATGCAAGAAGAATTGAACAACTCAAAAGGAATAAAGTTTGGGAATTGGTAAACAAACCAAATGCCAATATTGTGGGCACCAAGTGGGTGTTCTGCAACAAACAAGACGAGTATGGAGTGGTGACAAGAAACAAGGCAAGACTTGTGGCCAAGGGATACTCACAAGTCGAAGGTTTGGATTTTGATGAAACCTTTGCTCCCGTAGCTAGACTTGAGTCAATTCGTATTTTATTAGCTTATGCTACTCACCATGATTTCAAACTTTACCAAATGGATGTGAAGAGTGCATTCCTAAATGGGCCAATCAAAGAAGAGGTTTATGTGGAGCAACCTCCGGGCTTTGAAGACCAAATATATCCTAATCATGTTTATAAATTGCATCAGGCTCTCTATGGCCTGAAACAAGCTCCTAGAGCTTGGTATGAATGTCTTAGAGATTTCCTTATTAAAAATGGTTTTAGAGTAGGAAAAACCGATTATACACTCTTCACAAAGAATTTTGATGATGATTTATTTTTATGCCAAATATTTGTCGATGACATTATATCTGGTTCTACTAACAAGTATTTTTGTGACGAGTTTAGTAAAATAATGATGGAAAGGTTTAAGATGTCCATGATGGGGAAGTTGAAGTTCTTCTTAGGTTTTCAAGTTAAACAACTCAAGGAAGGCACGTTCATAAGTCAAACAAAGTACAATCAAGATATACTCAAGAAGTTTGACATGGACAAGGCCAAGCCAATCAAAACGCCCATAGGGACAAATGGACATCTAGACCTCAACGAAGATTGAACTAGTGTGGACCAAAAGGTATATCACACCATGATTGGTTCCTTGCTTTATCTTTGTGCATCTAGGCCCAATATTATGCTTAGTGTGTGCATGTGCAAGATTTCAAGTCGCACCGAAAGAATGTCACTTGAGGGCTGTTAAAAGAATCTTAAGATATCTAGTTCACACACTTAATATAGGGCTATGGTACCCAAAAGGATCAAAGTTTAATCTCATTGGATACTCCGATGCGAATTATTCCAGATGTAAGGTTGATAGGAAGAGTACACCCGGAACTTGTCAATTCTTAGGTAGGTCTCTTGTGTCGTGGTCCTCTAAGAAACAAAACTCCATTGTATTATGCACGGCCGAAGCGGAGTATATTGCAGCCGGAAGTTGTTGTGCACAACTTCTATGGTTGAAACAAACTCTAAAGGACCATGGTTATGATATGAGCCATATTCCACTTTTATGTGACAATGAGAGTGCCATTAAATTTCCCATAACCCCGTTGAGCACTCTAGGACCAAACATATAGATATCCGACATCATTTTCTGAGAGATCACTCAATTAAGGGAGATATAATCATTTCCCATGTTAGAACCGTAAAACAACTAGCCTATATATTTACCAAGCCAATAGATGAGAAACGGTTTTGTGAACTTAGAAACGAGCTAAATATCCTAGACTTTAGGAATGTGGCTTGAAGTGTTGCACAACAATTGTGATTTCGAATAGGTTTGCAAAATAAGATGGCTAGAAAACATACATTCAATGATTTGTGAAAAAATACTCAACCTTAGCTCTAATATCCCTTTTCGACTTAGTATGACCATGATATGTGTAATAAATTGCTTGGTGGCTAAATTATTTGATATTTTGATATATTGGTGAAAGTCTGTCCAAAATAATCTATAAGACACACACACACACACACACACACACACACACACACACACACACACACACACACACACACACACACACACACACACACACACACACACACACACACACACACACACACACACACACACACACACACACACACACACACACACACACACACACACACACACACACACACACACACACACACACACACACACACACACACACACACACACACACACACACACACACACACACACACACACACACACACACACACACACACACACACACACACACACACACACACACACACACACACACACACACACACACACACACACACACACACACACACACACACACACACACACACACACACACACACACGCACACACACACACACACACACACACACACACACACACACACACACACACACACACACACACACACACACACACACACACACACACACACACACACACAAATAGAGTGGAGAAGTCCGAGCAGTACCGAGCTAGTCCGGACAAGTCCGCACTTGAGGAAACATACTAGTCCGGATGACTGTCCGGACAAGTCCGGAGTGGGGGTATATAAACCCCTACCCGACTACAAGGCTTCTTTTCTCCCTTTCCTTCTCCACTTGCGCGTACACACGCCCTCCAACCGCACCAAGGCGATTTTTCATCTCACTCCACCAAAGCTTCGAGCAAATCAGCGGATCGTCAAGTTTGGAGTAAAAGGAAATAGCCCGGACTAGTCCGTGTCGATTCCCCGCAAGATTTCGTGCCTCTCCTTCACCTTTGATGTACTTTTGACCTAACCCTCCTTTTCTTCAAATCCTTGTGAATCCCTCAATTAAGTTCAAATCCTTGTGAATCCATGTCATTTTGAAGTATTGCTTGGTAGTTTCTTGATTTTGTGCGAGATTGAAAAGTTAGGGTTTGAAACTGTAGAGTCCGGACTAGTCCGGACCCTGATACCAGACTAGTACGGACCCTGACAGTGCGGACATGTCCGAGCCTCTAGCCGGACTAGTCCGCCTTCTGACAGTTTGAATCCCAAAATTTAATCTCGCATGATTCTTTTGCATCCTTTGATCCTAGAATCTTATTCCCATCATGTGAAATTGTTAGGATGACAAAGGAAACAGAGACTCGCGAAATTAGGAGCAAGAAGAGAGCGGAAGCCGAGTCTTCGGCTTATCAAGACAAACACGTGGTATCCAAGGTTCCTAGGACCATTGCTGACAAGGGCAAGGGGCCAGCTTCCCAGTCACGGTGCAGCAGCAGTGATAGAGGTTTGGGCGCAGGAGAACCAATTGGGCCCTTGGAAGTGTCGGCACCGATTCGGTACCCAAATCGCCGGACCCGTTTTAAGAACTACAGCCGGAATACTATGGAGGCCCAGAAAGATCGAGAAGAAGAGACCTACTGTTGTGAGAAGATGGCCGCTGATCCTAGATTTTGGTCGGACTTCCACTGTGATTACTATTGCACCGTATGCCTCACAAAGAAGAAGCCAGTGATTGATGTTCAGTGGGTTGACTGGGACTATATGGCAAAGAAGGAGAACACCGTGTTTAAGGAAGTTGAGGCAGCCTGCGAGTTTCATGGGATCAAGAGGCATATGGGCATGGAATACCCATGGAACAATGAAGTGATCCTACAGTTCTACACTACGGTGTATTTTTATCGAGATGGAGAATCAAGGATCACATGTATGACACACGGTGAGCAAAACACCATGTCGTACAAGGATTTTGCGGAGATCCTAGGGCTGCAAGGAACCTTGAGTGCCCCATTCAAGATACACAATGAGGAGGTATTAATGAAGAATGCCTTGGAATTCATGTATGACCAACACTATGCATTCAAACCACCTTCCACGCTTGGCATTCTCCCCTTTTTCAATGTGCTCAATTGTTTGCTGAGAAAGACATTGACTCCCAAGGACGGTGATGCAACAAGCATTAATTCCTACATGAGAATTTGATGCAATGGCTCAAGGGAGATAAAAAGTTCAATGTCTTCGACTTCATCTACTTCGAGATCCTCGCTACCTCTCACAATCCTTCTCGATCATGTGGATATGCACCCTATATTATGTGCATAATTGAGAATGTTACCAAGAAAACTTTGTGAAGAATGTGAGGCATCGGAAGCTCCAGCCACAGTTGGTTGCCCTGGCTCCTGTGCCTTCCGCAACTTTGAGGGAGCGGACAGCGGCTGCTCGGGTCGCACGAGAGGCTGCATCCTCTCCAGCTCCTACAGGTACCTCCAGCGGTCTTCTCAAGGTGATCAAATCCATCTTCACCATGTGTCATGACACACGCGTGAAGATTTAGAAAGAGAAGGCTGCAAGGAAGAGACATAGTCGCTACGTGAAGGACAACATCACAGCGATTTGTGCCAAGTTGGAGATTCCACCTGTGGGCTCTCCAGCGATATCCAAGGATAGCGAAGAGAGCATTCCATACTTCCCCGAGCTCACCACTGACGAGCTGGCCTTCTTTAGAGGAGGTGGAGCCTCTTCGAGCGTCGCACCTCCCGCTCGCAACAACGATAATGACGACGAAGCCAATAATGGGAGCGATGGGGAGTACGAGGAGGATGAGGAGAGTGAGGAGTAGGATGCCTCTTCTCTCTTTTTCCTTTTTAGTGTTTTGATGCCAAAGGGGGAGAAGAGAGTAGATTTATCTATTTATCTATTATTTATCTATTTGGACATGGCCTACATCTATATTTATGTAATGTGTAATGGAACCATTTAAGAGTTGGCTTGTATTTGTGTGATGTAGACTAAGTTTAATGCTTATGGGCATGGTGTGTAATGACGTGTAAGAGTATCGTTTTATCTTTGCAAAGGTATGCCATATCTATATTATCCTAGTGCCTAATAAGTAATTGTTGTGTCATGTTCATGCCTATCACATATTATTCACTTATCACACAAATAGGCACCCCACGAACAACCATGTGTATATGAAGAACCCCCATTTTTTTAGTGTGTTCGTTACTCATGATCATATGTATATGCACACATGAAGGGGGAGTTCCTTCATATATACAAAAATGGTTGTTCAAAATTTCCTTTCATCTATGCTTTGTTGAAAACTTTAATTGGTTGTCAATCACCAAGAAGGGGGAGATTGAAAGTGCATCTAGGCCTCCTTAGTGGGTTTTGGCTGATAAATGACAAACAATTAAAGAACTAATGAGTTTTGCAAAGAGTGTATGCATATTCAAAATAAAAAGAAAGTTGTCTCCCTCCAAAGAGGAAAAAGGAAAGGGCGTGGAAGACCTACACATAGAATTAGGGTTTCATTCTTGTTGAGTGTAGGAAACGCCGTACTATTAAGAGGGACACGACATCAAGTAGGTGTGAAAATGATTGGAGCTCAATCCTTAGAGTTTTAGCTAAAAAGAAAGGGTGGACAAGTTTAAAAGGACAAATCCAGACAAGCCCGGACTTGTCCAAACACAAGGTCCGGACTAGTCTGCACCCGGACTTGTCCGGGGTACCCCACGGAAAAGGAGGTACTGATGTGTCCGGACCTGTCCGAACATTTGGTTCGGACTAGTCCAGATCCGGACTTGTCTGGTGTGGCATACGGAAAAGTAGTTTCTGATGTGTCTGGACTAGGGTCCGGACTCCATGCGGACTAGTCCGGGGTGACGGACTTATCTGGATGTTAATGCGGAAAAGAAAGTTATGATGTTTTCAGACTTGTCTAGATCGAGGTCCGGACTAGTCCGGACTCAGAATCTTTTTGAAATTTTAGTGACCATTGAAGGGGACGTCACTCTCCAGAGTGTGGGCCCCATGTACGAACATGTCCGGGTCGTGGTCCGGACTAGTCCGGATTTTGGTAGTTGGCAACGATAACATTTTGTGGACTCTATAAAAGGAGTCCACTGGTTCTCATTTTGGACCCTGATGATTCAAAAAGTTGTCACAAGCATTCTTGAGCTTTTTCAGCCCACCCTCTCACCCTCTTGCGCACAAATCGAATTTTGGTGAAAGTTGAGAGTTTGTAAGTGATTTGGAGTTAGGGCCACCTAGGGATTGAGCTCTTTGATTCATTTTCATTATTTGCTTGTTGCCTTGTGTTTGTTACTCTTGGAAGTGCATCCTAGTTGGCTAGGAGTTGGGTGGTAGATCCCAAGTTGTGGTGAGACCCGGGAAGTTTGTATTGCACTTGTGATTGTTAGCGGATAAACCAAGTTTGATCTCTGTGATCACTTGATGAGGATAAAGGTTGAAAGAAACCTAGTCCTTCGTGGACTCCTCAACGGAGATGTAGGTTCCTTTGTGGAACCAAACTTTGGTGAAAAATCCCCGCGTCATTGTCCACTTACTTACTTGCTCATTGTTAATCTTGCATATTAGGGTTTCATACACTATTTGCTCTACTTTTATCATATAAATTGTTCTGTGCACTCTTAGCCTTACAAAATCTTGTGATAAGTATTCAACATCGTTTACTTGTACTAGATCAAAATAATTGTGCTAGGAATCGCTGAAACACATTAATTTAAATTTTCACTGCGCTGATCCGCACTAGTTCGGACCTATACCCGGACAAGTCCGGACTCTGTCTGTTTTATTTAGTTAACTGTGTTTTAAGTTTTATTAGCCTATTCACCCCCTCTAGGCAACTTCCAATTGCTGGCTGGAGCGTCCACGGGCGTTTGACATGTCCGATATGTGCTTCATACACGGATTGTTTTCGTATTACTCATGGTGGCAAGATCTGCTACTTTGATTGTCATAGACATTGGTTGCCTTAGAATCACATATTTAGGCAACAGAAGAATGCTTTCAAAAAGAACACTAGTGTGACGAAGAGACTTCCAAAGAGTTTAAGTGGTTCAGAAATTGCTAATATGTTGGAGAAACTTGTGGTAGATAAAGATCGCCGGAGATTTTTTATAGGTTATGCAGAGGTACACAATTGGACTCACAGATGTGGACCATGGGACCTACCGTACGTCAAGTCATTGATTCTAATGCACAATATTGATGTCATGAACCAGGATTCGCCCATAAGCACTGGATATGTCTGGAGAAACAAAAGACAATATAAATGCTCGAAAGGATTTGGAGAGATTTGTAATCGTCCAACGCTTGAGCTCTCTGAAAGTGGTGGTAAGCCAAGTGCTTCTTTCTGTCTCAAACCTAACCAGAAGAGAGAAGTTTGAATTGGTCGAAAATGTTAAAATTTCCCGATGGTTACGCTGCTAGCTTGAGACAAACCGTTAATGTCAGGACGGAAAAAATATCTGGGTTAAAGAGTCACGATTATCACAAAATCATAGAAAGACTCCTGCCCGTTATGTTTCGGGGCTATCTTGATGATGCAGTTTGGAAAGTGTTAGCGAATCTTAGTTATTTTTATAGACACCCATGTGCTAAAGAAATCACGATACAGACGATGGGAAAGTTGGAGAAGGAGATACCAGTTCTTTTATGTAAGATGGAAAAATATTTCTTCCAGGGTTTTTCAATCCAATGCAACATCTCCTTATTCATCTGCCGTATGAAGCTAAAATGGGTGGCCCCTTGCAATATAGGTGGATCCATCACATTGAAAGAGCTTTAAGATATCTTAAACCAATGGTGGCTGTGACACCCGATTCCGAAAATGAACCAAGTGAATGCATATGTGTGCCCAGGATGTTCATCACACATACACATGTATTCCACGAACTGAAATTCAGAATATAACAAACGTACGAATAGTGTTTAAGTAATTTATTACAATGGCTCAATGTCTCACTCATGAATATCCAATTTATTTAGCAGCAGAAGACTCTAAATGACAGCGGAAAATGGCTAAGACAGCAATCTCCAACTTCAACTCCACAGGCATGTTGACGGTAGTACGCACGCCTAGTAATCCACCTGTTCCTCAAAGTACTCTTCTTCTGTAGCCAATGTATATGTGGGAATGCAATGGTGAGTACATGTCGTACTCAGCAAGTGCGGGAAAAGTTTGACATGTAGCTTACAACAAGGTATGGAATAAAAAGGTTCATTGCAGCAAGCAAATTTTATTTCACAAATATGGTAAAAACAACAACTATTTCTAGGTGAGTTTAATCCCATCATAACCAAGTAATTCAGCAACATTTCTTGACGGAAACCTTCAAAATATTGCCTTTTAAGCATCATGCCTCCTGCAGGGATATAGTGAGAGCGGAAACTCTACTTGAATTTAGCCCAAGTGATAGTCTCCTGGTTGACATGAGCATTGCAAAGAGCGCCCCACCAATCAGCGGCTGCTCCCATAAGCTGGTGTGATGCGAAGAGAACCTTCTCCCGATCACTACAATAAACAATAGCTAGCTTCTTTTCCATAGACTTCAGCCAATTATTAGCCTCCATAGGATCATTGACTTGTGCAAACATTGGCGCCCTAGTCCTCATGAATTCTCCCAATCTGTTGTGAACCGGCGGCGGTGGCGGCGGTGGGGGTGCAGGAACGGGGTCGGGATTGTTGTTGTTGTTGGTCTGCAGCTGTCCCGACGTCTGTATCATAGCTTGCATGAGCTGGTTCTGCATAGCCATCAACAGTTCAAGGTTGCTTGCATCAGCCCCGGGGTTGGCATTTTCAGGAACTTCCACATTGCCATCCTCTTGTGGTTGAGCGTTCCTTCGTTGGCGGTTGGAGTTTTCCCTCACCATATGTGAGAGAGAGAGTAGAGTAGGAAATAGAAATTTAGATTGATCCCCCAACTATATGCATCAAGGTGTATGAACTAAGCAACTTCATTTATTAATTTCAGCCTATATGAGGATGTGAACAAGTGACGAAGAATCTCACATCTCTCCACTGTGTGTGGATGTGGACATTCACCGAAGCATCCCACAAACTCACACCAGCACACAAACACAAGCAATCATCATAAACATTTCCGCACACCACTCTTATTTGACTTACTACGATCTAAATGTTCCTATTACAACTTTATTCAATGGAACCCTAAGCTTAATCGTGAGAACCGGTGCTGTTCTCGCCGTGTGACGGGGGTGGTCCATACATGGGCGCACGCCATGGTGAGTCGGTAGTCCTTATAGGGATAGATGACGCTGGTGCTCCATTTTCTCCCGCGTTAGCACGAGTCTCTTCCTGTTTTTCCAATAAGTACAACTTCTTGCGGAGGTAACGGATCTCTTCTTGTGCACTTGCATAGTGGTTTCCTAACTCCACGAGCAACCTCTGAGACTTATCAGCAGCTTCTGGGTTGGAAATAGCTCCTCCATGGGGTCCAATGATCTCTCTTTTACCACTCTTCCGATACGGGTGCAGCTCAAAAGTAGTGTTCTCAACCTGCTCACGGAAGGCGTATCACAGTCCGGTGAGTGCATCCCATGCAGCATCATCAATAGCTTCTGCCCTTGTAGCTCTCCATGTGGATGTGAAGCGCTGGGTGACAACCATACTGTTAGATAGGATGGTTACCTTAGCATTCCACTCTTCATGTCCGAGCCGAGGGACTTTCTTGAGGAGATACTCCGGGTATAGGCTGCAGCAATACAGAAACTCTTTAAGCTCCCTGGATTTGTGTCCCCCCTCCATCCCGTCGGACCGGAATTCTTGAACTGAACAGTTGGCCCATTCATCACCTTCATTCTCAGCCTCAGAAAGGGGTGGCTCCTCTTTGGATCCATCTCCTTCCGACATAGTTTAATGAGGCTCCGCAGGGTGTACGCCTGCGTGAAACTTCTCCTGAGGTGCGTACCAGTGCTGCTGTTCTTGCGGATCGTCTTCCATGTCATCCTCGATTAGTTCCACCTCTTCCGGATCCTCTTCCTCATGCATGGAGATACTGACTTCATCTTCCTCATGGGGTTCCATCTTCACCTCCTCCCAATATGGTCTATCGGACACCTCAATGGGGTTAAGTGCACTCCCAAGTGGTGGTGGACGAGTCCTCATGCGTGTTGTGCTCCTAGTGACCGGCATCTATAAATAAAACATGAGAAACTTTAGAGAAGAAGAAAATAACTCCAAAACTTCAGAAGCTATGAAGCAAGAAAACAGAAGTGTTGCTGTCCAAAAGAAGAGAAAAGGAGGCGCTGAAAATAGCACTTTGTGGTGGCTGAATTGACAAGTAAAGTGCAGCAGCAAGCAATTTTCGAACATAACAGTTTAGAGGGGTGTTCCTATGCGTTTTAGAGTGTTCATTCTATATAGGCTTACGTCCTACGGTCAACATGACTCTGGTACCAATTTGTAACATCCGGTTCTGAAAATGAACCAAGTGAATGCATATGTGTGCCCAGGATGTTCATCACACATACACATGTATTCCACAAACTGAAATTCAGAATATAACAAAGTACGAATAGTGTTTAAGTAATTTATTACAATGACTCAATCTCTCACTCATGAATATCCAACTTATTTAGCAGCGGAAGACTCTAAACGACAGCGGAAAATGGCTAAGACAACAGGATCCAACTTCAACTCCACAGGCATGTTGACGGTAGTGCGCAGACTTAGTACTCCACCCGTTCCTCGAAGTACTTTTCTCCTGTAGCTGATGTATATATGGGAATGCGTACATGTCGTACTCAGCAAGTGCGGGAAAAGTATGACATGTAGCTTACAACAATGTATGAAATAAAAAGGTTCATTGCAGCAAGCAAATTTTATTTCACAAATATGGATAAAACAGCAACTATTTGTAGGTGAGTTTAACCCCATCATAACCAAGTAATTCAGAAACATTCTTTCACCATAATTCACCATTTATCAAGTCTCAACCAGTCATTACTCATTCTCAAGTTCATCTCATACTCATAAATATTAGTAACCATCTCATTTCATATAACCGAAACCAAACTCATTGTCATGACCAAAAACAGTCCAAAAACCAATCCCAATAACCATACCATAATCATACCCGAATAAACATCCCAAGTTTTTCCTCTAATCGTGGAAGTTGGCCAGGTGCTTGTAACTGGAAGCACGACTATCATGATTGTTTTACACTCCGCGGAGGTGGCCCCATTTTACCCACAAGTTTGTGATTTCATCAACCATCGACAACTAGAAAGATGTCACACCCGGTTTTTCCGAAGAAACAACCAAGTGAATATCACATGTATGCCAGGATCATTTTCTCATACATGTGATGACAAATAGTGAAGCATCATTTATTACAAGCCAGGTGTCGAATATAAATAAGTCTTACATAATAAATGTCTCGATGGACAATAATAAGTTCATCACAAGTAAATAAACTAGCAGCGGAATATTATTCTTTAGGGCTCCATCACAGGCGTTGCCCGGGGGTCTTCATGAACCTAAAAGCCTTCCTCGGGTCCAAAATCTTGGTCATTATACACCACCTCATTATCTTGACCTGAGCAGCAATATAAACCAACAAATATGCAAGGTTGAGTACCAATGGTACTCAGCAAGTGTGGGAAAATTATATCATGCATGGCTAGAACAAGGAGAGGTTGAACTCATGGTTAAAGCACTACGCAATTAATACCTATCACCTTAGCTTACTAAGCACCTACATTACTACACAGGTGAAATGGTTCCAATCTCCCATCCCATCATCATATTCCAATAACCATAACATCATTTCCAATGTTAAGCTCCCCGCTTAACATTCACAACCATCAATTCTCTAATCATGAATAAGTCGAGGCCGCTCTTAACCGTGAGCACGGCTGTCAAGACAGTTTTGACTCTGCAGAGTTTGTACCACTGTACCCACAAGTAGTGATTTCATCCCCCGTTGCCGGGTGGACTAAAAGAACCTCCATTATGCCAGTGGCTACGAACCACATTCACACTTCCCAGGTGTGTGGCCAAGAGATCACTACGAAGCCTTTACAAAGGGATTCCCGACGAGCGTGGGCCCACTGAGGTTTCACCCCTAACAGCATACAAGAGGCTCCAACCCCGCTGCAGTGGCCCCCTCTTGAGCCTTGCGGTTCATATGGTAGTCCAGCTGACACCTACTCCCCGCACCATCCAACACACCCATACTACGCCGGGGATACACCTAATTAATTGGCTAAGCTGCCCCATCTCAGCATGTGGTTGGCACTGTAAAGCCGGGTTACATGCTCCATGAACCGGTCCTTAGGATCCAGACAAGTACTAAACACAAACCCAAGTCTCGTGCACCCAACACACAACCAAAACATCCAACTTGCCTTGATCCCTACCTCTACATAACTCACAATTTCTCATTCAAGAGTATGGTAATATAAACTGATGATTTCATGTCCCAAACATCCCATTCTAAGCATGGCTAAGCATATGCATGGAAATAAATGACATGACAAAATAAATCCCAACCCAAGCTTCAACGAAACAAGGTAATGCAATTCTGGGGAAACTTCCTAGCATGGGTTTCATATTTCATTTGACAATGCAAATAATTCTATCTACACATCCTAGCATAGGATCAAAGTGGTCAAGGACACTTGCCTCCTTCTTGCTGCTCTTGAAATGGGTAGTCCTGATCTTGGAAAGTGATAGCTTGCTCTTGAACAGGTTCTACTTCATATCATCACACATAGCAAAAGAAAAACAACAATCATAAGACATAGTTCACACTTCCACTTCATACAAACCACACATTCACATTTATGAAAGTTTCTTTACCATTTTATGTGTTGTGGATACTCTATGTGTGTTGATTTGGGGCTTGCATACACTTTTATTTACATGTGTATGATTCCTACTTTGGTGTTCATATTTATACTCACATATTATATATGTATATATGTGTGTTTCAGTTTTAAATAAATTCCTTATATATTAAACTACCAAGTATGTATGAAAAGTATTTTTCTTCTCCATATGTGCCTTCATAATTTCTATCAACCCTAAACTGAATTCTTTGTATTTTAGAAACTCCCTTCATCATTTACTAGTTTCTATATTTTCAGATTTATATTCTTATGCATAATTGTGCATTTTATTATTAAATTAGTAATACACACTACCTAAACAGATTAGGTTCTGGTCCTAAATAATTTAAGATCATATCTTGACCTTGGCTTCTGTTGTATACTATTTCATAATTATTTTCCCTATTTTTCTTTAACTATTCTTTACTTAAAAATGTGTCCCTATACTATTAAATGTGAATAATAGATGAAACAGATTTATTTCAGCCCAAAAATATATTTTTATCTCACTCCAAAGTTTTCTAAGTACTGAGAAAGTTTTTAATAATTTTGACAATTAGGTTTGTCCCCCTTTTTAATATTTAAACACTAGTTACATATTCAATTTTCTAAATTAAATACTAAACAGGGTTAAAATAATGAATTCACCCCATTACAGGGCCTATAATATTATTTTCAGAATTTCCAGGGGTCTAGCTACTCTTATCAGAAGTGTTTTTCCTAATTTCTATTAAGTCCAGGGGCTAAAACTGATTTTTAAATGAATTTACATGATTTTCTGGAGTTCCAGGGGCTAGATCTGAAGTTTCCGGGGCTAGCTCTCAATTCCAGAGAACCCCAGGGGGTAGCACGTAAGAATTCCAGTCTTTATAACGCGGGGCTGACGTGGACCGTCTGATTTTAAACCGACGGCTGAGATTATAACATCGAACCGGTACGCGGGGTTTTAAAATCTACCGTGCGATTTAAAATAAACGGCGCACAAGCGGCCACGTCGCTCTGATCGAGCGCGGGCGGCGCTGCCGGCGGCGCACGGCGGCGGGAAGCGGCGATCTCGCCGAAAAGTTTCGGATCCTCGAGAATTCTGCCTAAAACTGTGATCTCATGGCATAGATCGGTAGAGGGGAGGTCAGGGATCTCACCTCGGGGGTTTTCTCGAGCTCGGGGGTCCTGGAAAGTGCTCAGCGGCGAGGTCCGAGGCAAAACCACGGCGAAGCTCGTCGGAGCTGGATTTGCACCGTAAGTCTTCGGGTTTTCTGCACCTGCAAAGTTCCCCGGAGGCGGTGGATCAAGATCTACGAGTTAGATCAGAGTTTCCGAGCTTAGATCGGCCAGAATTCACCGGCGAAGTCTCGGTGCTCACCGGAGTGAAAATCGGCGATCGCGTGAGAAAAATTGATCGGATCGGTTGTTTTTATAGCCGGGGGAGGGCGGTGGTTCTGTTGTGGTCGAGTTGGAGTCCGCTGGGACCGAAATTCGGCTGCGGGAATGAGTTTCCAATCGGTTAAGATCGAGCGCGCGCGCGGGGAAAGAAGTCCGGGGTCGCGGGGGCTCGGGTTAGGGATGACATGCGGGTCCCACATGTCAGCGAGGGGCAGCGCGGCGCGCGCGGGGCGGGCTGCGCGGGGGTTAGCTGGGCCGGCTGGGGTTTCGGCCCACTGGCCAGTTTTTTTTTCTGGTTTTCCCTTTTTCTTTTTCATTTCTTTTCTGTTTTGAGTATAATTTGAATTCCAGTTTGAATTTGAACTTTTGCAAAACATGCAATACGTCCAAAAATTTCTAAATTCCCCTCTGAACATGGTTTATGGTTCTAAATCAAAATTTGAGTCTTGACTAAAAATTTGGGGTGTTACAGCTCTACCCCCCTTAAAAGAAATCTCGTCCTCGAGATTGGTGTTTCTAAGAAAACAATTCCGGAAATTGTGCCTTAAGCTCATCTTCCCGTTCCCAGGTGGCTTCCTCTTCTGAGTGATGCTTCCACTGCACCTTGCACATCCTGATTCTCTTATTTCTGGTGAGGCGTTCCATTGTCTCCAAAATCTTGTATGGTTGCTCGGCATAAGACAAATCCTCAGCTACATCCACTTCATTCATGGGTAACACCTCCTCAGGCGTCCTCAGACATTTCTTGAGTTGCGACACATGGAACACATCGTGCACGTCCGACAGATGAACCGGCAACTCTAGTTGGTACGCCACTTCGCCTTTTCTTTCCAAAACTTGAAAGGGTCCGATGTATCGAGGTGACAACTTCCCTTTCACCTTGAACCGACGAAGTCCTCTGATAGGGGACACCTTGAGATAAACATAGTCTCCCACGTTGAAAACGAGCTCTCTTCTTCGTACATCAGCATAACTCTTCTGGCGTGTCTGTGCTATCCTCAAGTTGTTGCGAATCTCCCTCACCTTTGCCTCGGCTTCTTGTAACACTTCTAGACCAAACACTTTACTTTCTCCTGTTTGGTTCCAAAATAGGGGAGTTCTGCATTTCCTTCCATACAAAGCTTCAAACGGTGACATCTTCATACTAGCTTGATAACTGTTGTTATAGGAAAACTCCGCATACGGTAGGTTCTTGTCCCAACTCCTATTGTTTTTAAGTGCACATGCCCTTAACATATCTTCAAGAATCTGATTGGTTCTCTCCGTCTGCCCGTCAGTTTGGGGATGATAGGCAGAACTGAAGTTCAGATGGGTTCCCATGGTTTCATGCAACTTTTGCCAAAACCTCGAGGTGAACTGTGTCCCTCGGTCCGACACTATCTTCTTTGGCACTCCATGGTAACACACAATCCTTGACATGTACAATTCTGCCAATTTGGATCCGCTGTAGCTTTCTTTCACAGGGATGAAATGAGCTACCTTGGTTAGCCTATCAATAATAACCCATATTGAATCATACCCGGACTGGGTCCTAGGCAATCCCACGACAAAATCCATGCTGATCTCTTCCCACTTCCATTCAGGCACTTTGAGTGGTTGCAGCAATCCCGCGGGTCGTTGATGTTCTGCTTTCACCAACTGACATGTGTCACATAGGGCAACATGTTCCGCGACATCTCGCTTCATGCCATACCACCAATACCTGCTCTTGAGGTCCTGATACATCTTTGTACTCCCAGGATGAATGGAATAGTCGGAATCGTGAGCCTCCTTCAAAATTAATTTACGAATCTCCTTTACTTCTGGCACACAGATCCTTTTCCCGTGCCACACCGTTCCTTGTTCATCCTCTCTAAAACCAGGAGCTTTATTTTCCTTGATGAGCTGTCTGATCTCTTGTATCTTCTCATCATTCTTTTGTCCCTCGCGTATGTCTCGCTCAAGTGTGGAGTCCACTTCCATGGCGATGGCTTCACCACTATTTACTAGACATAGATTGAGCCTTATAACCTCGTCCTTCAATTCTGCAGGCATATCCTTCAAGCTCAACTTATTGACCTGCACTTTCCGACTCAAGGCATCGGCCACGACGTTTGCTTTCCCGGGATGATAGTTGATGCCTACATCAAAGTCATTGATTAGCTCTAACCACCTCCTTTGTCTAAGGTTGAGATCTGGCTGTGTGAATATGTACTTCAAACTCTTATGATCCGTATATATCTCTGTCCTCTTCCCCATCAAATAGTGCCGCCAAATTTTCAACGCGTGTACCACTGCAGCTAGTTCTAAGTCATGTGTAGGATAGTTCTTCTCGTGCTTCCGAAGCTGCCGGGATGCATATGCCACGACATGTCCCTCTTGCATGAGAACACATCCCAACCCGTTTCCAGAGGCATCGCAGTACACTGTGAAATTCTTCTGCATATCTGGCATAACCAACACGGGGGCTGTTGTCAATCTCTTCTTTAGCTCCTGAAAGCTTGTCTCGCACTGTGGCGTCCAGGTGAATGTGATTCCCTTCTCCAACAGTTTGGTGAGAGGTCTCGAGATCTTGGAGAATCCCTCAATAAACCGTCGATAGTATCCAGCCAATCCCAAAAAGCTTCGAACTTCCCCGACATTTTCAGGGGTTTTTCACTTCTGGATATCTTCGATTTTGGCGGGATCTACGGATATTCCTCCCTCCGAGATTATATGTCCTAAAAAGGGAACTCCCTTCAGCCAAAACTCACACTTGCTCAACTTGGCATATAGTTGGTGTTCCCTCAGCCTCTGTAACGCCAACCTTAGATGTTTCTCATGTTCTTCTTCATCTTTGGAGAAGACGAGAATATCATCTATGAAAACCACCACAAATTTGTCCAGATATTCCATGAATACCTTGTTCATGAGGTACATGAAATATGCCGGGGCATTGGTTAGCCCGAAAGGCATGACAGTGTATTCATACAGTCCGTACCGAGATACGAAAGCTGTCTTGGGAATATCAGATTGCCTTATCTTGAGTTGGTGGTATCCCGACCTGAGATCAATTTTCGAGAACACGCAAGCTCCCCTCAACTGATCAAACAAGTCTTCAATGCGGGGTAATGGGTACTTGTTCTTGATGGTCACCTCATTCAAGGCACGGTAATCCACGCATAACCTTTGAGTTCCATCTTTCTTAGGCACAAATATTACCGGAGCTCCCCATGGTGAGGAACTAGGGCGAACATACCCCTTTTCCGTCAATTCTCTCAAATGATCCTTGAGCTCTTCTAGCTGCTTGGAGTCCATTCGATAAGGTCTCTTGTATATCGGGGCTGTTCTCGGTACTAGCTCGATTGCGAACTCCACGTCACGGTCGGGAGGCATTCCTGGCAACTCCTCCGGAAAAACATCTGGATATTCCCTGACAGTCCTGATTTCCTCAACTTTCACCTCCACTTGATTTAATTTAATGTCCCTCCTAGGCTCGTGTATCGTTATGAACTTTACTCTTGTGCCACTAGGGTGAGTTAGTTCCACCGTCCTGGTCGAACAATGGATGATTCCTTTATGTTTGGTCAACCAATCCATACCCAAAATAATATCTATCCCTTGTGAATCGATCACTATGAGGTTAGCGGTAAATACTACCCCATTAATGTCTAGATTCACTTTGGGACACACTTGTCTTGTCCTTATTTCTCCCCCGGGAGAGTTTACCGCTAGCATATGGTTCATTTGTGTGGTTGCTAGGTCATGCTTCTTAACAAACCCTTGAGCAATGAACGAATGGGTAGCACCAGAATCAAACAGCAGAGTTGCAAGGTGTAAATTGGCAGGAAACTTACCAACTACCACGTCGGGTGCCTCTTGTGCTTCCTCCATAGTGACGTGGTTCACCCGTCCTCTCATTACGTTCTGCTGCTGTGGCTGCGTGGGCTTCTTCTTTGGACACTTATGGGCGTAGTGCCCCACTTCACCACAGCTGAAACATTGCACCCCAATCTTAGATGCTTGGCCCTTGTTGTCTTGGGGTTGGTTTGGGGGTCCTTGCACTGCTGGTCGAGGTGGATATGCAGGGCGAGGCTGCTGCATAAACTGACGTTGCGGCTGTGCTGGTGCTGCGGGGGGTCTGTAGTTTGGGTTGTACCCTCTTGGTGCTGAATAGGGTACCGCAGCACGGCTCGTCTGCCCCGTAGGTTGCTGCATCATACGTGGGCGGGTGTTGCTCCCTGAGGCTTGATGTGACCACCCAGCCTTCCTCTTATTCTCATTTTCCAGGGCCTTTAGCTTCCTTTCCACCACAAACGCTCTGTCCACCCATCTTTTGAAAGCTTTCATACTCATTGGAGGACATTGCACACTGCATCTCTGCGGTAAGTCCTTCCACGAAACAATCTTGTTTCTGCTCATCTGTCTCTATGTCTCGTGGAGCATAACGGGATAGTTGAGTGAATTTAGTGAGGTATTCCCTCACCGTCATGTTTCCCTGCTGCAGTCCCAAAAACTCTTTCCTCTTGTTTTTGAGTTCACCTCTTGGGATGTAATGGTTGCGGAAGCTACGCTTGAACTCTTCCCAAGTGATGCTCTCAGGGTCATGATGGGCGGCCACGTAGGCGGTCCACCAATCAGCAGCAGGTCCATGCAATTGATGAGAGGCAAACAGCACCCTCTCATACCCTTGGCATTGTATGATCCTCATCTTACTTTCAATGGTCTTCAGCCAATCATCTGCCTCCAGAGGTTCAGCAGCACTTGCAAACTTTGGAGGTTGAGTTCCTAGAAACTCACTCAACCTTGGTTGGCGTGGTGCAGCTTGTGGAGGTGGAACTTGATGCAAGTTGGCCACTACTTGAGTCAAGTTCTGGATGAGCTGATTTTGATTCTCCAGCATTTGGTGGAGAGGATCAACTTCTTCACGGCGACCACCCCGGTTCTGGCCTCCAGAAAGATGAGAGTTGCATGCCTCATCGTTGTTGTTGGCGGGGTTGGCAGCACGTCCTCTTCCTCTTCGGCCATCTGGCAGAATCAACAAATGTTAATTTGAAAGCATTTGGTATCATCTTACTACTTTCACTTGTTTGTACTTTGAAGTGTTGAAGTTTTGTTAAATCTTACGAGGGTTTTATATCTCACACCCAATAAATGCACTATTATTTCCTGTGGGTTTACACACCAAAGCAAACAATCTGAAGACGAGGCTGTGGACAATTGCTCATGGCTTCCACAACTCACGTCACACACCAAGCATTATCACACCATTAACCACGTAACGACTCGACTACTCGATCTCTCGCTAGTTAGGGGAAAGACTCTACACTACTCATCCTCTTGAGCTGGCTCCTCGGGATCTTCCTCCTCATTTCGGCTACCTTCTGACTCTGCTTTGGGTGGGGAGGCTGCTGGTGGAGAAGTGCGACGACGCCTGATCGCTCGGCGATCCGGGGAGTCAGGGGTCCATGGATCACTTACGGTGACACACAGTTCATTCCCATCTCCTCTTTCTCTCGCCTTTAAGCAAGCTCGCAGCAATGCCTCCGTCTCCTTCAGAGTATCTCGGACATCCTGAAGCTCTTGTTGACACTCCTGCAGTCGAGTGCTGAGCATAGCAGCATCCTCCAAGCACAAGTCCATGTGCTCATGGGAAGTCCCTTGCTGCACCGGTGGGTACTTGTACTCCGTGGTACCACTCTCACGTTGGAGGACATACATGTACTCAGTTTTGTCCAAGTGGCGACGATAGATGTGGCTCTGGCAGGTGATGGCCTCCTAAGTGACATCTCTCTCCGCGTCAACTTGTGTTGCTCGACAAGCTGGAGAGTGGTGGATCTTAAGCAGCTGATTCTCGTGTATAATCCTCATCTCCGAACTCCATTCTTCCCTCTTCTCACGGATGGTCCCGGTGGAGTTATAGTGGATGATGAGCTTGCCCGTATTGCCGGCGGCTTCGAGCATACGTCGAAGACGGCGCAACAAATCTCCCACTGCCAATCCGTAGGAAAGGTACGTCACTGGACGACTCTCCTCTCTTTCAGCAAGGGCAACTACGGGAACTCTCCCTCCCGTGGATTTACGAGCGGTGCGAATCATGCGAACCATCTAAAACAAAAGAATTTAAAATTAGGTTAGATAAAATTTCAAACAAAATCCTATTTTTGAATGGAAGTTGGGGTAAGATGAAGAAAATGACTCTTTTAATAACACTTTTTCACCCACACCTTGGAAAATAGTTTTTAAGAAAATAGGGCCCTTAAATACGTCCATTTCTACCTAGGTCCACGTTCCTACGGGCAACCTGGCTCTGATACCACCTCTGTCACACCTGGTTTTTCCGAAGAAACAACCAAGTGAATATCACATGTATGCCAGGATCATTTTCTCATACATGTGATGACAAATAGTGAAGCATCATTTATTACAAGCCAGGTGTCAAATATAAATAAGTCTTACATAATAAATGTCTCGATGGACAATAATAAGTTCATCACAAGTAAATAAACTAGCAGCGGAATATTATTCTTTAGGGCTCCATCACAGGCGTTGCCCGGGGGTCTTCATGAACCTAAAAGCCTTCCTCGGGTCCAAAATCTTGGTCATTATACACCACCTCATTATCTTGACCTGAGCAGCAATATAAACCAACAAATATGCAAGGTTGAGTACCAATGGTACTCAGCAAGTGTGGGAAAATTATATCATGCATGGCTAGAACAAGGAGAGGTTGAACTCATGGTTAAAGCACTACGCAATTAATACCTATCACCTTAGCTTACTAAGCACCTACATTACTACACAGGTGAAATGGTTCCAATCTCCCATCCCATCATCATATTCCAATAACCATAACATCATTTCCAATGTTAAGCTCCCCGCTTAACATTCACAACCATCAATTCTCTAATCATGAATAAGTCCAGGCCGCTCTTAACCGTGAGCACGGCTGTCAAGACAGTTTTGACTCTGCAGAGTTTGTACCACTGTACCCACAAGTAGTGATTTCATCCCCCGTTGCCGGGTGGACTAAAAGAACCTCCATTATGCCAGTGGCTACGAACCACATTCACACTTCCCAGGTGTGTGGCCAAGAGATCACTACGAAGCCTTTACAAAGGGATTCCCGACGAGCGTGGGCCCACTGAGGTTTCACCCCTAACAGCATACAAGAGGCTCCAACCCCGCTGCAGTGGCCCCCTCTTGAGCCTTGCGGTTCATATGGTAGTCCAGCTGACACCTACTCCCCGCACCATCCAACACACCCATACTACGCCGGGGATACACCTAATTAATTGGCTAAGCTGCCCCATCTCAGCATGTGGTTGGCACTGTAAAGCCGGGTTACATGCTCCATGAACCGGTCCTTAGGATCCAGGCAAGTACTAAACACAAACCCAAGTCTCGTGCACCCAGCACACAACCAAAACATCCAACTTGCCTTGATCCCTACCTCTACATAACTCACAATTTCTCATTCAAGAGTATGGTAATATAAACTGATGATTTCATGTCCCAAACATCCCATTCTAAGCATGGCTAAGCATATGCATGGAAATAAATGACATGACAAAATAAATCCCAACCCAAGCTTCAAGGAAACAAGGTAATGCAATTCTGGGGAAACTTCCTAGCATGGGTTTCATATTTCATTTGACAATGCAAATAATTCTATCTACACATCCTAGCATAGGATCAAAGTGGTCAAGGACACTTGCCTCCTTCTTGCTGCTCTTGAAATGGGTAGTCCTGATCTTGGAAAGTGATAGCTTGCTCTTGAACAGGTTCTACTTCATATCATCACACATAGCAAAAGAAAAACAACAATCATAAGACATAGTTCACACTTCCACTTCATACAAACCACACATTCACATTTATGAAAGTTTCTTTACCATTTTATGTGTTGTGGATACTCTATGTGTGTTGATTTGGGGCTTGCATACACTTTTATTTACATGTGTATGATTCCTACTTTGGTGTTCATATTTATACTCACATATTATATATGTATATATGTGTGTTTCAGTTTTAAATAAATTCCTTATATATTAAACTACCAAGTATGTATGAAAAGTATTTTTCTTCTCCATATGTGCCTTCATAATTTCTATCAACCCTAAACTGAATTCTTTGTATTTTAGAAACTCCCTTCATCATTTACTAGTTTCTATATTTTCAGATTTATATTCTTATGCATAATTGTGCATTTTATTATTAAATTAGTAATACACACTACCTAAACAGATTAGGTTCTGGTCCTAAATAATTTAAGATCATATCTTGACCTTGGCTTCTGTTGTATACTATTTTATAATTATTTTCCCTATTTTTCTTTAACTATTCTTTACTTAAAAATGTGTCCCTATACTATTAAATGTGAATAATAGATGAAACAGATTTATTTCAGCCCAAAAATATATTTTTATCTCACTCCAAAGTTTTCTAAGTACTGAGAAAGTTTTTAATAATTTTGACAATTAGGTTTGTCCCCCTTTTTAATATTTAAACACTAGTTACATATTCAATTTTCTAAATTAAATACTAAACAGGGTTAAAATAATGAATTCACCCCATTACAGGGCCTATAATATTATTTTCAGAATTTCCAGGGGTCTAGCTACACTTATCAGAAGTGTTTTTCCTAATTTCTATTAAGTCCAGGGGCTAAAACTGATTTTTAAATGAATTTACATGATTTTCTGGAGTTCCAGGGGCTAGATCTGAAGTTTCCGGGGCTAGCTCTCAATTCCAGAGAACCCCAGGGGGTAGCACGTAAGAATTCCAGTCTTTATAACGCGGGGCTGACGTGGACCGTCTGATTTTAAACCGACGGCTGAGATTATAACATCGAACCGGTACGCGGGGTTTTAAAATCTACCGTGCGATTTAAAATAAACGGCGCACAAGCGGCCACGTCGCTCTGATCGAGCGCGGGCGGCGCTGCCGGCGGCGCACGGCGGCGGGAAGCGGCGATCTCGCCGGAAAGTTTCGGATCCTCGAGAATTCTGCCTAAAACTGTGATCTCATGGCATAGATCGGTAGAGGGGAGGTCAGGGATCTCACCTCGGGGGTTTTCTCGAGCTCGGGGGTCCTGGAAAGTGCTCAGCGGCGAGGTCCGAGGCAAAACCACGGCGAAGCTCGTCGGAGCTGGATTTGCACCGTAAGTCTTCGGGTTTTCTGCACCTGCAAAGTTCCCCGGAGGCGGTGGATCAAGATCTACGAGTTAGATCAGAGTTTCCGAGCTTAGATCGGCCAGAATTCACCGGCGAAGTCTCGGTGCTCACCGGAGTGAAAATCGGCGATCGCGTGAGAAAAACTGATCGGATCGGTTGTTTTTATAGCCGGGGGAGGGCGGTGGTTCTGTTGTGGTCGAGTTGGAGTCCGCTGGGACCGAAATTCGGCTGCGGGAACGAGTTTCCAATCGGTTAAGATCGAGCGCGCGCGCGGGGAAAGAAGTCCGGGGTCGCGGGGGCTCGGGTTAGGGATGACATGCGGGTCCCACATGTCAGCGAGGGGCAGCGCGGCGCGCGCGGGGCGGGCTGCGCGGGGGTTAGCTGGGCCGGCTGGGGTTTCGGCCCACTGGCCAGTTTTTTTTTTCTGGTTTTCCCTTTTTCTTTTTCATTTCTTTTCTGTTTTGAGTATAATTTGAATTCCAGTTTGAATTTGAACTTTTGCAAAACATGCAATACGTCCAAAAATTTCTAAATTCCCCTCTGAACATGGTTTATGGTTCTAAATCAAAATTTGAGTCTTGACTAAAAATTTGGGGTGTTACAAAAGAACCTCCATTATACCAGTACACAACCGTCGGTGTATGGCCAAGAGATCAAAAAAAATATCCTTTACAAAGGGGATACTAGAATGTACGGACCCACTAAGGTTTCACCGGCAGGCTCACATCTCCATTCTCCCACCCACGGTCCCCCTCTTGTGCCATGCAGTTTCCAGGGCAGTCCCTCTCGACTCCCATTCCCCGCACCATCCAACAGTCCATAACAAGCTAGCAACACATCTATTAGTCAGCTAAGCCGCACCCATATTTGGCCTTGTGGTGGCACTATTTTCCTGGCATGTGCTCGCATGAACCGGTCCTTAGATCTACAGCAAGCAAACCACCATCTCATTTAGCAACATCCACGAACCAAGCTCGTTAAGATCTCCCTGATTCCATGCTCATTAACATCATCAAGTTATCATCATCTTTAATCTCATGAGTGCAGTAGCTAACAAGTTTTATTTCAGCTTCCCGTATCCCGTAAGTTAAGCAAAGCAAAAAGGAAAAACGACCATACCCGACTCATCAACTTTTCCGGCGACAAGGAGGGTTAACAAAACTAGTAAACTCCTATAAAAGGGTGTACCATCAAGTTGACACAAGCATACGAGTTTTCATAAGCAAAAATTTTTTAAAAACATAGGATCAATATGGTCAAGGGGCACTTGCCTTGCTCCCGCAATTCGTGTTGCTCAAGCGTCTCGAAGTCTTGGTGCTGTAGCTCCTCAGAGACGGCCTCTTGAGCTTGTCCTTCTACTCACGACCACGCACATACAAAATTTACAGCAATCAATTATCATGCACAAACTTTACTCAAGATGCAATGAGGTGAATGAATGCAATCCCTATGGTGCAATTTTATAAAACCAGTTTGTACGTGTTCTTGCATGTTTTAGTAGGCTTTCATGGGGTTTTATGATGATCAAGGTTGCTGGGATCAAGTGTGGACGTGGTTATGATCTTGACATAATGTGTAGATCAATTCCACCGTAAAAAATTGACCAAAATATGGGCTCGACTAGGCCAAATTCCGGCAAGGGGGGGTGGTCGGTGACTTGGCAGCAAGGGGGGCGCGACTTGGCAGTAGGGGCGGCGGCCAAAAAAAGGGGTGGGCGGCTAGAGAGGGGAGTTATATTTATAAGGGGGAAAAGAGCTTGGGTGGCTAGGATTTTAGCAAATGAAATATCCAATGGCTGAGATTTAATTTTAAAAGAGGTGGGAGCTAGGGGCTGGGATTTTATTATTTATTTTCATCCAATGGCTAGGATTTAAGTAGAAAATAAAAGACCAAAAGAGTGCAAAGGGGGGGGGGCAGGGTTGCCCCCCTAATGAACTGCAGCCAAGGGGGTGGGGCCCAATTAGGGTCCCCCACCCTAACTTGGTGCAGCCAAAATAGGGGGAAATTCCCACGAAATGTGGGGAAAATTCCCCATAGGGGGAATTTAGGGAAAATCAGGAAAATTAGGAAAAATTTGGAAAATTTTGGAAAATTAGGGGAGAGGGGAATTTGAGGGAAAATTGGGGAAAACTGGGGAGGCCCAATTCGGCTATTTTATTTTTTTTATTCTTTTTCCTTTTCTTTTTATTTCTTTTATTTTCAATTTCTTTTTCCTTTTATTATTTTATTTGCTTCGATATTCCTCTCTTTATTTCTTCTTCTTTTTAAATGTTTCTCTACATGAAAAATTTATGCAATGCATGGTAGTGAAATTGAGGGTGTTACAGTGGCAATAGGGCTAGATTTGAAGGGTGCATTGCTGAAGCATTTACTTTTAAGGAGGTAGAATACTTTTCAAGTGTTTACTTTCCAGAGGATAACAATGTCAATGCTTGTACGATGTGGTACAATATGGATGAAGATCCTCCTTGTAGTGACCTATCCATTTTTGCGACGAGGGGCACCCCTGTCGGTAGTAGCACGAGCTACAATTATACCACGGAAGAAAGGAAGGCTGCTTTGTTGTACATGTATGCTAATATAGATGGGATGGATATATATTTCGAGTAAGTATTTGTTGTACACCTATGCTACGTAGCATTCTTTACTATACCTTAATGCTAATATTCATGTTTTTCAGACATCGCGTTTCATAAGGACACTTAGACATCAACGGACAAGCAAGCATGTAGAAACGATGCGATGAGATGGAGTTAATAGAGGGCCTAATTTTCTATCTTGGTTTCGAGGTCAAGTAATATTTTCTTATAAGTTCATATTATGAACAGTGTGTGAAATATGCCGACGTCCATCAAGGCTTCCGACAACTATCTTACGGAATATTCAAAGTTAGAATCGACGATCAGTACGACGCCAACGGCTTTCGATTCCGTTCGACTCAATTTGAAGCTCTTCGTCCTATTGCGGCAACGACTAATACTGGAGTTGTGACGAGAGTAATAGATGTTGAACGACGGAAAACAAATTACTATGGGATCATTAACAAAATCCTCGAATTTAACTTTGCCGGCAATAAGGAACTTAAAGTTGTTTTTTTATTGTGACTTGTTTGATAACCATAATAGAATCCGTGAAAACCAATTTGGCATGGTTGAAGTGAAACAAAATGAAAGGCTACGAGGGTATGACTCTTTTGTCCTTGTGGACCAAGTTAAGCAAGTGTATTATCTATCTTATCCTTTCAAGAAGATGAGTGCTTGGTGGGTCGAGGTCAATCCTCGTGAACAGTTATATCACCCAAGCGATGTTGGGTACCATGATACTTCGACATCCGCTTGTGAGTTTGATAATGTTTACCAAGAAGAGGACCTCCCAGCCTCATTTTTCGTTGAGTCTGGTCAAGAGCTCGATGACTTAGTTGGAGACGCCGATGATGTACAAACTTGTAAGAAGCGCAAACGAAAATCAGTCACTAAAACAGTTCGATGGTCTTGTTTAAGGAATAGAGTAAATGAGCGAGATTCTAATGACTTTTAGAAATGAATACAAGTAATGTTTTCATTATTTATTGTTTCATGTTGTATATTTTATAATAACTATACTTATCAAAGGATCGTTGCAATAGGATGCCATCGGACAAGGGTAAGGGGATAAAGAGGACCATTAGGAGGTTTCTCAGCAGTGCGAGCATGATGGCTCGCACACGAGACGTGGCGAACACCCTTTTTTGGGGTAGTAGCTCTATAGGGAGCAGACGGTCTCAGTTGTTGAGATACGTGCCCTCAGACCTGTTGCCTATTAGCGGACTGAGGTAATTTGACTGAACAATCATATTCCATTACATTATTAATTAATCTATTTATATTTTTAAAAATTTATAATATTGTAGGATGACTCAGAGTTAGAGTCAGAGGCTGAGGCTTCTCCTGTGCCGTAGTCGACTGATCACCGTTCGGGTCAGCTGACCACCCTTTCGGGTCGGTGGACCACCCTTCCGTGTGGTCCGAGGACATGGAGGCGCAGAGCAAGCGACAGATCAGGAGGAGCCATTATGTTGCTCCTCCTCCAGTTCCTAGAGAAGAAGCAACGACGCCCTGTTGGTGATAGGTAATAAGCCCTTACTTTGTAGCTTTAGAAAATTACGTAGTGCTAAAACTCTTTGATGCACAATTATTCTTGCAGCGGATGGAAGGGCATTACCTTCGAGGGTAGAGGATGCCAGAGACAGGTCAACGCTGTCTTAAGAAACCTCGTGCGTTTGAAGTACCTTGGTGAGGTCCCTGGCAGTGGTGATGAGCGTATCTCTGCCAAGTCATGGGATGGTTACGCTCGTACTACTGACCTGACATACGGGACTGCTCAAGGTGCAGTGTGGACCGACTTCTGGGTAATTATATTTAATATATGTTTTAAATTTAGTTCTTCAATAGCTAGAATGTTTAACACTTATGTTACTGTCTTCTTGTAGAGATGGTACTGTTTGGTGGATCCAGTGGATGCCGACCATGCGAGAGCCATCTTCAACAAGAACGTCAGGAAGCTTGTTACGCAGGCAATCTCCTATGCCCGTATTAAAGCAACAAACATTTACATGAAGAGACATCAAGGGCAGGAGCTTGCGATGTTCAGAGATGGCTCCGACAAATACTTGACAAAGGAGCAGTACGTCGAGGTAAACTAGTAGTGTTTTAGTAGGAGCCTGATTTTGCAATGTCAATGTTTTCAATCAATTACTATATGCATGCAGGTGGAGATTTCTTGGTTGGAGGACTGTCTGGAGGCTTACCGGGCCCTCTGTCGGCTGTGTCCAGCGAGGACTTCGTCACCAAGTCCAAGAGGGCTCGATAGTGCAGAGTCTCTACCGGAGGCCATACGTATGGTCCAGATGGCCATCTACGTCTAGCTAGATGAATGGTAAGGAAAATAAATGCAAAACTATATTTATAGTATATTGATGCTACTGACTCGTACTTATAGGAAAACGAGCTCGGTGAACGACCGAACGACGTTTAGGTGTGGAAAAGAGGTCATAGGGAAAGTGACCCTTCACAGCCCGACCAGCTATGCACTCCGGTGGCCACAACAAGACTGGTGAGTCCTCGAACTAACATGTTGCTTTACTTATAACTAACATTGCTACTGATGCATTTTTATGTATTGCTTGTATTTGTAGGAGAATTATGTGGAGGAGATTACGATTGGCAGAACGCACCAATCGATTCTAACGCCATGTATGGGAGCGGTGGCGGTAAAGTGCATGGATGTTGAGATACTACCTGTTTTCTTTCTGGCAGTTCAACTTATATTATCTTACTTTTAATCTTTTTTATAGTTTTACCATTTTTGATGAGGTGGTTGACTCAGGGAGGCAAGGCTTACGAGGGGCTTCACCTCGCAGTCTTCGTCTGCCGGACCCAGCCGACGGATGTTGCAGAGGCAGCTGGAGCTTCTAAGTGTCCAGGAGGAGCTACGTCGGACATAGGAGAAGCTCCAGGAGCAAACAACCTTATTGAAGGTCACTCAAGATAATCAAGCCACCTACAACGCACAGATACAAGCGGCGATACAGGTAATAGCTTAAAACACAAAGCAATTAAATCATTTCATTACTATTCATGTGATAATGTTTTTCTATCATAGGCCTTAGCACAGCAGCACGGACAACAGATTGTCATTCCCACATGGCCGCCGTCGATACCGGAGCCACATGTGCCTTCTTCTGCGTCACATGTAAGTATCATTTCTTCAAAACATCGTAAATTAGATTACTCTAGCAAACTGGGAGAAAATTAGTCAACCATAGCAAAACTTAGCCATAATTGCCCAAACATAGCCAAATATAGCCATAATTGCTCAAACATAGCAAAATTTAGACATAATTGCTCAAACATAGTCAAACTTAGCTATAATTGCTTAAACATAGCCAAACTTAGTTAAACTTAGCCATAATTACTTAAACATAGCCATAATTGCTCTTACATTTTACAGGGATCGGCGGCGGAGGCTCAGACTCCATCGCCTGTGCTACCGGGACCTGGAGCACGACGCGAGAATGATATTCTGAGCTCCGGGGGTAGCAGACGTAGGAGTGTCTAGCGTCGTGTTGTATTTCATATTATTGTATTATAGACTGCCTGTGATGTTATATGATTATTTTTGTATCTGCCTGTGAGCTAGCTATCGTGCCACGTTATCATTTTTCTGTTTTTTTATTACATTTCTTATTTATGACGGCCTGGAAGTGACCGTCGTAAATAAGCTTGTGTTATTTACAACGGACAGTAAATAAGCTTCGAGAGGGTGTCAGTCGGCACCCTCTCATTAAGTTACGACGGCCAGTTTAGGCTGTCGTAAATAATCTTATTTACGACCAACCATTTGTGACGGCCGTATGTCTTCGTAAATAAGTTAATTACGGCAGTTATGAACTTAAATACGAGGATTTAGACCGTCGTAAATATGGTGGATTGCTGTAGTGGATGAAGCTTGTTAGCGGACTCTGTTAGGGCTCAAGTGACATTGTGCCCTCTGTCACGCTGCTGCTTTAAGTCAGAAGTGATGGGACAACATATGTCGCAAAGCTAAGGACGTGCCATGCAAAATGTTGGCGTGATTTTTTCATAAATTTTGAATTGCGCTTATCAGCACACGGCGTGTGGATGGGCATCAATGGATTTTTAACTGTCTGGCCAGCTCCTTCCCTTGAAAGCGTTCCTAGGCCACAAAATGGGTAGTCGATCCCTTGTTTTTGGCACGACACCAGTAAGTCCCCACTTCTTCCGGTCATGCGACAGTTTCATTTCACACAAAGATGATTAGCAAAGTTGTGTGGAAGATAAGTGAGAAGCTCGCTATCTAGCCGTTCGTCGGATGATGGCTCGGTGAAGCCACCCCCCTCCTCTGGGTGGAGTTAATACTCCATCTGCCGTGATGCTATGCTAATCCATGCAACCCGGGAAGGCACAATTTCCACGTCAGGCCATGTGCCGAGTCCATGCACTCATGGCACCACCGCCGCTACTGCAGCACCAGTGGGTGGATAAGGGGCAGTAGTAGTCGGCGGTTATGCCACGCGGATCATTCCTAAGATTGTCATCTTGAGAAGCCATGCGAAGGAGATCGTCTACAACAACTGTGACAATCGCTTCATCCTCCATCCTCGACTCAGACTAGTAGGTGTTCTTTTATCGGGCTCTAGAATGATTGTTGGTGGCTGATAAATACTATATTTGACCACCAACTTATCGATAAGCGAAGGGTCGTAATAGACAAAGTTCTATAGAAAGTTGTTTAAAGTGATAAAGTTCCACAAAAAGTAACAACTTTTTTACAAGGAATTTAGGCAAATGGGTGACAAAATACCCATAATGGTGGATGAGCTAGAACAGCCCAGAAATCCACACAACAAGATCTCGTATAAGCATCTCGACACCATTTCATGAAAGCACAAGGTGGAGAGCGAAGAAAGAATAGTATAAGTAACTGATTTAACATCACCATGTCCCCCGTTCGTTGGGCGACAGGTGCCACGTAAGCACCCTGTCATCCGTCCATTGGGCGATAGATGTCATTTCAGCACCCGTCCCCCACTCAGTGGGCGACAGGGTCCACGTCAGCACCTGTCGCCCACTCAGCAGGCGACAGGTACCACATCACCCGCCACGTCAGCTTTGTTTAGATAATATTTATTTTAATTACTAAACTAAACAGAAGTTGTGTTGTAGTGTAATGGTTACTTCTAAAACCCTAACTCTAAAGTTCTCATGTTATATTTTATATTGTATTTTTAATAGATACAATAAAAAATCAAATTTAAAATTCTAATTTAGAGAGAATAAATTTTAATAAAACCCTAACTTCAAGTCGTTTCTGAATTTTACTTTGTTTTTAAGAGATATAATAAATAATTAAAATTTGTTTTTTAAAATTTAAATTTCAAAATTACTACAATTTTATTCTGAATTTTTCAAATATATGTTGACATTTGAATTTATTCTCTATAAATTTAAATTTTAAATTTGATTATTTATTGTATCCATTGAAAATACAAAATAAAACATGCTCATATCAAGGCCAGAACTTGATACTATTAGAGTTAGGGTTTTAGAAGTAACCACTACACTATAACACAACTTGTGTCTAGTTTAGTAATTAAATATAATATTATTAAAAAACTGATGTGGCGGCTGATGTGGACCTGTCGCCTGTCTATTAGGCGACAGGTGCCACGTCAGTACTGTGCATACTTTGTGGTACATTCAGGGAGTCTTAGCAGAATTATTAATGGGTGCACAACTTATTTTGAAGTTAGTTACATGTTGGTGAGGCATTATCAAAGATGCCATGAGCTTCAGCTATATATTGGAACGCCGAACGCACTCACCGTGATCACCACACACTGAAAACACGCAAATTGCAAGATAAAGTGGATAGAAGACACTTGTGTTCCTGTATGGCTCGGCACTCAGCACGATGGCCGTTCACTCATATGTGAATTGCAAGCTTATTCAATGCCCAGTCTTTTAACTGCCCAGCTGGTGTTCAAGAGCCCTGTTTACCCCGCTAATGCATAGAAGCTTTTGAACTAATTCCAGTGTGATCTAAGATCCTAAGAACCGGGTCCTAGACGTTTGCGCGACTCAGCACTAATCGGTTCGTTACATGAAACTTGGCAAGCAAAACAATCTGATGCAACTAGATTATTATTCAACATTTCATCCGTTAATCCTGTTGCACCTTGGTGATGTTCAGTTGCTGCGTGATTTCCACTAACTTGACTTTTCCAAGAGCTTTAGTCAGAACATCAGCCAACTGTCCATCTGTTCCAACATGATCTATTTTCACTTTCCCTTCCTCCATACACTCACGTATGTAGTGAAACCTTGTGTTAATGTGCTTTACCCTATCATAAAACTTAGGATTCCTACTCAGCTCAATAGCAGCTTTGTTATCCACCCAGAGTCTAAAGTTCTTTGATTCTTCATTTAACACCTCTGCTAAGAGTCCGCTGAGCCACACTCCTTGACAAGCAGCAGTTGCAGCTGCTATGTACTCTACTTTGCAAGATGATAAAAACACAACTCTTTGCTTCTAAGAACTCCAGGTTATCAAGTTCCTTCCTAAGAAATATGCCACTCTATTCGTGCTCTGTGTCATTGATATCCCCTGCAAGATCAATGTCACTGAAGTCCTCAAGTCCTGTTGTGTATCCGCACCCATACTCTACTGGTACCTTAGGATTTGTTTTACTGCAGACCAATGTTGCTCTGTTGGTGCCTCAATAAATCTACTGACTATCCTGGCTGAAAAAGCTTTATCAGGTCATGTATTCACCAAATATCTGAGGCATCTAATGATACTCCTGTATCTGCTCGCATCCACAAATTTGCTGCCATCTGACTTACTCATATATAGGCGCTGCTCCATTGGTGTATCACAGGGATTATAATTCCTCATCCCAGCAAGTTCCAAAATCTTCAATGAGTAGGCCTTCTGACATAGAAAAACTTCATCAAGTTGTTTCACCTTTATCCCTAGATAGTAGCTGAGTTTGACAGGATAACTCATTTTGAAACTTTGTCTCATTTCTTTCTTGAATTCTGCAATATCTCTTTCACTTGGGCCACAAATTATCAGATCGCGATGTAAACGCCTATTATCAACAAGTTTTCTCCTTCAGTTGGCATATATACTGCATGTTCAACCTTCTAAACCTGAGTACGCTCAGTTCATGATCCAGCCGTGCATTCCATCCTCTTGGAGCATGACAAAGCCCATACAGTGCCATCTAGAATTTCAATACCTTGCTGCGATGATCTTCATCTGTAATACCAGGAGACTAATGGACATAGTTTCTTGAAGCTTTCCATTCAAAAATGCTGTTTAACAACCATATGATGAATCCCCCACTTCTTATTCGCTGCCAATGCTAATAATACTCCGACAGTTTCCAACCTTGCCACAGGAGCGAATACTTCATCGATATGCACCTTTGGCCAACAAACCTGGACTTGTATGTGGCACTCTGGATCTTTCTTGACATTCAAAACCCATTTGAGTTTTATTGCCTTGGACCCTGATGGTAGAGCTGTGAGTGTCCAGGTCTCATAATATTGAATGGCTTCAAGTTCTTCCATCATAGCATTGAGCTACATTGTCGGTACCCTGCAGACCGGGTACCTCCCGTGTACAGGCATAAAGTGGCTCCGGACCCGCCTCCCTGCTCAGTCAGGCTCTTGCGCTGCCATGTGTCCACCGGCTCCGATCGTGGCCTCCCCGCTAAGGTGAGGTCCGGTGCCGCCACGTGTCCTTTGGCTACGGAGCCGGCCTCCTTGCTGAGGCAAGCTTCAGAGCTGCCACGTGTCCTCCGACTCCGGACCGGGCCTCCCCGTTGAGGCGAGGCCCGGTGCCGCCACTTGTCCTTCGGCTCTAGACTCAACCTCCCCGCTGAGGCGAGCTCCAGAGCTAAGGCGAGCTCCAGAGCTACCATGTGTCCTCCGGCTCCAGACCCGGCCTCCTGGCTGAGGCGAGGTCCGGTGCCGCCACGTGTCCTTCGGCTCCGGACCCGGCCTTCCCGTGAGGCGAGCTCCGAAGCTTCCACGTGTCCTTTGGCTCCGAGTCCGGCCGCCCCGCTGAGGCGAGCTCTAGAGCTGCCACGTGTCCCATGACCCACCATGGGTTGTGGGCTTCAGGTGTCAAGGAAGACGTGACCGGTCCAGTAATGCATTCAAGACTGACGCGTTCCCCAGGAGCACGGCACGCAGCGGACGCTTCCGCCCATACCTGCCAATCATTACAATGACGGGATAGGACGGTGTGGTGTGACATCGACAGCAAGTACAACGCCGCGCGGCTGACCGAGTAGGCTGCGGCGACAAGACAGAGCCTTCTCCCACCATCATCAACCGCTACTCAGCCTGGGACGCTCGGCGTGTCAGACGGCGCGCCTTAATTCCATCGATAGTGGATACTACAAATAGCCGTTAATCCCCTAGATTGTTTATAGGATACGAACCACCACGAGGCCACCTGTCGGGCCCCGGATTTTAGTGTAACTGCCCGTCCTTGAGATATACATGCTCGCACACATGCATACGCAACCAAAACCAGCAATACAACACAGTCTCCCGTGGACGTAGGGTACTACGCTCCGGTGGTCCGAACCATGTAAATGCTTGTGTTCACCTCGTGTTCTTCAAGTTCGAATGGTCCAGGGACTTAGCCCCTCCAAACAAAGAACCTCCGTGGGCTGCTTCAGTAGCGGTACCGGCGGAAGTGCTGTAATACCACTTCGACATTTGGCACGCCAGGAAGGGGAAGTGCTTCTCGTTCTCTGCACGACCGAGTATCACCACCATGGTGAACATCCAGTCCATTGCTGGTTCCTCTCGTCCCCATCATTGTCTCCAGGGGAGGGAGGAAGAGGCCACATCCCTCTCCAGAGCGGGTAGATCAGGCCGAGCAGGCGGCCATAAGGTTGCCGCTTCCGAGGCAGCCACTGCTACCACCACACGGCGGCCTTCTGTTGCCACGGCTTCAACGACGCTGCCAGTTGCGAGCCCAGAGAGCGTGCTGGCTGCAGCACACACTCTTCTCCACAACCCTTCAGAGGCAGCAGAGCAGTGGCGCAACGACGTTAACCATCTCGTCGTCGCCGACATCAACATGCCCGCCTACAGGAGGCAGAGGGCAGAGCCGTCACAGGCACTGTCACGTACGCCGACGGTGGCCCGCGAGACGGCCACAGCGTGCACGGCAACCAGGCCAGGCTTGCCACAGCCCCAATGCAATCGGGAACGTTGCAAAGTGGGCTGCCGAGCTGGCGGAATTTGAGCTCGACTTCTTGCCGTGCCATGCGGTAAGAGTCAGGCGCTGGCTGACTTCATGGCTGAATGGACACCACCACCAAGCCACCCAGGGGGCCATGACAACGGTTGATGAGGTCGTCGGAGATCGGGCTGGGAGACAACTTCGATAACATGGCGTTTAGCATGTTCCTGTCCGGAGTCGTCCCAGGGCCGCGCTCTAGCCGGGTGTAGTTATTCTCCCTGGTATACAACCAGGCTGCGCGGGTGCGCTGCTGGAGGGGAGTGATGCGGCGCGACAGGAAGTCGGCCAAGACCATCAGAGAAGTCAGGCCCTGCTGTGCTAGGAATCTGATCCTCACTAGCACAAGCTTGTAGGCTCCCTGCAGATTGGGGATCTTATCCCCGACGGGGTTCTCGCTGACCGGGGAGCCGCTCGGCAGGTCTAGGCAATCGTAGACGTCGGTCTTGACGATCACCCAATCCTCCCTCCAGTAATATTCCTTGCCGTTGGAGAAGGGTACGATGTACGGCACGGAGTTCTGGTCTCGATACTGGAAGTAGTAAGCCCCCAGGTGGCTTGAGCTTCTCCCGGAGGCCCGCGGGACGAAGAAGAGCCGGAACAGCCACGCCGACAGCTGCACGCCCACAAACATCTCACATAGGTGGACGAAGACCACCACCAATGCGAGAGAGTATGGTGTCAGGTGGTGGAGCTGAAGGCTGTACACCTCCAGCAGCATTAGCAGAAACGAAGAAGCCAGGAGAGTGAACCCGGTCAGCACGTACAACGTGAAGATGACGATCTCGCCGGGCTGCAGGCCGGTGAGCAGAATCGCCCCACAGTGAATCCTGTCGTCGTAACTGGCCGACCGCCAGCCGAGATCCTCATCAGATGGAAGGCGGGAGGTGCGAAGGCTGGCCGCCATTGGAGCAAGCGGGTCTAGATCTGGTTGAACACGGAGGTTTCAAGCGCAAAGGAGGAAGACGAAGGGCAGAAAGCGCAAGGAAGCCAATGAGGAAGCAGTCACCTTTGGCTGCAAAGTTCCCTTTACTACTCCTGCGACGCTTGGGAAAACTTTGTGTGCGGTGCCTGGTCTAGCTCCGCCCTGTGCTACCCGCATCGCCCATGACGAGTGGGACCCAGGTCCGCCTGTAAGACAGCAGGGGCCAGTCAGGCGGTGACTTTAAAAGGAGATTCGAACAGCCCCCAAGAAGAATGGCACAGCGGAACTGCAGCGGTCGCCTCGGGAACTTTGTAGTCAATGCCCTGAGCCGCGCCGTAAGCATGTCGCCACGACCCTCCAATCAAGCACGACCACACGTCCACTGCGCCAGGGGCGGGCTGCCGCTTCAACTGCCAAGATATAAGTTCAGAGCAGGCACGCGGCAAGGAAAGATGGAGGCCCCACTTGCGGGATCGTCGCCTCCCTCGAGGTGGGCCCGGGGCCACTGTCGGTACCCTGCGGAGCGGGTACCCCCCGCGTACAGGCATAAAGTGGCTCCGGACCCGCCTCCCTGCTGAGGCGGGCTCTAGAGATGCCATGTGTCCACCGGCTCCGGACCTGGCCTCCCCGCTGAGGCGAGGTCCGGTGCCGCCACGTGCCCTTTTGCTCCAGAGCCGGCCTCCCTGCTGAGGCGAGCTCCGGAGCTGCCACGTGTCCTCCGTCTCCGAACCCGGCTTCCCCGCTGAGGCGTGGTCCGGTGCCGCCACGTGGCCTTCGGCTCTGAATCCGGCTTCCCCGCTGAGGTGAGCTCCAGAGCTGCCACGTGTCCTCTAGCTCCGGACCTGGCCTCCTCACTGAGGCGAGATCCGGTGCCTCCACGTGTCCTTCTACTCTGGACCCGGCCTCCCTGTGAGGCGAGCTTGGAATCTGCCACGTGTCCTCTGGCTCCGTCCCAGCCTCCCCGCTGAGGCAAGCTTCGGAGCTGCCATGTGTACCACGATCCGTCATGGACCGTGGACCTCAGAAGTCAAGGAATACGTTACCAAAGTCATGCATTCAAGACTTGCACGTTCCCTAGGAGCACGGCGTTCAGCGCACGCTTCTGCCCATACCTGCCAGTCATTATAGTTACGGGACAGGACGGTGTGGCGTTAACAGCAGTGACAGTACAGCGCCACGTGGCTGACCGAGTAGGCTGCGATGACAAGACAGAGCCTTCTCCCGCCATCATCAACCGCTACTCAGTCTGGGACGCTTGACGTGTCAGACGGCGCGCCTCAACTTTATCAACAGTGGACACTACAATTAGCCATTAATATCCTAGATTGTGTATAGGGTATGAACCACAATGGGGCCACCTGTCGGGCCCTGGGTTTTAGTGTATCTGACTGGCCTTGAGATATTAAAGGACCGGGCAGCCTCTGAGAGACATCCACAGACAGACAAACAGATCCACGTACATGCTCGCATACACGCATACGCAACCAAAACCAGCAATACAACACACTCTCTCATGGACGTAGGGTATTACGCTTTGGCAGCTGGAACCACGTAAATCCTCGTGTTCATTTCGTGTTCTTCAAGCTCAAACATTCTAGGGACTTAGCCCATCCAAACAAAGAACCTCCGCAGGATGCTCTAGTAGCGGTACCGGGGAAGTGTTGTAAAACCACTTCGACATAGCTCCTTTGCTTCAAGGCTTAGTCAACATTCTCAGGTTCTTCTGCTGTTCATAGACACAAACCACTGTACTCAAAATTTTCGGATTTCTTCACTTCAGTCGACCACAAAAGTCAGGTCACAAAATATTTGAGAAACTACTTCTGAGTCAGCTTCTTCACCAGAGGGTGGTGTAACCCATGTTAGATCTTAGGGAGTTACTAGCCATTTAATATACCAGGTGTGATTGGGGTAAAAGCAATTGAATCTAAATCTATCTGCAACAAGCACAAATGGATTAGTATTGGGGGCATACTGAGGCGAACATGGCGACGGGTTGCGAAGTGGCGATTTTGGTGTTGAGGAAGACGGAGGTGGCGTAGGGATGGCGGTGGTGGTGGCCTTCCCTCCTTTCCGCACCACCACAGGGTCGATCACCTTAGGAAATTGTGTGGTTTTGTGTGCATCCATGCCAATCATTGGGTGTTGTGCCTCCACCGATGTGCCCCCTTTTACATGGCGCGAGAGGAAGGAGCCGCTACCAAATGTGGTAGTAGTGGCTCCGATCATAGGGGAAAGGAATCAGCCTCGTTGGGGACCGAATCCTAGGAGATCAATTTTTTTTTAACATTCTCCCTCTTGATCTGCAGGGATCAAGACTCACTAAACTTGCTTACTTTCTCAGTCCTAAACTTAGTATTCATTATTTAATATTTGACATATGGAGTTCATCGCATCAAAATTGTCAGTTATGCACTATCCGGTTCGTTGATATCTCGCACAAAGAAACAACCTTATCTTCAGTCGGCCACTTAGTATCCAGTGATCACGGGCTCTACCTTCGCCCCATGTCAGCTACATGTTCTCTGAACACATTGGGTGGAAGATCTTCTGTTAGCAGATCCAAAAGAATTTGCTTGGTAGTAATATACTCGAAACTAATAGTATGTGTAAAATACCACAGGCTCATTATCACAGTGTAACTTAAGTGGTTTTATAGATATTGTCGTCCACTCTAACACCAGGTATAAAATTTTTAAGCCATAATTCCTACCTCGTGGTCTCATAATAAGCAACAAACTAGGAATGCATTATGGACGATGTAGTGACGGCTCGTTTGGTGCTTTTCCACGATATAGCTCCATTTGCGAGGGTGATAACCTAAAATGAGTTTCTTAGTATTCATACAACATGCTCTGAATCTAAGTATCCCACTATCTTGAGTGGTTCTGACTTACTATACGTCAACATGAGACCTCTTGTGACTTGCACATATCTTAATGCTTTCCTAATTGTTTTCCAGTGGTCTATCCCTAAACTGACTTGATATCAACCAAGCGTCCCGGTTATAAAAAACTAAGTCAGAGCGAGCACAAACTTTAGTGTACATAAGGCTCCTGGCAGCAGAAGCATACGGAACTAATTTCATTTGATCGCTGTCATACTAGTTCCTAAGACACTGAAAGTTCCCAAACTTACTTCCCTTAACTATTGGAGTACGTGAAGCTTTACATGCATACTATACTTTTTAAGTGTCTAAGTATGGATTTTGTGATAAACCTAATACCCTTGATTTCTATATCGGTGAATCTCAATTCCTAAAACGTTGGAAGCATCACCAAGATCCTTCATATCAAAGTTTGAGGATAAGAGTTTCTTAGTCTCTAATAGTAGATTAGCATCACTACTTGCTAATAGTATGCCATCTACAAAAAGAACTAGGAAAGTAAATTTCTCTTTCTTAAACTTAACACAAATACAATCTCAGCAAACTTCAGATATCATTTCCTAAAGACCTATTGAAGTTCATAAATAGGCTCTCTTAATTGGCATGCATACAATATGTTCCCTACCCTTAATGTCAAAACTCTTATGTTGTGTCGTAGTCGGTACCCTGCAGACCGAGTTCCCGCGCGTAGTGGGTAAAAGACAGCCTGGGCCCTAGTGTAGCCACGTGTCCATGGCCCCAAGGTCAGCCCTAGGGCTGCCACGTGCGCTTGAGTTCCGGAGCTTACACGTGCCTCGGGCTCCGGTCCGAGCCTCCCCAGTGGGGCGAGGTCCGGAGCTGCCACGTGTACCCTGGCTCCAAACCCGTCGATAAGAGCTCTAGAGCCGCCACGTGCCCCACAATCTGTCATGGGGCGTGGGTCAATGAAGTAAAGAACGAAGTGCGCTGTCAGGTTTAACATTCAAGGCTCGCGTCCTCCCCAGAAGCATGGCGCACTACACACGCCTTTGACCTCTGCCCGTTCAATATAACGATGACAAGACAGGACAAGGCGCAGCAGTACACTGCCTCTGTAACACCCTCAATTTCATATTCATCAATTGCATATAGAAAAACATTATAAAAGAAATAGAAATGGGAAAGAATCATAAAAATAGGACAAAGATAGCTGAAAAGAGCCAATTCCAATTCGCCGAGGAGCGCCGTCGACACTTCCCGCGGCCTGCTAGCCATGTGGCAGGCTTGGAGCTCGCCTCAGGAGAAGGGGCGAGGTCTGACCCCACTGGACACGTGTTGCCTTCGTAGCTAGTCTCTACGAAGAAGCGAGGCTCAGCCCGCGAGACAGGTGTTGCCTTCGGAGCTAGTCGAGGCTCAGCCCCGCGGGACACGTGGCGCTTTCAGAGCTCACCCCTGCGGAAGGGATGAGGCCTGACCCCTACGAGATACGTGTCACTCTCGGAGCTCGTCTCCGAGAGGTCCGACCCCGCTAGACACGTGTCACCCTCGGAGCTCACCTTCAAAGAGATGGGAGGTCCGACACTACGGGACACGTGTCGACCTCGGAGCTCACCTTCGAGAAGAGAGGTCCGACACTGTTGGACATGTGGCAATCTCGAAGCTCGTCTCTGAGGAGAAAGGAGGTCCGGCGCTACTGGACACGTGGCATTCTCGGAGCCCACCTGCGAGGAGAGGGGAGGTCCGGCACTGACACATGGCGCCCCCAGAGCTCGCCTCTGTAGAAAGGGGAGGTCCGATCCGCCAGACACGTGGTGCACGCGGAGCTATCCTCTGAGGAGAGGGGAGGTCCCGCCCACCAGACATGTGGCGCACGCGGATCTTGCCTCTGAGGGAGAGGGAGGTCCCGCCCGCCAGAAATACGGCGCAACCGGAGCTCACCCCTGAGGAAAAGGGTGGCCCGGCCCCCGCTGGACACGTGGCGCCTCCGGAGCTCACCCTGCGGAGGTGACGAGATCCTTAAGCGGTTTTTCCCTGTGCGCGAGTACTCGGTACTGAGGAAACCAACACGATTTCTTCCACATTGACACCGCACCCAAATCAATTGGAGATAAGTTGTTAAGATCCAAAACAAATTGAATAGGACTTTTATTTGAATTCCAATTGGAGTAGGACTCTTCTTTCATCCCTTATAAATAGAACCCAAAACCCCTTGGCCGCAACCACGTGCCTATTTTCCACCTCCCGAGTCGACGACTTGGAGGCCCTAGCTTCCAACTCGCCGAGTTACACACCCCTTCGCCAGAGTTCAGCCACCGGTGAGACCGCTGACGAGCCCCGTCTCGCTCGCCGTCGCCGGAAGAGAGCCGACAATCTGACCTGCTGCCATTGCTAGGAGGAATGCCGAGGTAGGTCTTCGTTACCATCTTACGACATCATCGCGGTTTCTACACATCTATTTTCTTCGAACAGAAGCTTTTTCATGTGGACAGATCACGTGTTGATCGGTTTTTGACAGTGGAATTGATCTAGATCTTGAGTCAAGATCATCACCACGTCCACACTTGATCCTTACACCTTTGTTCACCATAAAGCCCCATGCAAGCCATTAAAACACGCAAAGAACACGCACAAACTGGTTTAATAAAACAGCACCAAAAGATTTACATTCATCTACATCATGGCATCTTGAGTAAAGTTTGTGCATAATGTTTGATTGCTATAATTTTGTATGTGCGTGGTCGTGAGTAGAAGGACAAGCTCAGGAAGCTATCTACAAAGGACTACAGCACCAAGACTTTGAGACACGTGAGGAACAAAAGCCACAGGAACAAGGCAAGTGCCCCTTGACCATATTGATCCCATGTTTTGGAAACTGTTTTGTTTGCGAAAACATGTATGGTTGAGTCAACTTGATGGGAAACCCTTTTATAGGAGAACTAGTTTTGTTAACCATCCTTGTCGCCAGGAAAGTTTATGAGTCGGATATGATCGTTTTTCCTTTTTGCTTCGCTTAAGCTACGGGATTACGGGAAGGCGAAGTAGAACATGTCTAAGTACTGCACTCATATGAATAATGATAATGAGACTTAAATATGATAATGAGCATAGAATCGGGGGAGATCTAGGCAAGCTTGGTTCGTGGATGTGGTAGAATGAGATGGTGGTTTACTTGCCGTAGATCTAAGGACCGGTTCATGCCAGCACATGCCAGGAAAACAGTGCCACCACAAGGCCAAATATGGGTGCGGCTTAGCTGACTAATTAGGTAAGTTGCTAGATTGTTATGGACCGTGGAAGGCGCGGGGAACGGGAGTCGAGAGAGGACTGCCCTGGGAACTGCATGGCATAGAGGGGGCCCGTAGGTGAGAGAATGGTGATTCGAGCCTGCTGGTGAAACCTTAGTGAGTCCATACATCTAGTAGCTCCTTTGTAAAGGCTATTTTGTGATCTCTTAGCCATACACCGACAGTTGTGTACTGGTATAATGGAGGTTCTGCAGTCGCTGACAGGTGATGAAATCACAAACTTGTGGATAAAGTGGTGCCACCTCTTAAGAGTGTAAAACTATCATGATATCCGTGCTTACGGTCACAAGCGCCTGACCAACTCACATGATTAGATGGGATGGTTATTGGTATGGTTATGGTATGGTCTTGGGATTGGTTTCGGGACTGTTGAGTCTTGGTAATGAGATTGGTTTTGGGACTGTTAAGACATGACAATGAGTTTTGGTTCGGTTATATGGTTATGAGATGGACATGAACATAAGATGGTTATTATGAGCATGAGATAAAGTTGAGAAATATTAATGGTTGGTTGATACATGAAAAGTGGTGAATCATGAAGGAGGTATGTTGCTGTTTTACTTAAACATATTTGGGATTAAATTCACTTAAAGATAGTTGCTGTTTTTATCATGTTTGTGAAATAAACTTTGCTTTCTGCAATGAGCCTTTTTATTCCTACCTTGCTGTAAGCTACATGTCATACTTTTCCCGCACTTGCTGAGCACGACATGTACTCACACTTGCATTATCATACAAACATCAGCAACATGAGAGGAGTACTACGAAGATCATGTGGAGTACTAGGAGTGCGAACTACCGTCAACTTGCCTGTGGAGTTGGAGATGGAGCCACTGCTATTTAGTTTTGCTTCCACTATCATTTAGAGACTTCCGCTGCTAAAATAAGTTAGAGACTTCCGCTGCAAGAATAAGTTAGAGATTGATGTAATAAAGTACATAAACCCTATTATTCATGGTTATATTCTAAATTCAGTTTTTTGGATTACATGTGTATGTGTGATGAACATCCTGGGCACACATATGCATTAGCTGGGTTCCGTGTTCTACGAGACCGGGCGTCACAGATTGGTATCAGAGCCACGTTGACTGTAGGACGCAAGCCTAGGTAGAATACACAGATTGGCATCAGAACCACGTTGACCGTAGGACGCAAGCCTAAGTAGAATGCACAGATTGGCATCAGAACCACATTGACCGTAGGACGCAAGCCTAGGTAGAATGGACACTCTAAAATACATAGGCACACCCTTCTAAACTTTTATTTTCGAAAATTGCTTGCTGCTGCACTTCCTTGTCAATTCAGCCACCGCAACATGCTATTTTCAGCCCCTCTTTTCTCTTCTTTGGACAGCAACACCTTTGCTTCTTACTCCATAGCTTCTGAAGTTTTAGAGTTATTTCTTCCTTCTCTAAAGTGTCTCATTTCCTATTTAAAGATGCCGGTGATCCGGAGAACGAGTACTCGTTCACCACCACGTGGGAGTGCACTTAACCCCATTGAGGTGTCTGATGGACCACCCCCGTCACACGGCGGGAACAGCTCCAGTTCACATGATTAAGTTTAGGACTCCCATTGAATAAGCGTGAATAGGAGTGGTGTGTTGAAATTTTGTGATAATTGTTTGTGTTTGTGTTTGTGTGCTTAGTGTGAGTTGTGGGACACTTCTACGAATATCCACATCCACATATAGTAGAGAGATGTGAGATGTATTGGCATGTGTTCACAACCTTGTATAGGCTGATATTAATAGAAGAAGATATTTAGTTCATACACCTTGATGCATATAGCTGGGGTATCAACCTAAACTTCTTTTTTCTATTCTACCCAACTCTCTCTCACAGATGGTGAGGGAAAACGCCCGCTGTCGAAGGAGGAACGTTCGTGGCAACCATGAACCACAAGAGGATGGCCACGTTGAAGTTCCTGAGAATGTTAACCCCGGGGCTGGTGCAAACAACCTTGAACGGTTGATGGCTATGCAGAACTAGCTCATGCAAACTATGATCCAAACTTTGGGTCAGCTGCAAGCCAACAACAACAACAATCCTAACCCCATTCCTGCATCACCACTGCCACCACCGCCGGCTCACAACAGATTTTGAGAGTTCATGAGGACTCAACCACCTACTTTTGCACAAGCTAATGATCCCATGGACGCCGACGATTGGTTGAAGTCCATGGATAAGAAGCTTGCTATTGTTCAGTGCAATGATCGAGAGAAAGTTCTCTTCGCATCGCACCAACTTATAGGAGCATCCGCTGACTGGTGGGACGCTCTTTGCAATGCTCATGTCGACCAGGAGACTATCACTTGGGCTGAGTTCAAGGAGAGTTTTTGCTCTCATTACGTCCCTGTTGGAGTCATGATGCTAAAAAGGCAAGAGTTCGAAGATCTCCTCCAAGGCAGGAAGAGCGTGAATGAGTACCTCAACAAGTTCACGCAGCTGTCAAGGTATGCCCCCGAGGATGTCAACTCGGATCAAAGGAAGCAATACTTGTTCATGAGAGGGTTGAACAATGAGATCCAAGTTCAACTGCTTAACAATGACTATGCAAACTTCCAGAAGCTAGTTGACAAAGCTATAGTGGTTGAGAGCAAGATCCGTGAGATCGAGCAAGAGGGCAAGAGGAAGATGCCATACCAGCCACAAGGGAGCAATGTACGTCCCCGTTTCATGCCCCCAGCTGCACCGCAGCATGGCTCGTCCTCTTCTACTTTTCGCCCTAATCAACCACCACAGAAACATCCTGTTATGCAAATACCCCGTATGCCTTTGCCTCCTGCGCCCCGTCCCAACATGGATGCTTATGCTCAAAACCACCCCCGCCCTAACGTTCCTGCTGTCTTGGGCAACAAGGCATGCTTTTCATGCGGAGATACGGGACACTTTGCAAGTCAGTGCCCGAGAAAAGGCCTTGGACAGCCGACCAACGCGCCCAAGCGGAACCCACGGCCGAACGGAGGAGCTAATCAAGGCAATCGTGGGCAGTAGAACTTCTCTCGTGGCAACGTGAATCATGTCTCTGCTGAGGAAGCACAACAGGCTGAGGACGTCGTGTGTCACAACCGGTTTTTCCGAAGAACAACCAACTAAATATCACATGTATGCCAGGATCACTTTCTCATACATGTGATGACAAATAGTGAAGCATCATTTATTACAAGCCAGGTGTCGAATATAAATAAGTCTTACATAGCAAATGTCTCGATGGACAATAATAAGTTCATCACAAGTAAATAAACTAGCAGCGGAATAATTATTCTTGTGGGCTCCGTCACAGACGTTGCCCGGGGGTCTCCATGAACCTAGAAACCTTCTTCGGGTCCAAAGTCTTGGTCATTATACACCACCTCATTATCTTGACCTGAGCAGCAATATAAACCAACAAAATATGCAAGATTGAGTACCAATGGTACTCAGCAAGTGTGGGAAAGTTATGTCATGCATGGCTAGAACAAGGAAAGGTTGAACTCATGGTTAAAGCACTATGCAATTAATACCTATCACCTTAGCTTATTAAGCACCTACATTACTACACAGGCGAAATGGTCCCAATCTCCCATCCCATCATCATAATCCAATAACCATAGCATCAATTCCAATGTTAAGCTCTCCGCTTAACATCCACAACTTCCAAAACCATCAATCCTCTAATCATGAATAAGTCCAAGCCGCTCTTGACCGTGAGCACGGCTGTCATGACAATTTTGACTCTGCAGAGTTTGTACCACTGTACCCACATGTAGTGATTTCATCCCCCGTTGCCGGGTGGACTAAAAGAACCTCCATTATGCCAGTGGCTACGAACCACATTCACACTTCCCAGGTGTGTAGCCAGGAGATCACTACAAAGCCTTACAAAGGGATTCCTGACGAGCATGGGCCCACTGAGGTTTCACCCCTAACAGCATACAAGAGGCTCCAACCCCGCTGCAGTGGCCCCCTCTTGAGCCTTGCAGTTCATATGGTAGTCCAGCTGACACCTATTCCCCGCACCATCCAACATACCCATACTACGCCGGGGATACAACTAATTAATTGGCCAAGCTGCCCCATCTCAGCATGTGGTTGGCACGGTAAAGCCAGGTTACATGCTCCATGAACCGGTCCTTAGGATCCAGGCAAGTACTAAACACAAACCCGAGTCTCGTGCACCCAGCACACAACCAAAACATCCAACTTGCCTTGATCACTACCTCTACATAACTCACAATATCTCATTCAAGAGTATGGTAAAATAAACTGATGATCTCATATCCCAAATATCCCATTCTAAGCATGGCTAAGCATATGCATAATAATAAATGACATGATAAAATAAATCCCAACCCAAGCTACAAGGAAACAAGGTAATGCAATTCTAGGGAAACTTCCTAGCATGGGTTTCATATTTAACTTGACAATGCAAATAATTCTAACTACACATCCTAGTATAGGATCAAAGTGGTCAAGGACACTTGCCTCCCTGCTGCTCTTGAAATGGGTAGTCCTGATCTTGGAAAGGAATAACTTGCTCTTGAGCAGGTTCTACATCATACCATCACACATAGCAAAAGAAAAACAACAATCCATAAGACATAGTTCACACTTCCACTTCATACAATCCATAATCCATAAGCTAGCTCTTATTTCCCGAGAACCCCAGGGGGTAGCACGTAAGATTTCCAGTCTTTATAACGCGGGGCTGACGTGGACCGTCCGATTTAAAACAAACGGCTGAGATTATAACGCCGAACCGGTACACGGGGATTTAAACCCTACCGTGCGATTTAAAATAAACGGCGCACAAGCGGCCACGTCGCTCTGATCGAGCGCGGGCGGCGCTGCCGGCGGCGCACGGCGGCGGGAAGCGGCGATCTCGCCGGAGACTTTCGGATCTTCGAGAATTCTTCCTAGAACTGTGATTTTATGGCATAGATCGGTGGAGGAGAGGTCGGGGATCTCACCTCGGGGGTTTTCTTGAGCTCGGAGGTCCTGGAAGGTGATCGGCGACGAGGTCCGAGGTGAATTCACGGCGAGGCTCATCGGCGCTGTGTTTACACCGCAAGTCACCGAGTTTTCTGCACCTGCAAGGTTCCCCGGAGGCGGTGGATCAAGACCAGCGAGTTAGATCGGAATTTCCGAGCGTAGCCAGAATTCGCCGGAGAAGGCCCGGGTTCTCACCGGAGGAAAAACAGCAGATCGCGTGGGAAAAACAGAACGAGGCCGGGGTTTTTATAGACGGGGGAGGGCGGCGGGGTGGTTTAGATCGAGTTCGCGTCGCCCCCGAGCGAAATTCGGCTGGGATTCGCAGAAATCCGGATCGGTTTGGATTTGGGGTGAGAGAGTCCGGCGCTGGCGCGAGGTAGACGAAGAACTGGCGGGCCCCGCCTGTCAGTGGGAGGAAAGGGGCGCGCGCGGCTGTGGGCTGGCGCGGGTTCTGGTTGGGCCGGCTGGTGGGTTTCGGCCCACTGGCCGGTTTTTTTCTGTTTTCCTTTTTCTTTTTCTATTTCTTTTCTGGTTTGAGTTTAATTTGAATTCCAGTTTGAATTTGAATTTTTGCAAAACATGCAACACGTCCAAAAATTTTTAAATTCCCCTCTTAACATGATTTAGGTCCTTAACAAGATTTTTGGGGTGTTACAGCTCTACCCCCCTTAAAAGAAATCTCGTCCTCGAGATTGGTGGTTCTAAGAAAACAATTCCGGAAATTGTGCCTTGAGCTCATCTTCCCGCTCCCAGGTGGCTTCCTCTTCTGAGTGATGCTTCCACTGCACCTTGCACATACGGATTCTTTTATTTCTAGTGAGGCGTTCCATTGTCTCCAAAATCTTGTATGGTTGCTCGGCATAAGACAGATCCTCAGCTACGTCCACTTCATTCATGGGTAACACCTCCTCAGGCGTCCTCAGGCATTTCTTGAGTTGTGACACATGGAATACATCGTTCACATCCGATAGACGAGCCGGTAACTCTAGTTGATACACCACTTCGCCTTTCCTTTCAAGAACTTGAAAGGGTCCGATGTATCGAGGTGACAACTTCCCTTTCACCTTGAACCGACGAAGTCCTCTGATAGGGGACACCTTGAGATAGACATAGTCTCCCACGTTGAAAATGAGCTCTCTTCTTCGTACATCAGCATAGCTCTTTTGGCGTGTCTGTGCTATCCTCAAATTGTTGCAAATTTCCCTCACCTTCGCCTCGACTTCTTGTAGTACTTCTGGACCAAACACTTTACTTTCCCCTATTTGGCTCCAAAATAGGGGAGTCCTGCACTTCCTCCCGTACAAGGCTTCAAACGGTGACATCTTCATACTAGCTTGATAGCTGTTGTTATAGGAAAACTCCGCATACGGTAAGTTTTTATCCCAACTCCGATTGTTTTTGAGTGCACATGCCCTTAGCATATCTTCAAGAATCTGATTGGTTCTTTCCGTCTGCCCATCAGTTTGGGGATGATAGGCAGAACTAAAGTTCAGATGGGTTCCCATGGTTTCGTGCAACTTCTGCTAGAACCTTGAGGTGAACTGTGTCCCTCGATCCGACACAATCTTCTTTGGCACTCCATGGTAACACACGATCTTTGACATGTACAACTCTGCCAATTTGGATCCGCTGTAGCTTTCCTTCACGGGGATGAAGTGAGCTACCTTGGTTAGCCTATCAATGATGACCCATATCGAATCATATCCTGATTGGGTCCTAGGCAATCCCACGATGAAATCCATGCTGATTTCTTCCCATTTCCATTCAGGCACTTTGAGTGGTTGCAATAATCCCGCGGGTCGTTGATGTTCTGCCTTTACCAACTGACATGTGTCACATAGGGCAACATGTTCCGCGACATCTCGCTTCATGCCATACCACCAATACCTGCTCTTGAGGTCCTGGTACATTTTCGTACTCCCAGGATGAATGGAATAGTCAGCATCATGAGCCTCCTTCAAAATCAATTCACGGATCTCCTTTACTTCTGGCACACAGATTCTTTTCCCGTGCCACACCATTCCTTGTTCATCCTCTCTAAAACCCGGAGCTTTATTTTCCTTGATGAGTTGTCTGATCTCTTGTATCTTCTCATCATTCTTTTGACCCTCGCGTATGTCTCGCTCTAGTGTGGACTCCACTTCCATGGCGATGGCTTCACCACTATTTACTAGACATAGATTGAGCCTTATAACCTCGTCCTTCAATTCTGCAGGCATGTCCTTCAAGCTCAACTTATTGACCTGCACTTTCCGACTCAAAGCATCGGCCACGATGTTTGCTTTCCCGGGATGATAGTTGATGCCCACATCAAAGTCATTGATTAGCTCTAACCATCTCCTTTGTCTGAGGTTGAGGTCTGGCTGTGTGAAAATGTACTTCAAACTCTTATGATCCGTATATATCTCGGTCCTCTTCCCCATCAAATAGTGCCGCCAAAATTTCAACGCGTGTACCACTGCGGCTAGTTCTAGGTCATGTGTAGGATAGTTCTTCTCGTGCTTCTGAAGCTGCCGGGATGCATATGCCACGACATGCCCTTCTTGCATGAGAACACATCCCAACCCGTTTCCAGAGGCATCGCAGTACACTGTGAACTTCTTCTGCATATCTGGCATAACCAACACTGGGGCTGTTGTCAATCTTTTCTTTAGCTCCTGAAAACTCGTCTCGCACTGTGGCGTCCATGTGAATATGATTCCCTTCTCCAACAGTTTGGTGAGAGGTCTCGAGATCTTGGAGAATCCCTCAATAAACCGTCGATAGTATCCAGCCAATCCCAAGAAGCTTCGAACTTCCCCGACATTTTCAGGGGTCTTCCACTTCTGTATATCCTCGATTTTGGTAGGATCCACGGAGATTCCTCCCTATGAGATTATATGTCCTAAGAAGGGAACTCTCTTCAGCCAAAACTCACACTTGCTCAACTTGGCATATAGTTGGTGTTCTCTTAGCCTCTGCAACACCAACCTTAGATGTTTCTCATGTTCTTCTTCATCTTTGGAGAAGACGAGAATGTCATCTATGAAAACCACCACAAATTTGTCCAGATATTCCATGAATACCTTGTTCATGAGATACATGAAGTATGCCGCGGCATTAGTTAGCCCGAAAGGCATGACGGTGTATTCATACAGTCCATACCGAGATACGAAAGCTGTCTTGGGAATATCAGTTTGCCTTATCTTGAGTTGGTGGTATCCCGACCTGAGATCAATTTTCGAGAACACACAAGCGCCCCTCAACTGATCAAACAAGTCTTCAATGCGGGGTAATGGGTACTTGTTCTTGATGGTTACCTCATTCAAGGCACGGTAATCCATGCATAACCTTTGGGTTCCGTCCTTCTTGGGCACAAATATCACCGGAGCTCCCCATGGTGAGGAACTAGGGCGAATATACCCCTTCTCCGTCAATTCTCTCAAATGATCCTTGAGTTCTTCTAGCTGCTTGGAGTCCATCCGATAAGGTCTTTTGTAAATCGGGGCTGTTCCAGGTACTAGCTCAATTGCAAATTCCACTTCACGATCGGGAGGCATACCTGGCAACTCCTCCGGAAAAACATCTGGATATTCACTGATGGTCCTGATTTTCTCAACTTTCACCTCAACTTGATTTAATTTAATGTCCCTCCTAGGCTCGTGTATTGTTATGAACTTTACTCTTGTGCCACTAGGGTGAGTTAGTTCCACCGTTCTGGTCAAACAATGAATGATTCCTTTATGTTTGGTCAACCAATCCATACCTAAAATAATATCTATCCCTTGTGAATCTATCACTATGAGGTTAGCAGTAAATACTACCCTATTAATGTCTAGGTTCACTTTGGGACACACTTGTCTTGTCCTTATTTCTCCACCTGGAGAGTTTACAGCTAGCATATGGTTCATTTGTGTTGTTGCTAGGTCATGCTTCTTAACAAACCCTTGAGCAATGAACGAGTGGGTAGCACCAGAATCAAACAGCAGGGTTGCAATGTGTAAATTGGCAGGAAACTTACCAACTACCACGTCGGGTGCCTCTTGTGCTTCCTCCATAGTGACGTGGTTCACCCGTCCTCTCATTACATTCTGCTGTTGTGGCTGTGCGGGCTTCTTCTTTGGGCATTTATGGGCGTAGTGCCCCACTTCACCGCAGCTAAAACATTGCACCCCAACCTTAGGTGTCTGGCCTTTGCTGTCTTGGGGTTGGTTTGGAGGTCCCTGTACTGCTGGTCGAGGTGGATATGCAGGGCGAGGCTGCTGTACGAACTGACGTTGTGGCTGTATTGGTGCTGCCGGAGGCCTGTAGTTCCGGTTGTACCCTCTTGGTGCTGAGTAGGGTACCGCAGCACGGTTCGTCTGCCCTGCTGGTTGCTGCATCAGACGTGGGCGGGTGTTGCTCCCTGAGGCTTGATGTGACCACCCGACCTTCCTCTTATTCTCATTTTCCAAGGCCTTTAGCTTCCATCTACCACAAATGCTCTGTCCACCATCTTTTGGAAGCTTTCATACTCATTTGAGGACATTGCACACTGCATCTCTGCGGTAAGTCCCTCCACGAAACAGTCTTGTTTCTGCTCATCAGTCTCTATGTCCCGTGGGGCATAACGGGATAGTTGAGTAAATTTAGTGAGGTATTCCCTCACCGTCATGTTTCCCTGCTGCAGTCCCAAAAACCCCTTCCTCTTGTTTTGGAGTTCACCTCTTGGGATGTAATGGTTGCGGAAGCCACGCTTGAACTCTTCCCAAGTGATGTTCTCAGGGTCATGATGGGCAGCCACGTAGGCGGTCCACCAATCAGCAGCAGGTCCATGCAATTGATGAGAGGCAAATAGCACCCTCTCATACCCTTGGCACTGGATGATCCTCATCTTGCTTTCAATGGTCTTTAGCCAATCATCTGCCTCCAGAGGTTCAGCAGCACTTGCAAACTTTGGAGGTTGAGTTCCTAGAAACTCACTCAACCTTGGTTGGCGTGGTGCAGCTTGTGGAGGTGGAACTTGATGCAAGTTGGCCACCAGTTGAGTCAAGTTCTGGATGAGCTGATTCTGATTCTCCAGAATTTGGTGGAGGGGATCAACTCCTTCACGGCGACCACCCCGGTCCTGGCCTCCAGAAAGATGAGGGTTGCATGCCTCATCGTTGTTGTTGGCGGGGTTGGCAGCACGTCCTTTTCCTCTTCCTGCCATCTGGCAGAATCAACCAATGTTAATTTGAAAGCATTTAGTATCATCTTACTACTTTCATTTGTTTGTACTTCGAAGTGTTGAGGCTTTGCTATACTTTTCTGAGGGTTCATTTCTCACACCAAAAATAAATGCAATATTATTTCATGTGGGTTCACACACCAAAGCAAAACAATCTAAAGACGAGGCTGTGGACAATTGCTCATGGCTTCCACAACTCACGTCACACACCAAGCATTAACACACCATTACTTAACGTAACGACTCGACTAGGCGACATCTTGCTAACTAAGGGAAGGTCTCTACACTACTCGTTTTCTTGAGCTGGCTCCTCGGGATCTTCCTCATCATTTTGGCTGCCTTCTGACTCTGCTTTGGGTAGGGAGGCTGCTGGTGGAGAAGTGCGACGACGCCTGATCGCTCGGCGATCCGAGGAGTCAGGATTCCATGTATCATTCACGGTGACACACAGCTCATTCCCATATCCTCTTTCTCTCGCCCTTAAGCAGGCTCGCAGCAACGCCTCCGTTTCCTTCAGGGTGTCCCGGACATCCTGAAGCTCTTGTTGACACTCCTGCAGTCGAGTGCTGAGAATAGCAGCATCCTCCAAGCACAAAGTCCATGTGCTCATGGGAAGTCCCTTGCTGCACCGGCGGGTACTTGTACTCCGTGGTACCACTCTCACGCTGGAGGACATACATGTACTCAGTCCTGTCCCGATAGATGTGACTCTGGCAGGTGATGGCCTCCCAGGTGACATCCTTCTCCGCATCGACCTGTGTCGCTCTACAAGCTGGAGAGCGGTGGATCTTCAGCAGCCGATTTTCGTGTATAATCCTTATCTCTGAACTCCATTCTTCCCTCTTCTCACGGATGGTCCTGGTGGAGTTATAGTGGATGATCAGCTTGCCCGTATTGCCGGCGGCTTCGAGCATACGCCGAAGACGGCACAACAAGCCTCCTACTGCCAATCCATAGGAAAGGTACGTCACCGGACGGCTCTCCTCTCTCTCGGCAAGGGCAACTACGGGAACTCTCCCTCCTGTGGACTTGCGAGCGGTGCGAATCATGCGAACCATCTAAAACAAAAAGCATTTAAACTTAGGTTAGATAAACTTTTAAACAAAAAATCCTATTTTAAATGAAAATTTGGGTAAGATGAAGAAAGTGACTCATTAAATAACACTTTTCAACACACACCTTGTAAAAATAGTTTTTAAGAAAATAGGACCCTTAAATTCGTCCATTTCTACCTAGGTCCACGTTCCTACGGGCAACCTTGGCTCTGATACCACTTCTGTCACACCCGGTTTTTCCGAAGAACAACCAAGTGAATATCACATGTATGCCACGATCACTTTCTCATACATGTGATGACAAATAGTGAAGCATCATTTATTACAAGCCAGGTGTCGAATATAAATAAGTCTTACATAGCAAATGTCTCGATGGACAATAATAAGTTCATCACAAGTAAATAAACTAGCAGCGGAATAATTATTCTTGTGGGCTCCGTCACAGGCGTTGCCCGGGGGTCTTTATGAACCTAGAAACCTTCTTCGGGTCCAAAGTCTTGGTCATTATACACCACCTCATTATCTTGACCTGAGCAGCAATATAAACCAACAAAATATGCAAGATTGAGTACCAATGGTACTCAGCAAGTGTGGGAAAGTTATGTCATGCATGGCTAGAACAAGGAAAGGTTGAACTCATGGTTAAAGCACTATGCAATTAATACATATCACCTTAGCTTATTAAGCACCTACATTACTACACAGGTGAAATGGTCCCAATCTCCCATCCCATCATCATAATCTAATAACCATAGCATCAATTCCAATGTTAAGCTCCCCGCTTAACATCCACAACTTCCAAAACCATCAATCCTCTAATCATGAATAAGTCCAAGCCGCTCTTGACCGTGAGCACGGCTGTCATGATAGTTTTGACTCTGCAGAGTTTGTACCACTGTACCCACATGTAGTGATTTCATCCCCCGTTGTCGGGTGGACTAAAAGAACATCCATTATGCCAGTGGCTACGAACCACATTCACACTTCCCAGGTGTGTAGCCAGGAGATCACTACGAAGCCTTTACAAAGGGATTCCCGACGAGCGTGGGCCCACTGAGGTTTCACCCCTAACAGCATACAAGAGGCTCCAACCCCGCTGCAGTGGCCCCCTCTTGAGCCTTGCGGTTCATATGGTAGTCCAGCTGACACCTATTCCCTGCACCATCCAACACACCCATACTACGCCGGGGATACACCTAATTAATTGGCCAAGCTGCCCCATCTCAGCATGTGGTTGGCACGGTAAAGCCAGGTTACATGCTGTAAGGATCGAAACGCCCAAGAGGGGGGGGTGAATTGGGCTTTTTTTAAAATTTTAGAGCAATTTAAAACTTTAATGGTTGAAGCCCAATTCCCTATGCAAACTAAGTACGCAAGTAAGAGAGTTAAGTGCGGAATAGTAAAAGCGTAATAGTAAGGGGTGAGGAGAGAAATGCAAACTCCCGCGGAGACTCGGAGACACGGCGATTTTTCCCGTGGTTCGGTAAGATCATAAAAATCTTCCTACATCCACGTTGTGGCACCCACCAAAGGGTATGGCCACTCCCAAGTCACCAAGACAAGGGAATCCACTATCTTTCTCCGTTCGCCCTCTCCGGCAAGGTGGAGCTCAAGCCTTGTACAACGGTGATCCTCCGGGCTTCCACAAACACCTTGGTAAGCTCCGGAGTGATCTCTTTTTCCTCCAACGTTTACAGGGTGAGAGAAGTCACCAAGACACTCTCTCTCACTAGTCTAGAGATTCCAATCACCAAGAATGGACGCACACAAGCTTCTCTCTAGCTAGATATAACCTATAGTTGGATTACAAGAGGTTTTGAAGTGTGGAAGTGGTAGCTCTTGGTCTTGAATGCTTGAGAATGTGTAGTGAGGCTCAGGAGATCAAGACTTGTCGAAATGGCCGGTTGGAGGGGTATTTATAGCCAGCCCACACGAGATAGCCGTTGGAAAAGTGGGCAGACTTTGTCAGTTAGCATCGGATCCTCCGATGCACCCCTTTATATGATCATCGGTCGAATTCCAAATTAGCTGATGTCACGTGTCAGATGTGACCGTTGGATATAACCGTTGGATCTTTTAATCGACCGATGTTACTTCAATTTATCATCGGATGATCCGGTGAGTTGATCTTCAGAATTGGGTCAGAAATATTGTCTCTGTTGAATTTGACCGATGTACACTTACTTCCTCATCGGATGGTCCGGTGTGTATATCTTCATAATAACTCAGATATCAACCTTCGGGTGAACTCAACCGATGTGCCACTTCCTTCACATCGGATGATCCGATGAGTACTGGAATCTGAGGTCTTCTTCTTCTGCCAACTCAAACTCGACCGATGTAGTCATTTTGCAAGACATCGGATGATCCGGTGAATGCAACTTGTTTGCTTCGAGTTGTTTTGAGTTGATCTTTTAGAATCCTCTCGAGTGACCTCTTTGATACTTGTTTGAAATGATATTACGATGAGGTGTGAGCTCCTTGTGTTGCCAATTTTGATAAAGTAGAGTCGTTGTATGATTTCTTCATTTAGTTTTTATGAGTATCGAATAACCCCTTAGAATGGATCATTGAGGGGTCTCCATTTGTCTCCAATGAGCAGTAGATGGTGTGAATAGATAGTTCATTAATGGTTGATGTGATATATGTGAAACCTCGCATCCACAAACTCATTAGTAATAACGAACGGTTGTCATTAATCACCAAAACCATATCTCACGGGGGCCTAGATGCTTTCAATCTCCCCCTTTTTGGTGATTGATGACAACACAACGAGTAGAGCATATAATTAAAACACAATGCTAAAAGAAATATAACAGGTACAAATTGCAACACAAGTGGCTCTAAGGCTCAAATAATAAACGATAAGGCGTAAAAGCACAGAGTAGCACCCGGAGTACAATAATAGCAAAAATCAAATAAAGTAGCAAAAGGATGGACAATCTCAGATATAGTAGCAGACGCATAGACATAGACACTCCCCCTAGAACTGAGCTAACCCTCCCCTTGACTCTAACTCTTCTCCCCCTTTGGCATCAAGACACCAAAAAGGGAAGTCGAGTGCCTACGACTCAGGCGCGCTCCTGGCGATGGTGAAGCGGTCGGCGTCGACGGTGCTGTCGTCGGAGCTGCTGGAGGTAGAGGTCGCTGGTGCTGGAGCTGCTGGGGGATCCGCTGAGACTGCTGGCGCCGGTGGAGGTACTGCCGGAAGAGGTGAGGGCTGGAGCGACGTCGGTGGCAGTACTGGAGCTGGTGCCAGTGGGGGTGCACCTGGAGCCTGACTAAGTCCCAAGTGCTGAGGTGGAAGAGCCACTCCAGTCTGCTGGTAGAGGTTGGTGACCAACCCCAGGATGCCCAACAGCATCTGCTGAGTCTGCTGCTGCTGGTCCAGAGTGCGTCGCGTCATCTGATCGACAAGGTTGGTGAACCTGTCGGTGTCCTCTCGCCTCTGACGGGCAATCTCCAGCTGCATCTCCTGCTGCTGCCTCTGAAGCTCCTCCTGTCGAGCTGCCTGCTGCTCCTGCTGCTGAGCCATCCGCTGAAGTAAAGCAGTGAGCTCTGATGGCTGAGTCACCTGAGCCTCTGACACTGGAGGAGGTGAAGGTGGTGGAGCAGCTGAGCCTCCTGCCTCTGCGTCATGCTGTCTCGGTGAGGGAGGAGCAGGAGGGAAGTACTCCTCGACACTGTCGCTGGTGTCGCTGTCCGACCATACGTGCTGTAGGTCTCCTCCCTGAGCCTCTGCCTGTGCTAGCTCTGCGTCCTCCTGAGTCAGCTCTGCCCAGTCCTCCTCTGACAGTCTGGCTCGAACCTCACGCTCGACGGGACGGCCAAGGCGGCGGTCTCCCGGAGTGGGGACTCGGTAGTGGCTGAACCGGGTCACGTGCATCTCCGTCAGCTGAGAGACTCCTGGAGTGTCCTCTGGAACCAGCTGGTGTAGAAGGTGACAGATCCAGTGACCGAAGACCAGCTGTCGTAGCATCCCAACTCCATCGGTGATCACGTCCTCCATCTCGCAGATCAGAATGTCTACTATGTCGAACTCCATCCCGTTCATCACATAGAACAGGATGGTCTGCTGAAGGCTCGGGAATCCCTCCAAGTAGCCGGACCTCGGCAGCAGGGTACGCCTGAGGACGTGGTGAACTGTCCGGGCTGCTGGGGTGAGAAGAGCTGGCACCCTCGGCTGGTCTGGAGTGAACGGCTGAGTGAACAGACCTCTGATCTCCTCAAAAGGTGGTGCCACTCCTCCAGTCAGTGGTCTCCTCGGCGGGTCTGCGTCTCCGTAGACTATCTGGTGCAGGCACGTAGTAGAGAGCTCCACACCAAGCAGTCTGCCCATCAGGTCTCGAGATACGTCGTGGATTCGCCCCATGAACATAAAGTGAATCGAGCGACGACCCTCAGAGACGTAGAGTGTCGCGTAGAACACCCTAACCCACTCCTCGACGTAAGCACTCCTCGGGTGTGAGAGCAAGTCCACAAGTCCTCTGAATCTCTCAAAGAGGGGCCTGATTCCGTGTCCTGCTGCCACTGCAAGCTGATCCCAGTCAATGCTGTTATGCTGGAATAGCTTGTGACCCCGACGCCTGTAAGTCTCGTACAGTGACGCCTGTGTCAGGGTCCAGAACCGGGAGTCAACTCGAGCATCCCTAGGCCGCGGGAACCACTCCTCAATCAGTGCTGACCATCTGAGCTTCTTAAGTTGCCTTGCCTTCATCTTCCTGTAGTCAGTGAGTCTGACCTCTTCGGCAACTCGGACTGCAGTGTCCATCAGGTGGATGGCCCTTTCGGCCTCTCTGTCCTCGGCGCGGTCAGCCGCAGAGGGACGCCGACTCGCCGTAGGGGTCTGTCCACCCCCACGAGTCCTCGGGGTGCGCCGGCGGATGAGAGGCTGCACTTCAGTCTCCTCCTCGTCGGAGCCCTCGGGAGGCACCGGCTGGATCGGAGGCTGCTCCTGCCTCTACCGGGACTCGCGGATCCGTAAGGAACCGCGATGGCCGCGGTCACGCTCCTCGGCGGCGCGAGCGGCCAACTCCGCGCGACGAGCGTCCTTGGACATCTTGCGCTTCTTCGCGGCGGGCTCCTCAATTGCCTTGCCTTTTCCTTTGCGATCGCGACCCATCTTAATGCAATTTGAGAGCTAGGGTTAGCGACGGTTGAAATTGACGATGAAAAACAACGAAGGACGTCGCGCGGCACGGAGCAAACCTTAGCGACGACCGGCAAAGCTCGACGAGACCCTAGCGGAGAGGGTGATGCGAGCCGGTGGCGAGTGGAGGAGGGGAGACAGCGAGGGAGGCGCGGCAGTGCGTTGGAACAGCTGCGGCGCTCGCGGGAGAGCCGGTGACAGCGACTGGAAGGCGGCGCCCGGCGACTGGAGGTGGCGTGCGTGGAGAGGCGGCGGTGGTTGCGCCTTGGAGGCGGCGGCGGCGGCCGGGGAGGCGGCGACGGCGGCCCCTGGAAGGCTGCGGCGGCGGCTGGGAGACGGCGCGCGCGGGAGACGGCGTGCGCGGGAGAGGTGGCGGCGGCGGCGCCTGGGAGCCGGCGGCGGTGGCTGGGAGACGGAGGCGCGTGGGAGAGGCGGCGGCGAGGGCGTCGGGTGGCGGCGGAGGTCGGGAAAGAAGAAGAAAACGGGCGGCGGCCGACCCCTCCTTTTAAACTGTTGGGCAAACCCTAGCCGCGCATAACACACCGGATGGACCGATGATCATCGGAGGATGCATCGGTCGAGTTCAACAGAGAGTTGTTCCAAAAACTCTCTTTGAACACCGGATGGACCGATGTTGAGGTGGCGGTCATCGGTCGACTTCTACAGGGCACCAGGAAAACTGAACACCGGATGCTCCGATGGCTTCTGAAATGAACTCATCGGTTTATTTGTGACATCTGATTTGAACTGAAGCACCAATTGATCTGATGATCTGCTGGCCCTAGCATCGGATAATCCGATGACTACAGAAAATCTAAGACTGCCCATATATGTCCTTTGACTTAAGCACACAAAGATAAGGATTGGTCTTAGGACTTTTTGGGCAACTCCTAACCTCTAATATAAGGCCTTAAATATAGTGCCACATATTGGCTAAGCCCTTAAGCAAAGAGAACACACAGGGTTAGGAGTGAAACCATGAAAATGTAAGGCCCATGCTTTGTGAGCTAGAGTGTAGAGAACTTCTATCTCTTTAAAGCATGTACCTTTAGAATTTTGCTCTATCCACATCATATGAGTTGAGCTATTGCATTTTGAACAAGTCTCCTTCTCATGATGTGGTTTCCCTTTGTGACAATCTACCGTATGCAATGCCAACCAAAATGATGCAAGATATTGAATGAGTGCAAGTCTATATGGCAGGAATCATGCAAGGCATAATGTAAATCTATCTTGCCAAGTTTAAACCTGCCAAAGGCTTCCTCAGGAAAAGCTATTTCTAGCTTGCCCCTATCCTTTGGGAGTTAGACAAGACCTATTTGATATGCAACCTTACATGAACATGGCAACTTACATGACGTTAGATGCATCTAGCACATTTAATTCACTTCTTAGTCTAGAAAAAGTTTTCTCATCAAGTGGTTTAGTGAAGATATCCGCCAATTGTTCTTCGGACCTTACACCTTGCAAAGAGATGTCTCCTTTAGCCTCATGATCCCGCAAGAAGTGATGGCGAATATCAATGTGCTTAGTGCGGGAGTGTTGAACGGGGTTTCTAGCTATCTTAACCGCACTTTCATTGTCACAAAGGAGAGGCACACAATCAAACTTAATTCCAAAGTCCAAAAGGGTTTGCTTCATATATAGAATTTGGGCACAACATGCACCGGCCGCTATATACTCTGCCTCCGCGGTGGACAAAGCCACGGAGTTTTGCTTTTTGCTCGACCAAGATACTAGGGAACGCCCAAGTAAGTGGCACCCACCGGATGTACTCTTGCGATCCACACGGCATCCGGCAAAGTCCGAATCCGAGTAACCCAAGAGATGAAAACTAGCGTTCTTGGGGTACCACAAACCTACACTTGGGGTATGCTTGAGATACCTAAGTATCCTAAAGACCGCCTTACGATGCGATTCTTTAGGTGCTGCTTGAAAGCGAGCACACAAGCACACACTAAACATGATGTCGGGCCTAGATGCGGTAAGATATAATAATGAACCAATCATGGAACGGTAATGAGATTGATCAATGGGTTTACCGTCCATGTCCGCGTCGAGATGACAATTTGTTGCCATTGGAGTGCTTCTTGAGCTGCAATCTTCCATTTCAAACTTCTTCAAGAGGTCTTTGGTGTACTTTTCTTGGTAGATGAAAGTCCCCTCTTGAAGTTGCTTGATTTGAAATCCTAGGAAGAAATTGAGTTCTCCAATCATTGACATCTCGAACTCCCTAGACATCATGGTGCCAAACTCAAGACTAAGAGATTTGTTAGTTGAGCCAAAAAATAATGTCATCAACGTAAATTTGACAAAGAAATAAATCCCCGTTGATGTCTTTGGTGAAAAGTGTAGTGTCCACCCTCCCGATCTTGAATCCTTGCATGACTAGGAAATCCCTAAGACGTTCATACCATGCCCTAGGTGCTTGCTTGAGCCCGTAGAGCGCCTTGTGTAACCTATACACATGGTTAGGATTCCTCGGATCTTCAAACCCGGGAGGTTGCTCAACGAAAACAAGCTCGTTAATATAACCATTGAGGAAGGCACTTTTCACATCCATTTGATAAAGCATAATATTGTGATGTGAAGCAAAAGCAAGGAGTATACGAATAGCTTCTAACCGTGCGACCGGGGCAAATGTCTCTCTAAAATCTAGTCCTTCAACTTGTGAAAAACCCTTGGCCACAAGCCTTGCCTTGTTGCGGACCACCACGCCATTCTCGTCTTGTTTGTTGCGGTACACCCACTTCGTTCCGATGACGTTCTTGTCCTTAGATCGCTCCTCCAATACCCAAACTTTATTGCGGGTGAAGTTGTTGAGTTCTTCTTGCATAGCCATCACCCAATTTGGATCTTGGAGTGCTTCCTCAATATTTGTGGGTTCTACACACGAAACAAAGGAGTAGTGCTCACAAAATGAAGCAACATGGCGAGAACGAGTACTTACTCCCCGTGACGGACTTCCGATGATTTGATCCATCGGATGTGCCTTGGAGATGCGCCCATGTCTCATAAGAGGTTGTGAGGCACTTGGTGGTGGTGAGGCATCTTGCTCGTCTTGTGGTTGGACTTGACCTTGGACTTCTTCTTCTTCTTGTTGTTGTGTGGCATGTGAATCTTGCATTGGCAATGGATCATTTTTCTCTTCTTCTTCATCAATTTGAGGCGCCATGGAGGTGTTGATGTTGGAACTTGAGGCTCCCCCTTGATCATGGCTCTCCTCAACTTCGGGCTTGATGTCTCCTATGGTCATGTTCTTCATAGCTTCTCGTAGAGGCTCATCATCTATATCATCATGACCAAAACTCTCCTCTTGGGAGCCATTAGTCTCATCAAACTCAACATCACAACTTTCTTCAACTAACCCGGAGGTTTGGTTGAATACTCGATATGCTTTTGAGTTTGACGCATAACCAAGAAAGATACCAACATCACACCTTCTTTCAAACTTACCGAGCCTTTTCTTGCGGTAGATGTAGCACTTGCACCCGAAGACTCGGAAGTAGGAGATGTTGGGCTTTCTCCCAATGAGGAGCTCATATGGGGTCTTTTGAAGTAGTCGATGAAGGTAGACCCTATTTGCGGCATGACACGCCATGTTGATTGCTTCGGCCCAAAACTTCTCCGACGTGCCATAGTCATCAAGCATTGCTCTTGCAAGGGTGATGAGAGTTTTGTTCTTCCTTTCAACGACACCATTTTGTTGAGGGGTGTATGTGGCCGAAAACTCGTGCTTCACGCCTTCACGATCACACCACTCCCCAATGTTGTAGTTCTTGAACTCGGTGCCGTTGTCACTCCGGACCTTGATGATGGGAAGTTGAAATTCCCTTTGAGCTCGTTTGGCGAAGGTCTTGAAGATTTCCGGAGTTTCACCCTTGTCGCCTAGGAACAATGTCCAAGCATAGCGAGAGTAGTCATCAACAATAACAAGACAATAGAGGTTACCGCCAAGGCTTTGATACGTGGACGGTCCGAAGAGGTCCATGTGAAGTAGTTCAAGCGGCTTGGAGGTTGACACCATTGTCTTCAACGGATGGTGTGAGGCGACTTGCTTCCCGGCTTGACATGCGCTACAAGGCTTGTTCTTCTCAAATGTGACATCCTTCACGCCGGTCACCATCCCAAGCTTGAATGACTTCTTGAGCTTGCTCATCCCAATGTGAGCAATGCGCCGATGCCATAGCCATCCCAAACTAGTCTTGGTGAAAAGACAAGTGGTCAAGCTAGCATCCTTGTTGGAGAAGTCCACCAAGTAAAGATGTCCATGCCGAAAACCTTTGAATATTAGTTCTTTGCTTGACTCACTAGTCACCACAACACCATTCTTGTCAAATGTGCACGTTAGTCCAAGATCACATAATTGTGCAATAGAAAGTAAATTAAAGCTAAGAGACTTAACGTAAAGCACATTAGAGATAGACAAATCATGAGAAATAGCAATTTTACCCAAACCAATTACCTTCCCCTTTGAGTTATCACCAAAGGTGACTTGTTCATGGTTGCCGGGGTTTTCTATGGAGGTGAACATACCATCATTGCCGGTCATATGTTGAGTGCACCCACTATCGAGTACCCAATGCTTTCCTCCGGCTTTGTAGTTCACCTACACACATGAAGTTAGTTTTTGAGTTTAGGAACCCAAGCCAACTTAGGTCCTTGTATATGTGATACAAGTGATTTTGGAACCCAAAGTTGCTTGGGGAGCTTCCCCTTCATGCCCTTGATGTCTTTGCCGATGAACCTTGCCTTCACCTTTCCACCTACTTTGCTCAATAGATAGTGATAATCATTGAAAGTAGATTTGTAGTTAGGAGGCAATTTGGGAGAAGGACGGTTGGGAAGAGGACACTCCCTCGTGTGATGTCCGGTGACCTCACAATGTTGGCAATATGACCCAACTTCCTTGATGAAGCTTGTCCTAAGCTCCGGTGAGGGCACCTTTCCTTTGTTGGGTACCGGGAAGGATCCAAGTCCTCTCTTGTTGAAGCTTTTCGCTTGTTGGTAGAGGATTTCCTTGTGCTTATCCTCCCCCTTAGAGAGTCTTGCCACACTAGTGCGAAGACTTTCAATTTCGTCCATTAGCTCCTTCTCCCTAGGGCTTGCTTTCAAAGGCAAAGACTTATCCAAAACATTAGTGGCATGTGAATTAGATGATATTTTGCCATCAAGGGTTTCTTTCTTTGTGTTTTTCAATTTAAGTTCAATAGCTTCATAAGCACGGTTAAGCACTTCATGTTCTTGAACCAACTCATTGTGCTTTGCCAAGAGTGCTAAGTTAGCTAAGTCAAGCTCATGATACTTAAGCTTGATTGTAGTATTTTCATCCTCGATTTGTTTGACATTTAATTTGAGCGTGTCATGCTCTTTAAGTATGGTTACATACTTGTCATGCAAATCGAGGTTAGCACTTTCAAGCTTAGTACGAGCTAGCTCAAGAGCCTTAACCTTAGCCTTTTCCCTTTTTATCATGGCATGATATTCACTAATCATGGATGCTAATTCATCGGGTGAAAGCTCCTCATCATCATCGCTAGAGTCTTCACATACCTTTGAGTTACCTTTCGCCATTAGGCACATAGGAGGTGGGCGAAGAGGGGAGTCATTCTTGTTGACGATGGCGAGGCCCGCCAAGTTTTCTTCATTTTCACTATCTTCGTCGCTTGACTCTTCATCCGTGATCCACTCATTTGCTTCACACATGAAGACCTTTTGAGGCCCTCTTCTTTTCTTTGGAAAGAGCTTGGTTTTCTTGCCTTTGTCAAATTTCTTCTTTCCAAAGGAGCGCTTGGGCTTGACCTCCTCTTCATCATCACTTTCTTCTAGCTTGTGATGCTTGCCAATTTCCTTTCTTTTGTCCGGTCTTGGGCAGTCATATGATATGTGGCCTAGATCACCACAATTGTAGCACGTCTTGTTTTCATCTTTTCTTGGCAAGAAGGCTTTCTTTTTGGGATCAAAAGAGTATCCCTTCTTTGCAATCTTAGAGTTGAGGCGTGAGAATTTTCTCATCATCAAAGCAAGCTCATCATCATCATCTTCACTTGTTTCTTGCTCTTCTTCACTTGAGCTAGGCTCAACCACTTTCTTCTTCTTGGGAGTTGTCTTCTTGGTTGACGCCTTGAGAGCAATGGTTTTTGATGATGACTCCTCCATCATTCCAAGTACGCTCATTTCATGAGCATGAATTTCTCCAATGAGCTCCGAAACTTCAATGTTGTCTAGTGACTCTTTTTGGAGCATTGAATTGATAATGTTGTACTTGGGCTTGGGTAGAAGCATGAGGATCTTGCGATTTATAAGTCCCTTGCCAAGAGAAGCAATATCAAGTGCGTTAATTTCCTCAATGAGCACATTTAAACGAGAAAACATTTGATTAACGTTTTCATGAGGAAGCATCTTAAATTCATCATATTTTGATTTAAGCATGTGATATTTGAGTTCTTTGACACGAGATGAGCCCTCATGTATTTCAACTAGACATGCCCAAATTTCACATGCTTTTTCCTTGCTAGCAATCCTAGCAAAAACATCTTGACTAATGCATTCATATATGGCATTTCTAGCCTTAGCATCCCATTTTAATTGGTCTCCAACATAGTCAAGATTTCCAAACCCCGCATGGGTCGCTTCCCACACTTCGGGAGCAATTGCCTCAAGGTAAGCGCGCATGCGTGCTTTCCAATAAGCAAAATTCTTGCCCTCGAAGGTAGGAACCGAACCCCCATTCTTGGCCATTTTTGCTCTCTAGCGGTGAAGCTAGAATGATCCAATGAGCAACCAAGCTCTGATACCAATTGTAAGGATCGAAACGCCCAAGAGGGGGGGTGAATTGGGCTTTTTTTAAAATTTTAGAGCAATTTAAAACTTTAATGGTTGAAGCCCAATTCCCTATGCAAACTAAGTACGCAAGTAAGAGAGTTAAGTGCGGAATAGTAAAAGCGTAATAGTAAGGGGTGAGGAGAGAAATGCAAACTCCCGCGGAGACTCGGAGACACGGCGATTTTTCCCGTGGTTCGGTAAGATCATAAAAATCTTCCTACATCCACGTTGTGGCACCCACCAAAGGGTATGGCCACTCCCAAGTCACCAAGACAAGGGAATCCACTATCTTTCTCCGTTCGCCCTCTCCGGCAAGGTGGAGCTCAAGCCTTGTACAACGGTGATCCTCCGGGCTTCCACAAACACCTTGGTAAGCTCCGGAGTGATCTCTTTTTCCTCCAACGTTTACAGGGTGAGAGAAGTCACCAAGACACTCTCTCTCACTAGTCTAGAGATTCCAATCACCAAGAATGGACGCACACAAGCTTCTCTCTAGCTAGATATAACCTATAGTTGGATTACAAGAGGTTTTGAAGTGTGGAAGTGGTAGCTCTTGGTCTTGAATGCTTGAGAATGTGTAGTGAGGCTCAGGAGATCAAGACTTGTCGAAATGGCCGGTTGGAGGGGTATTTATAGCCAGCCCACACGAGATAGCCGTTGGAAAAGTGGGCAGACTTTGTCAGTTAGCATCGGATCCTCCGATGCACCCCTTTATATGATCATCGGTCGAATTCCAAATTAGCTGATGTCACGTGTCAGATGTGACCGTTGGATATAACCGTTGGATCTTTTAATCGACCGATGTTACTTCAATTTATCATCGGATGATCCGATGAGTTGATCTTCAGAATTGGGTCAGAAATATTGTCTCTGTTGAATTTGACCGATGTACACTTACTTCCTCATCGGATGGTCCGGTGTGTATATCTTCATAATAACTCAGATATCAACCTTCGGGTGAACTCAACCGATGTGCCACTTCCTTCACATCGGATGATCCGATGAGTACTGGAATCTGAGGTCTTCTTCTTCTGCCAACTCAAACTCGACCGATGTAGTCATTTTGCAAGACATCGGATGATCCGGTGAATGCAACTTGTTTGCTTCGAGTTGTTTTGAGTTGATCTTTTAGAATCCTCTCGAGTGACCTCTTTGATACTTGTTTGAAATGATATTACGATGAGGTGTGAGCTCCTTGTGTTGCCAATTTTGATAAAGTAGAGTCGTTGTATGATTTCTTCATTTAGTTTTTATGAGTATCGAATAACCCCTTAGAATGGATCATTGAGGGGTCTCCATTTGTCTCCAATGAGCAGTAGATGGTGTGAATAGATAGTTCATTAACGGTTGATGTGATATATGTGAAACCTCGCATCCACAAACTCATTAGTAATAACGAACGGTTGTCATTAATCACCAAAACCATATCTCACGGGGGCCTAGATGCTTTCACATGCTCCATGAACCGGTCCTTAGGATCCAGGCAAGTACTAAACACAAACCCGAGTCTCGTGCACCCAGCACACAACCAAAACATCCAACTTGCCTTGATCCCTACCTCTACATAACTCACAATATCTCATTCAAGAGTATGGTAAATAAACTGATGATCTCATATCCCAAATATCCCATTCTAAGCATGGCTAAGCATATGCATAATAATAAATGACATGATAAAATAAATCCCAACCCAAGCTACAAGGAAACAAGGTAATGCAATTCTAGGGAAACTTCCTAGCATGGGTTTCATATTTAACTTGACAATGCAAATAATTCTAACTACACATCCTAGTATAGGATCAAAGTGGTCAAGGACACTTGCCTCCTTCCTGCTGCTCTTGAAATGGGTAGTCCTGATCTTGGAAAGGAATAACTTGCTCTTGAGCAGGTTCTACATCATACCATCACACATAGCAAAAGAAAAACAACAATCCATAAGACATAGTTCACACTTCCACTTCATACAAACCACACATTCATATTTATGAAAGTCATTCACCATTATATGTGTGGTGGTTACTTTATGTGTGTTGATTTGTGGCTTGCATGCACTTTTAATCATGTGTATATGATTCCTACTTTTGTATTCACATTTATGCTTGCATACTTTATACATGAGTTTCCAATTTAAATAAATTTCTTATATTCAATTACTACACCTTTTAGCTACCTAGTATGCATGAAAGGTATTTTCCTTCTCCATATGTGTCTTCATAATTTCTACCAACCCTAAACTGAATTCTTTGGGATTTTAGAAACTCCATTTATCATTTATTAGTTGCTATATTTTCAGATTTATTTCCTATGCCTAAGTGTGAACTTTATTATAAAGATAACAAGACACATCATCTAAACAGAATAGGTTCTGATCTAAAATATTTGCTAATATATTTTTGACCTTTTCCTCTGATGTAAACTATTTTACAATTATTTTCCCTATTTTCTAGAACTATTCTTTACTTAAAAATGTGTCCCTATAACTAATAAATGTGAATAATAAATTAAACAGATTCATTTCAGCCCAAAATATATTTTTACCTCACTCCAAAGTTTTCTAAGTACTGAGAAAGTTTTTAATTTAATTTTAACAATATGTTTGTCCCACTTTTTAAATTTTAAATACTAGCCACATATTCAATTTCCTAAATTAAATATCAAACAGGGTTAAAAAGGTAAACTCACCCCACTACAGGGTCTATAATATTATTTTCACAATTTCCAGGGGTCTAGCTACACTTATCAGAGGAGTTTTTCCTAATTTTTATTAAGTCCAGGGGCTAAAACTGATTTTTAAATGAATTTACATGATTTTCTGAAGTTCCAGGGGCTAGATCAGAAGTTTCAGGGGCTAGCTCTTATTTCCCGAGAACCCCAGGGGGTAGCACGTAAGATTTCCAGTCTTTATAACGCGGGGCTGACGTGGACCGTCCGATTTAAAACAAACGGCTGAGATTATAACGCCAAACCGGTACGCGGGGATTTAAACCCTACCAACAACAACAACAACAACAACCAAGCCTTTATCCCAAGCCTGTTGGGGTCGGCTAGACATGAAACCCAATATCAATGAAGTAAAAGAGAGTAAGAGTTATAAGAACAAGGAAAAAAGAAAAGAAAAAGAAAAAAAAGAAAAGGAAAAGAAAAAAAGAAAAAAAAAAGAGAAAAAGAAAAAAGAAAAAAGAAAAAAAGAAAAAGAAAAGAGAAAAGAGAAAAGAGAAAAGAAAAAAGTAAAAAAACAAGACTACGATTCTGGCACATGGATTGCTACTTTCCATGCGGTCCTATCATAAGCTAAGTCTCTGGATACATTCCAATCTCTCAAATCTCGTTTTACCGCCTCCTCCCAGGTCAACCTTGGTCGTCCTCTACCCCTCCTAATATTTTCTCTACCTCTTAAAATCCCACTGTTAACCGGTGCTTCTGGAGGTCTGCGTTGGATATGTCCAAACCACCTAAGTCGATGTTGGACTAACTTCTCTTCAATTGGCGCCACCCCTACCTTATCTCGAATCACCTCATTCCTTATTCGGTCTCTTCTCGTGTGCCCGCACATCCACCGTAGCATGCGCATCTCTGCGACACTCATTTGTTGGACATGTTGCCGTTTAGTTGGCCAACATTCCGCCCCATAGAGCATCGCGGGTCTGATCACCGTCCTATAGAACTTCCCTTTTAGCTTTTGTGGGACTTTCCTATCACATAGGATTCCAGAGGCTTGTCGCCATTTCATCCACCCTACCTTGATCCTGTGGCAAACATCCTCATCAATATCGCCATTGCTTTGTAACATTGATCCTAAGTATCGGAAAGAGTCCCTTCTAGGTACTATTCGTCCTTGTAGACTAACATTTCCCTCTTCACGACCAACACCACTAAAGTCACACCTCATATACTCGGTTTTGGTCCTACTAAGTCTAAACCCCTTGGACTCTAAGGTTTGTCTCCATAACTCTAATTTCTTATCAACACCCTCTCTAGTTCCATCTACCAGCACTACATCATCAGCAAAGAGCATGCACCAAGGGATATCCCCTTGTATATCCATCGACACCTCATCCATCACCAAGGAAAAGATGTATGGGCTCAAAGCTGATCCTTGATGTAGTCCTACCGTGATAGGAAATGCATCAGTCTCACTATCACTTACGCGCACACTTGTCCTAACATTATTGTACATATCCTTGATAAGGGTAATGTACTTTGTTGGCACTTTATGTTTCTCTAGTGCCCACCACATGACTGACCTTGGTATCTTGTCGTACGCCTTCTCCAAGTCGATGAACACTATATGCAAGTCCTTCTTCTGCTCCCTATATCTCTCCATAAGCTGACGAAGTAAGAAAATTGCCTCCATTGTAGACCTCCCAGGCATAAAACCAAACTGGTTTTTAGTGACATTGGTCACTTTCCTCAGGCGGTGTTCAATCACTCTCTCCCAAAGCTTCATAGTATGACTCATAAGCTTAATGCCTCGATAATTAGTACAACTTTGAATATCTCCTTTATTTTTGAAGATAGGTACTAATATACTTTTCCTCCATTCTTCAGGCATCTTGTTTGACCGGAAAATGTGGTTGAATAGCTTTGTGAGCCATACTATTGCCACGTCCCCAAGACATCTCCACACCTCAATAGGGACATCGTCAGGGCCGAGGGTCTTTCCTCCTTTCATCCTTTTTAAGGCCTCCTTAACCTCAAACTCTTGTATCCTCCGCACGAACCGCCTGTTGGAGTCATCAAAGGAGTCATCCAACTCAACCATAGTGCTCCCATTCCCATCATTGAATAGCCCATTAAAGTAATCACACCATCTATTCTTAATCTCTTCATCCTTCACTAGAATGCGGTCAGTCTCATCTTTGATGCATTTAACTTGATTGAGATCCCTCATCTTTCTCTCGCGGATTTTTGCTACCTTGTATATGTCCTTTTCACCTTCTTTTGTCTCTAGTCTCTCATATAACTTATCATAGGCCCGTCCTCTTGCCTTACTCACAGCCCGCTTTGTATTCTTCTTCGCCTCTTTGTACTTAAGCATGTTGCTTGCGCTTCTATCATTATGCCAACTCTTGTAACACTCCTTCTTCTCCTTAATGGACTTTTGTACATCCTCATTCCACCACCAAGTGTCTTTATCTACAAGTTTCTTTCCCTTTGTCACACCGAACACCTCACTAGCTACCTTCCTAATGCAAGTTGCCATCTTCATCCACATACTATCTGCATCTCCATTTTCTGCCCAGGGTCCTTCTGTGATCACCCTATTTTTAAAGGATTCTTGTGATTCTCCCTTCAACTTCCACCACTTTGTTCTTGTAATTTTGACACCTTTGTCCCGCAAAGAGCATGTATGGAAGCGAAAGTCAGCTACCACAAGCTTATGTTGTGTCACAACACACTCCCCCGGGATCACCTTACAATCAAGACACTCCCGTCTATCCTTTCTCCTAGTGAGGACAAAGTCAATCTGGCTAGAGTGTTGGGCACTACTAAAGGTCACTAGGTGAGATTGCCTCTTCCTAAAGAGGGTGTTAGCTACCAACAGGTCATAGGCTACGGAAAAGTCTAGGATGTCCTTACCCTCTTGATTTCTATCGCCGCATCCAAAACCTCCATGTACTCCCTCAAATCCTAGATTAGTTGCACCCACATGACCATTGAGATCTCCCCCTATGAGGAGTTTCTCGGTTATCGGTACACTACTAACCATATCCTCCAAGTCCTCCCAAAATTGCCTCTTGGCACTCATGTTGAGCCCAACTTATGGGGCATAAGCACTAATGACGTTCAAGACAATGTCCCCAATTACTATCTTGATTAAGATGATCCTATCCCCTCGTCTTCGAACATCCACTACTCCATCCTTAAGACTCTTATCTATTAGAACACCTACGCCATTCCTAGTCCCAGCCGAACCAGAATACCAAAGCTTGAAACCGGTATTATCAACTTCTCTCGCCTTTTGACCCGCCCATCTAGTCTCTTGTACACAAAGGATATTTACTCGTCTCCTAATGGCAACATCTACTAACTCACGTAGCTTCCCCGTCAAGGATCCTACATTCCAACTACCCACCCGAAATCTATGTTCCTCGGCTAGCTTCCTTACGCTTTGCACCCGTCGAGTAAGATGCAAAGACCCTTGCTCACTTATCACTACATCTGGGCGATGATGTAGCGCGCCACTAAGGTGGTGGCGATCCGGCCCTTGCTCATTTAACACCATATCCGGGTTCCGATATGGCGCGCCACTAAGGCGGTGGCGACCCGGCCCTTGCCCACTTAACACCATACCCGGGTTCCGATATGGCGCGTCGCTAAGAGGGTTACGCCCCAACGAATTTCTATTGGGTTTCATTTCCATGAGAATGGCTAAGTGTAAGTTGTTGGCTCGCCAAGCCTATCACAACCCCCTCCTCCTTTACCCGGGCTTGGGACCGGCTATGTCATTACAACATAGGCGGATTTAAACCCTACCGTGTGATTTAAAATAAACGGCGCACAAGCGGCCACGTCGCTCTGATCGAGCGTGGGCGGCGCTGCCGGCGGCGCACGGCGGCGGGAAGCGGCGATCTCGCCGGAGACTTTAAGATCTTCGAGAATTCTTCCTAGAACTGTGATTTTATGGCATAGATCGGTGGAGGAGAGGTCGGGGATCTCACCTCGGGGGTTTTCTTGAGCTCGGAGGTCCTGGAAGGTGATCGGCGACGAGGTCCGAGGTGAATTCACGGCGAGGCTCGTCGGCGCTGTGTTTACACCGCAAGTCACCGAGTTTTCTGCACCTGCAAGGTTCCCCGGAGGCGGTGGATCAAGACCAGCGAGTTAGATCGGAATTTCCGAGCGTAGATCGGCCAGAATTCGCCAGAGAAGGCTCGGGTTCTCACCGGAGGAAAAACAGCAGATCACGTGGGAAAAACAGAACGAGGCCGGGGTTTTTATAGACGGGGGAGGGTGGCGGGGTGGTTTAGATCGAGTTCGCGTCGCCCCCGAGCAAAATTCGGCTGGGATTCGCAGAAATCCGGATCGGTTTGGATTCGGGGCGAGAGAGTCCGGCGCTGGCGCGAGGTAGACGAAGAACTGGCGGGCCCCGCCTGTCAGTGGGAGGAAAGGGGCGCGCGCGGCTGCGGGCTGGCGCGGGTTCTGGTTGGGCCGGCTGGTGGGTTTCGGCCCACTGGCCGGTTTTTTTCTGTTTTCCTTTTTCTTTTTCTATTTCTTTTCTGTTTTGAGTTTAATTTGAATTCCAGTTTGAATTTGAATTTTTGCAAAACATGCAACACGTCCAAAAATTTTTAAATTCCCCTCTTAACATGATTTAGGTCCTTAACAAGATTTTTGGGGTGTTACATCGTGATTGGTATATTCATTGTCAACTCCAACGCAGCCACTGTTTTATTTGATTCCGGAGCATTGCATTCATTCATATCATCCAAGTATGTTGCCAAGTATAATCTTCCCATATCACACATGAAATATACTATGTTGGTCAATTCTTCCGGTGGAGAGATGAGGACTAATATAGTATGTCCAAAAGTAAACCTTAAAATAAGGGGGGTAGACTTCCTTGCCAACCTTATTGTCTTGGATTCTCAAGGGCTTGATATAATACTTGGAATGGATTGGTTAAGCAAGCACAATGGAGTGACCAATGTGCTGAGAGGAGCGTGAGGAAAACCTCAAGGCAGAACTTCCTCACCTATTCTTTACTCTATCGAATCTCGAGGGCGAGATTCAGTTTTAGGGGGGTAGGTTTGTAACACCCTCAATTTCATATTCATGCATTGCATATAGAAAAATATTATAAAAGAAATAGAAATGGGAAAGAATCATAAAAATAGGAGAAATATAGCTGAAAAGAGCCAATTCCAATTCGCCGAGGAGCGCCGTCGACAATTCCTGCGGCCTGCTGGCCACGTGGCAGGCTCGGAGCTTGCCTCGGGAGAAGGAGCGAGGTCCGACCCCGCTGGACACGTGTTGCCTTCGGAGCTAGTCTCTGCTGAGAAGCGAGGCTCAGCCCCGCGGGACACATGGCGCTTTTGGAGCCCACCCCTGTGGAAGGGATGAGGTCCGACCCCTACGGGACACGTGTCGCTCTCGGAGCTCGTCTCTGAGAGGTCTGACCCCGCTGGACACGTGTCACCCTCGGAGCTCACCTCCGAAGAGAAGGGAGGTCCGACACTATGGGACACGTGTCGACCTCGGAGCTCACCTTCGAGAAGAGAGGTCCGACACTGTTGGACACGTGGCGATCTCGGAGCTCGTCTCTGAGGAGAAAGGTGGTCCGGCGCTACTGGACACATGGCATTCTCGGAGCCCACCTCCGAGGAGAGGGGAGGTCCGGCACAGACATGTGGCGCCCCCAGAGCTCGCCTCTGTAGAAAGGGGAGGTCCGACCCGCCAAACACGTGGCGCACGTGGAGCTCGCCTCTAAGGAGAGGGGAGGTCCCACCTGACAGACACGTGGCGCACGCGGAGCTTGCCCCTGAGGGAGAGGGAGGCCCTGCCCGCCAGACACGCGGCACAACCGGAGCTCGCCCCTGAGGAAAAGGGAGGCCCGGCCCCTGCTGGACACGTGGCGCCTCCGGAGCTCACCCTGCGGAGGTGACGAGATCCTTAAGCGGATTTTCCCCCGTGCGCGAGTACTCGGTACTGAGGAAACCGACATGATTTCTTCCACGTTGACACTGCACCAAAATCAATTGGAGATAAGTTATTAAGATCCAAAACAAATTGAATAGGACTTTTATTTGAATTCCAATCGGAGTAGGACTCTTCTTTCATCCCTTATAAGTAGAACCCAAAACCCCTTGGCCGCAACCACGTGCCTATTTTCCACCTCCTGAGTCGACGACTTGGAGGCCCTAGCTTCCAACTCGCCGAGTTACACACCCCTTCGCCAGAGTTCAGCCACCGGTGAGACCGCCGACGAGCCCCGTCACGCTCGCCATCGCCAGAAGAGAGCCGACGGTCTGACCTGCTGCCATTGCTCGGAGGAAGGCCGAGGTAGGTCTTTATTACCATCTTACGACATCATCGCAGTTTCTACACATCTGTTTTGTTCGAACAGAAGCTTTTTCGTGTGGACAGATCACGTGTTGATTGGTTTTTGACGGTGTAATTGATCTAGATCTTGAGTCAAGATCATCACCACGTCCACACTTGATCCTTACACCTTTGTTCACCATAAAGCCCCATGCAAGCCATTAAAACACGCAAGAACACGTACAAACTGGTTTAATAAAACAGCACCATAGGATTTGCATCCATCTACATCATTGCATCTTGATTAAAGTTTATGTATGATGTTTGATTGCTATAGTTTTGTATGTGAGTGGTCGTGAGTAGAAGGACAAGCTCAGGAAGCTATCTACGAAGGACTACAGCACCAAGACTTCGAGACACATGAGTAACAAAAGCCACAGGAACAAGGCAAGTGCCCCTTGACCATATTGATACCATGTTTTGGAAACTGTTTTGTTTGCGGAAACATGTATGCTTGAGTCAACTTGATGGGAAACCCTTTTATAGGAGTTTACTAGTTTTGTTAACCATCCTTGTCGCCGAGAAAGTTTATGAGTCGAGTATGGTCATTTTTCCTTTTTGCTTCGCTTAAGCTACGGGATTACGGGAAGGCGAAGTAGAACATGTCTAAGTACTGCACTCATATGAATAATGATAATGAGAACTTAATGATGATAATGAGCATAGAATCAGGGGAGATCTAGGCAAGCTTGGTTCGTGGATGTGGTAGAATGAGATGGTGGTTTACTTGCCGTAGATCTAAGGACCGGTTCATGCCAGCACATGCCAGGAAAACAGTGCCACCACAAGGCCAAATATGGGTGTGGCTTAGCTGACTAATTAGGTAAGTTGCTAGATTGTTATGGACCGTGGAAGGCGCGGGGAATGGGAATCGAGAGAGGACTGCCCTGGGAACTGTATGGCACAGAGGGGGCCCGTAGGTGGGAGAATGGTGATTCGAGCCTGCTGGTGAAACCTTAGTGAGTCCATACATCTAGTAGCCCCTTTGTGAAGGCTATTTTGTGATCTCTTGGCCATACAACGACGGTTGTGTACTGGTATAATGGAGGTTCTGCAGTCGTCGATGGGTGACGAAATCACAAACTTGTGGGTAAAGTGGTGCCACCTCTTAAGAGTGTAAAACTATCATGATAGCCGTGATTACGGTCACAAGCGCCTGGCCAACTCACATGATTAGATGGGATGGTTATCGGGATGAATATCGGTATGGTTATGGTATGGTCTTGGGATTGGTTTTGGGACGGTTGAGTCTTGGTAATGAGATTGGTTTTGGGACTGTTAAGACATGACAATGAGTTTTGGTTCGGTTATATGGTTATGAGATGGATATGAACATGAGATGGTTATTATGAGCATGAGATAAAGTTGAGAAATATTAATGGTTGGTTGAGACATGAAAAGTGGTGAATCATGAAGGCGGTATGTTGCTGTTTTACTTAAATATATGTTGGGATTAAATTCACTTAAAGATAGTTGCTGTTTTTATCATGTTTGTAAAATAAACTTTGCTTTCTGCAATGAGCCTTTTTATTCCTACCTTGCTGTAAGCTACATGTCATACTTTTCCCACACTTGCTGAGTACGACATGTACTCACCCTTGCATTATCATACAAACATCAGAAACAGGAGAGGAGTACTTCAAAGATCATGTGGAGTACTAGGAGTGCGAACTACCGTCAACTTGCCTGTGGAGTTGGAGATGGAGCCGCTGCTATTTAGTTTTGCTTCCACTATCGTTTATAGACTTCCGCTGCTAAAATAAGTTAGAGACTTCCCCTGCAAGAATAAGTTAGAGATTGATGTAATAAAGTACTTAAACCCTATTATTCGTGGTTATATTCTGAATTCAGTTTGTAGATTACATGTGTATGTGTGATGAACATCCTGGGCACACATATGCATTAGCTGGGTTCTGTGTTCTATGGGACCGGGCGTCACAGCCGCCCACGGCATGAAGCCGCCCAAGCAGGGCGACAAGACGTCGTCTTCATCATCACCTGACACACGGACAGGGGTGCTCAGCGTGCCAGGTGGCAGGACTTAACTCCCCCATCGACCACTCTACTCAGAGGACAAAGCCCTAGATCATGTATACGTTTCACATAGCTTTGGGACCACCTGTCGGGCCCTAAGACTCATTGTAACCATGCCGGCCTTGGACTATAAAAGTACCGGGGTGTTCACCCGACAAAGGGTTGGTCCCTGATTCTGCATACGCACCCTCACAAGCAAACACTACAACCAGCACTCCCGTGGATGTAGGGCATTACACTTCGGCGTCCTGAACCACGTAAACCTCGGTGTTCATCGCTCCCTCGAGCCCAGGTCGCGTAGGGCGCCAAGACCCCTCCGATAAAAGAACCTTGCGGGCTGCTTCCGAGCAGGCCGGGAGGAGTGTCGCAGCTCACGCAGTCTGACATTTGGCGCGCCAGGTTAGGGGACTTTCCACGCTATCCATGCAACCATGGTGAACATCACCTCCAGTGGCGAGCCTTCTCGCCTGACTCGCCATCGTTTCCAGGCGAGAGATGATGAGGCAACCTCCTGCTGCAGGGCGGGTAGGTCTGGCCAGGTTGGCGATCAAACGACCGGCCAACCAGTGGCGCCCACAGCGCCAAAATCCGGCCAAACCAGCGGCCAGACCGCTGGTGCCCCGATGGCGCCCAGGTCAGGGCGAGCCGGTGACCGTACAGACGGTGTGCCGCTGGTGCTCACACCGGCAAAGGCCGTTTTCTCTCGGCAGCCCTCTACTCCAACGGTGGTGACAGCTCCACCATGATCGAGCCAGGAGAGCGTGCTGGCCGCAGCACGCGCTCTGCTCCACAACCCTCTGGGTGAGGGCGCCACCCCCGAGGCAGCAGAACAGTGGCGACACGATGTCGACCATCTCGTCGCTGCTGCCATGAACTCTCCTACCTACAGGAGACAACGGGCTGAACCCTCGCTGGCCCGGTCGCGTACACCGACGGTGGCTTGTGGGACGGCATCCCCACGCGCGATGGACACGACTGACCTCAGGGTCGAGCTGAACCATCGCCTCGCATGCGAAGATAGTCGCACCACCATCGAGTGACGCTGAGAGAGGCGTCGCAACCTCAAACGTGTAGTATCGAAGAGCACTTGAAAAGCTACCAGAGGGGGGGGTGAATGGTAGATTAAAACTTCTCGCAGCGGAAACAACAAAAAACCCTCAGCAAAAAATCAATCGGTTGAAGAAACCGTGTGTGCAAGTGTTTTCAAACATGTTCAACCGTTACAAATCAAGTAGAGAGGTAGAGAATCAAGTCACGGATCTAATGCAACAAGAATCACTTGAAAACACGAAGTAAAACTTGAGATACGATCAAAACATTAAACGAAGATCAATCTGTTCTACCCGATATAAAACAGATCTGCAATGCTGCAAAGAAACTCGTGTATCTCAAAAACTACAGATCAGAAGCTCGTGAAAATTTCACAGATGATAGGTAATTGAGTTGTGAAGACAACCCAAAAAGAATCACGTCAATCGGATCTGTAAAACTCAAGTTATGAACGAAACACAGAAGCAACGTCGGTCTGTCTAGAAACTCGGCGAGAAAGACTTGACGAAAAACAAGTCGGACGAACAAGGCACAAAAGCTCCTCGAAACTATGAACTTTATTCAATAGAAACATAAGAGGAACAGCCCAAAGTTCTCTACCCACGAGAGCTCTGGCCTCCCTTGCTTTTATAGCCAGCCCTCAGGCTAAACAATCCAATCTAGGACTCCTACTCCTAATTGGACTCGTATCCTAACTTACCATAACTGCTCAGGACTCTCCTATTCGCAGATAGAAGCAATCGTGAGACTTCCAAACACCTTAGGAACGTCCTAAACATTCCTAAAACAACTCAACTTCGTGCCTAGCACGAAATCCTATCATAACCAACTCAAATCTTCCATATTTGAGCCATATCCGACTCAGCCTCAGCCTGCGTACGCAATCCAGCCGGTTGGACCTTTCCGACCAATTCTTTACGTCCACTTCTCTTCATCACGCCTTGGAACAATGTTGCCACGTCCATGCACTCCTTGCACACGTGCAAACACCTTCCAACGACGTACACACAACCTTCATATGCACTGCCCTTGATCCAAACATGCTGCGCGACCTCCCGATCAACTCAACCACAACTCCTCCCGAACTTGGTTGTTGGAACCTCATCTCCTCCCTGAGACTAGTCCAAGGATCCCATCACCAGCCATGTCTTGAACTCAAGCAACACCTGCACATGAATAAACAACCAATTCTTCCGAGCACAAGTCCTCGACTTGACTCAACGTTAGTTCGAAAACCACAACACCTTACATGAGCACGTCACATAAGCATGTTGCAAACCATATCAAATGATAACAGCCATAACCACCAAAACACACCAAACACTTAGCAAATTAATACTAAGCAAAACTTCCCATAAAGCAAGTTTGAAACATTGCGAGTTAAAAGCAAAAACAAGACGCTGCAGTTCTACGAGTTGAACTTCACGGGAGCTCCCTAAAAACAAGCTCCGGACCTCACAGAAGCTCTCCGGACCTTGCAGGAGCTCTCCGGACCTTGCCAACACTTGGCGGACCTAACAAAGAACTTGTCGGACCTTGCCACAGAAGAATGTTTTGGCAATATTCAAAACTTTGAATGTTAATGCTAACTTTTATCCTAATTGCCAATGTATTCAGCACACATAGGTCTCACAATCCCCCCCTTGATGAATGCATTGGCAACACCAATTAAAATCCGAACATTGGCTTATGAAAAGTTTTGAAAAGTTTTGAAAACTCATTTCTCCCCCTTACTAATTTCTCCCCATTTTTTAAAAATCAGAGAAGGAAGAAAGTTTATAACATATGCAAAGTGTAAAAAAATCTCTCCTTATACATATTTCTCCCCCTTTGACAATGTATTCAGCAAGGTTCAAAAGAGAAATTTTTAAATGTTATGAGCATATTATAACATATACGTACAAAACAAAGCTCATCCGAGTCATACTATCAGGTTACTTACACTATCACATCAATGAGATACATAAAGTAGTGTAAGCCATGCTAGAGATCAAATGTATTTTTCAGTTTAAGCAAGTCATGATCTCCCTTACTCAACTATTTCAAAACCTGAAAACATGACACTTGTTGCTGCATTTTTATTATTCATAATCATTTAAGGCACAAAGTTGATCATATGATATTTGCAAGAGATTATATGCCGCATCAGCCTTATTCTAACCAACCAAGCCAAGCCTATGGCATTTGACAATCAGAAGCTTAAGGACATGGTTTTAGTCATACACAATTCCTTCCAAGTTCATATCTTAGTGCAATGATAAGCAATCTCAAAAGAAGAAGTGTGATGCATGCATATTCTCTTGATCTTTTCTCAATTTTTTATTTGAAAACTCAACATGTGAGCTGATCACTTGATTAATTTTTTATGATTAAAAGCACTTGTGAGCACGCAACAAGTTCAAAACAGCAAGAAAGTTCGATCATGACCAGATTTAGTGTAAGTAATTATTCCAATTACTAGTCATGGCAAAAACTACAAAATGTATAACATGAGTAATGTAGTAAGAACTTTCAGCCTGTAAAAGGTATCACAAAGTCATATATGTATGAAATACTATGCTCATATTATTTTAGTTTTAGATTCACACATAGACTTTCAAAGTTTCAAAAACTCCCCCTTAATTTAAGCCATGAGGATGCATAACCCTTATTTCACTACGAATGAAACAAAAACGAGTGAAATCCAAAGGTTTTGTAAAAATATCAGCCAATTGTTGTTCGGTATCGACATGGTGAAGCACAATGTTTCCTTTTTCAACATTATGACAAAGAAAGTGATACCTAATGTCAATGTGCTTAGTTCTAGAGTGTTTCACGGGGTTTTTAGCAATACAAATTGCACTAGTGTTATCACAAAACAGTGGAACACTATCTAAATCAACCCCATAGTCCTTAAGTGTTTGAACAATCCAAAGAATTTGTGAGCAAGCGCTAGCCGCAGCTACATATTCAGATTCGGCCGTGGATTGTGCAACTGAACTTTGTTTTCTAGAGGACCAAGCAACAAGTGAATTACCAAGAAAATGACAAGCACCCGAAGTACTTTTCCTATCAATCCTACAACTCCCAAAATCAGCATCCGAAAAAGCTTTTAAAGAAACGGTTGAGGAAGAAGGAAGAAAAATACCAAATTCTTGAGTTCCATGTAGGTACCTGAGAATCCTTTTGATGGCCTGGCGATGTGAAGCACATGGAGAAGCTTGAAAACGTGCACAAAGACATATGCTGAATTGTATGTACGGTCTTGATGCCGTGAGATACAAAAGTGATCCAATCATACATCTGTATTCTTTTTTATCGACCGGGTCACCATCTTCGTCAAGTTCAAGTGTTGTTGCTGTTCCCATTGGTGTCCAAAGAGGCTTGCATTTGTCCATGTTGAAGCGCTTAAGAAGGTCCTTTGTATACTTAGTTTGATGCACAAAAGTTCCTTATTTTGTTTGCTTGATTTGCAGCCCCAAAAAGTATGTGAGTTCTCCCATCATACTCATCTCAAATTCTGAACTAATCATAGCTGAAAACTTGGACACGAGATCATGAGAAGCACAACCAAAGATAATATCATCCACATACACTTGAACGAATAATGAGTCATTGTCATGCTTAAGTACAAAAAGAGTTTTATCAACCCTGCCCATGGTAAACCCCTTTTCAAGTAAGAATGTTTTTAACCTATCATACCATGCTCTAGGGGCTTGTTTTAGACCGTACAAGGCTTTGGACAGTTTGTAAATATGATTAGGAAAATTTGGATTTTCAAAACCCGGTGGCTGCTTAACATAAACCTCCTCCTCTATGTAGCCATTAAGAAAAGCACTTTTAACATCCATTTGATATAACTTGAAACCTTTAGATGCAGCAAATGCTAATAAAATTCTTATAGCTTCTAATCTAGCAACAGGAGCAAATGTTTCATCAAAATCTAGACCTTCAATTTGAGTGAAACCTTGAGCAACCAACCTAGCTTTATTCCTAACCACAACCCCATCCTCACTTTGCTTATTTTTAAATACCCATTTAGTTCCAATTAATGTGTGACCTTGAGGTGGAGGTACAAGTTTCCAAACATTATTTCTTTCAAAATTTTCTAACTCTTCTTGCATGGCATTGATCCAAGATTCATTAGTGAGTGCGTGTGATATATCCTTGGGTTCAAAAGAAGCAACAAAAGCAGAATGAGCATGAGAGTTTGGATCGCAAAACCTGGACCGAGTGACTCGTTCATGCAAGCTTCCAATGATTTGTTGTGGAGGATGACTTTTGAGTACTCGGAGGGGAGTAGACACTTCACAAGCACCTTCTTCTTCATGTTCGGACCTTTGATTAGGAGAGCTTGTTGATTGAGGAAGGTCCGAACCAGCAGTAGTGACTGTTGGTGCTGGTTGTGGTGCAAAATCAGCAGCTTGATCGTTATTTACTTCCGAGTTTTCGTGCAGCAGCACCACTTCTTCATCTTCTTCAATAAAAATACTCTCCCCCCTGCGGATACGGATCCAGACCTGCAATATCGGAGCTAGTACTTGGACTAGCTTCATCAAAAGAAACCTTGCAAGTCTCCACAATTTTGTTAGTGTCAAGTAAAAGCACACGGTAGCCTCTAGTATGAGATGGATAAACAAGAAACATGCCATCAACAGATCTAGCTTCAAATTTATCAAGATTACCATGTTTCTTAACAAAGCATTTGCAACCAAAAACTCTAAAGTGTGTAACACTAGGCCTATGTCCAAACCGGAGCTCATATGGGGTTTTTCCAAGCTTAGCACGCAAGAAAACACGATTTGAGACATAACAAGCGGTTGCAATTGCATCAGCCCAAAATTTCCTAGGAGTTTGATATTCATCAAGCATAGTCCTAGCCATCTCAACTAAGGTCCTGTTCTTTCTTTCTACGACACCATTTTGTTGTGGTACATAGGGTGAAGAGTATTGATGATCTATTCCATTTTCAGCACAGAAGTGATCAAAGGATTGGTTTTTAAATTCAGTTCCGTTATCACTTCTAATTGCTTTTAATGATCCTGGGTGATCAATAGATAATCTAAGAAATAAAGTTCTAAAATGACTAAAAGCTTCATTCGTAGATGCCATAAAATAAACCCAAGAATATCTGGAATAATCATCAACAATCACAAGCACATACCATTTACCTCCGAAGGATTGAACACGTGCCGGACCTACTGTGTCAATATGTAAAAGTTGTCCCGGTTCAGCTGTCATGGTCATTGTGAGAGGAGCATGTGAACCTGCAACAAGCTTAGCATGTCTACAAGAAGAGCACACAATATCATTGTCCTTTTTAAGCTTCAGCAGCCCACGTATGCGATCGAGAGCACTAACACAAGTGAGATGATCAAAGGCTATGTGACCAAGTCTACGATGCCAAAAATATAGATCCTTTGTATCATTAGCAACTAGACACCGATGCTTAGAAGTTGACAAATCAAAATCAGCTTTAAAAACTCTTCCAAACCTAGACATGTTAAACAAAAGCTCACCTTTTGAATCTACAACCTTGCAGCAATTTTTAGCAAAGCTAACCTCTAGATTTTCATCTAGCAATTGTGAAACCGAAAGCAAGTTGTATTTCAAATTTTTAACAAGTGCCACATCTTTCAAAGTGTAGAGATTGTTTACTCTAACCGAACCTTTAGCAATTATGGGAGTAGAAGAGTTATCGGCGAAAGTAACATTTTGTACACGTGACACAAAAGAGAGAGAGGAGAACCATTCTTTGTTACCAGTCATGTGGCGTGAGCAACCTGAATCCACAATCCAAATGTTCTCCTTCCTCAAACGTGAAACCTACACAGCAGCACAATACGTCGATGACTCAATACGGGGTTAGTTAAAAGACTTTTAGGAATCTAGTACTGAGTCACACGAATTCCAGCAGGAATAACACGCGAAAGCTGAGAAGGTACAGCAGGTTTATGAGCCAAACATCGAAAATTTTTGTTCCCAACTACTGACTTAGAAGATGTGTTATATGTAGCACAAAAAACAGTAGGTCCGGGAGCATGTTTTTGACTCATTACAGCAAGTTGCAAGCTCCGAACATTCGGTCTAGCAGATTTTGCTTGGTTGTTATGTGATCTAGCAAGTATTCTTTGTTTCTTATCGTGTTTAGCTAGTCTATAACAAAAATCCATGACATGACCATCTCTACCACAGTAGGTACAATGAAAAATAACCTTATTATCATGTCTAGATGAGCAAGCAACACGTTTATTAAAACCCGAATGGGACAGTGCTCCTGCAGATTTGAAAATCACCTCTTTTTGTCTAGGAGCTGTTTGAATCAAACCGCTTCCTAATGACTTTACAACTTTAGGTGGGTGTGCCTTAGCATGAGCATGAGAATTAAAACCTAAACCAGTTTTATCATTACAAGACTTGGAAGAATTCAGCAGCAAGTTTAGGTTCTTATTTGCATTAGAAAACTGATCTAGTGTCCTATGCATGTCATCAAGTTTATTGGACAGATCAAAGCAGTTTTCACATGAATTTTTTCCTTTTAGTTTGAAATTTGAACAATATTTAACTTCATGCACACGTAAAGCATTGTTAAAAATAGAAATCTCATTCATAGCATCATTTAGTTTCTTATTCAGATCATCACATGAAGAACAATGCAAATCAATTGTAGAACAACAAGCATCTTTCAAATTTTTATCATTAAGTGCAGCAAGCTCTTTGTTCTTTTCAATTTCAAGTTCAAGTTTATCAAGTGTAGATGCGTGTGCACTTCTTAAAGAGGATAATTGTTCATAAATCAAATCACATGAGGAACAAGAATCATCACTAGGAATCAAAGTTTTTAAACGATTAATTTTAGATTCTAGTGATTCAATTTTAACAGCATTGTTCCTAAGTTTTTTAATCCTTTTTCTTTAATATAACAGTGGCACGAGAAATAGCATCACACATTTCTTCACAAGTGGGACATACCTCTTCATCGTCGCTGTTGTGTTCTGCCTCCTCGGAGCTTGAACTTAACTTGCTCGCCATGCAGCACATATTTTCCATAGCTTCTTCATCTTCATCACTACTGGTGTCCACATCACTTGAGCCGAAATCTTGAAGTGCAGAGATCATACTATGCACTATGTTGCGCATTGATAAATCTTTCTTCTTCTTATTCTTTGCAAACGATTTCTTCGGCCTTGTTTGCTTTTCTTCACGTGAAGTCGGACCTGAAAGGTTAGGGCACTCCGTACGAAAATGTCCTGTCTTACCACATTCAAAACATCGTTGAGGTCCGGAGCTTCCTCTCCTTCTAGTTCTCACATTTTGCAATGCTTTTGAGAACCGAGTAGAGATGAATGCAAGATCCTCCTCTGGAAACTCTTCAATCTGTTCAAGGGTTAGATTGGACAGCAAAGAGAGTGCACCACTAGATGATGATTGACTAGAACTAAACATGTCACGTTGCGAAACAAATGCAATATACTTGTTGGGGTTTTTACGTGAGATGATGTCAATTTCATGAGTTTTCAATTTAGAATAAAGCACGTCTAAAGTAAGAGAACTCATGACAGTAGATTCACGAATAGATGTAACTTTCATATCCCAAATTGACATATCTAATGCTCCTAACAATTGTCTAACATTTTCAGCATCTGAAAAGTTAACATTGACACTACGCAAGTTGCTGAGAATTTTATTAAAGCGAGCAAAAAGGTCGTCAATTGACTCACCGGGTTGCATCTCAAAACGCATGTATTCTTTCTTGAACATATCTTGCCTTACCTCCTTGATCGTATTGGATCCTTCATGGTAGTCACAAAGAGCTTTCTAAACATCATATGCAGATCGGAGGTGTGCAACACGGTCGAAGTCACTTTGAGTCAATCCTTGGATGATCAAGTTGCGAGCCTTGTTGTTGTTGTCAACATCTCTCATGTTCACAGCCGTAACTTGATCGTTGGGTGGTACACTGAAGTTTCGGTAGACCTTTTCCCATATGGCGAAGCCTTGCGCCTGTATGTAGGCCTCCATCCGCGCCTTCCAAACCTGGAAATCGATGCCATTGAACACACAAGGTTTTGCGGAGTACTTCTCCATGATGGTTAGTCAAAACATGTGCAAATCACAAAGATTAGAGCACCTTGGCTCTGATACCAATTGTAGGATCGAAGAGCACGTGAAAAGCTACCAGAGGGGGGTGAATGGTAGATTAAAACTTTTCGCAGCGGAAACAACAAAAAACCCTCAGCAAAAAATCAATCGGTTAAAGAAACCGTGTGTGCAAGTGTTTTCAAACGTGTTCAACTGTGACAAATCAAGTAGAGAGGTACAGAATCAAGTCACGGATCTAATGCAACAAGAATCACTTGAAAACACGAAGAAAAACTTGAGATACGATCAAAACATTAAACGAAGATCAATCTGTTCTACCCGATATAAAACAGATCTGCAACGCTGCAAAGAAACTCGTGTATATCAAAAACTACAGATCCGAAGCTCGTGAAAATTTCACGGATGATATATAATTGAGTTGTGAAGACAACCCAAAAAGAATCACGTCAATCAGATCTGTAAAACTCGAGTTATGAACAAAACACCGAAGCAACGTCGGTCTGTCCAGAAACTCAGCGAGAAAGACTTGACGAAAAACAAGTCGGACGAACAAGGCACAAAAGTTCCTCGAAACTATGAACTTTATTCAATAGAAACATAAGAGGAACAGCCCAAAGTTCTCTACCCACGAGAGCTCTGGCCTCCCTTGCTTTTATAGCCAGCCCTCAGGCTAAACAATCCAATATAGGACTCCTACTCCTAATTGGACTCGTATCCTAACTTACCATAACTGCTCAGGACTCTCCTATTCGCAGATAGAAGCAATCGTGAGACTTCCAAACACCTTAGGAACGTCCTAAACATTCCTAAAACAACTGAACTTCATGCCTAGCACGAAATCCTATCATAACCAACTCAAATCTTCCATATTTGAGCCATATCCGACTCAGCCTCAGCCTGCGTACGCAATCCAGCCGGTTGGACCTTTCCGACCAATTCTTTACGTCCACTTCTCTTCATCACGCCTTGGAACAATGTTGCCACGTCCATGCACTCCTTGCACACGTGCAAACACCTTCCAACGACGTACACGCAACCTTCATATGCACTGCCCTTGATCCAAACATGCTGCGCAACCTCCCGATCAACTCAACCACAGCTCCTCCCGAACTTGGTTGTTGGAACCTCATCTCCTCCCTGAGACTAGTCCAAGGATCCCGTCACCAGCCATGTCTTGAACTCAAGCAACACCTGCACATGAATAAACAACCAATTCTTCCGAGCACAAGTCCTCGAGTTGACTCACGTTAGTTCGAAAACCACAACACCTTACATGAGCACGTCACATAAGCATGTTGCAAACCATATCAAATGATAACAGCCATAACCACCAAAACACACCAAAAACTTAGCAGATTAATATTAAGCAAACCTTCCCATAAAGCAAGTATGAAACATTGCGAGTTAAAAGCAAAAACAAGACGCTGCAGTTCTACGAGTTGAACTTCACGGGAGCTCCCTAAAAACAAGCTCCGGACCTCACAGAAGCTCTCCGGACCTTGCGTCGGACCTTGCCAACACTTGGCGGACCTAACAAAGAACTTGTCGGACCTTGCCACAGAAGAATGTTTTGGCAATATTCAAAACTTTGAATGTTAATGCTAACTTTTATCCTAATTGCCAATGTATTCAGCACACATAGGTCTCACAGAAGGAGAGTACCACTCACCGAGCGCTGTACCAGCGGGCCGCGTTCCGCCTACCCCTGCCTCTCCGGGGGAAGTAGGGGGCTGCATGGCACTCGACCCGCACCTTCGTATGTTGGCCTGACCACCCAAGTTCCGGCCCCACTTCCCAGAAAAATACGACGGGACAGACAATCCCGCCGAGTTCCTATAGATCTACTCCACCTCCATCCTAGCCGCAGGAGGGGATGAGGCCGTCATGACCAACTACTTCCCCGTTGCCCTGACCGGCACAACCCGTTCATGGCTCATGAATCTTCCCCCAGGCTCTATCACGTCCTGGGAAGAGTTGTGCTGGAGATTCACAGCCAACTTTGTGAGTTCCTACATGCGCCCCGGCACTGAGCTCGACTTCCATGCAGTGGGTCAGTGTGATGGGGAATCGCTGCAATCCTTCATCCAGCGGTTCTACTAGGTTAGGAACGCCATCCCCCGTATCCAACACATCCGTCGTTGTTTCCTTCAGGCAAGGCGTCCACGACAAGAAGATGCTCGAGAAGTTGGTCATGCACGACGTACAAGACGTCTCTGAGCTCTTCAGCCTGTCCGACAAATGTGCCATGGCGGCGGAAGGCCGAGACTGGCACTCACGACCTGCCTCCGCGGCAGGCAGTGCTGGAGAGGCTGCTGCTCCTCGCAGCAGCAAGAAGAACAAAGCCGGTGCAGGAACAAGTCTCGGGCCGGGGCACCCACTGCCATCCTGGCAGCTTCAACGTGTCCCCTGGCTCCAAACCCATCAATAAGATCTCCAGAGCCACAACGTGCCCCACGATCCATTGTGGGCCATGGGTTGATGAAGTCAAGAAGGAAGTGCGCTATCAAGCTTCGCATTCAAGGCTCGCGCCTTGCCCAGAAGAATGGCGCACTACACACGCCTTCGTCCTCTGCCCGTTCACCATTATGGTGACAAGAGAGGACGGCAAGGCGTGACAGCACTACAGTGCCACCCAATGGCACGAAGCCGCCCAAGCAAGGCGACAAGACGGCGTCTTCATCATCACCTGATACACGGACAGGGGTGCTCAGCACGCCAGGCTGCGGGACTTAACTCCCCCGTCGACCACTCTACTCAGAGGATGAAGCCCTAGATCATGTATAGGGTTCACATAGCTTTGGGGCCACCTATCGGGCCCCAAGCCTCATTGTAACCACTCCGGTCTTGGACTATAAAAGGACCGGGGTGACCACCCGACAAAGGGTTGGTCCCCGATTCCGCATACGCACCCTCACAAGCAAACAATACAGCAAGCACTCCCGTGGATGTAGGGTATTATGCTCCGGCTGCCCGAACCACGTAAACCTCAGTGTTCATCAGCTCCCTCGAGCCCCGTTCGCGTAGGGCGCCAAGCCTCCTCCGATAAAAGAACCTCGCGGTCTGCATCCGAGCAGGCCTGGAGGAGTGTCGCAGCTCACGCACTCCGACAGACATCCTCTATATATTCCCATTGAGTAATGTCATCTTTGCATCTATTTGATATAATTCTAATTCATAATGTGCTATCAAGGCCATTATGATTTTAAATGAATCCTTTGTTGAGATGGTGAGAACGTCTCAATATAGGTTATGTCTTCTCTTTGAGTGAAACCTTTTGGGACAAGTCTATCCTTAAATTTTTTGAGTTTCCCATTAAAGTCATGTTTAGTCTTGTAGGCCCATTTGCAGCCTACTTCTTTTGCTCCATTAGGAATCTCATCTAATTGCCAAACTTTATTGGCATACATAGACCTCATTGCATCTTCCATGGTTTTATGCCATTTGGATGATTGAGGGATTCTTATAGCTTCCTCGCATGAAGTGAGATGATACTTCATTTGAATTTCATCACTCATTTAGATCTCATAATAGCTAGAAAGAGTCAATCTTATTACTATTTAAGGTCTTCTAATTGGCACATTATCATCTACTTGAGGTGGTCGTTGCTCTCCGTCGTTAGTGGCAACAGGCTCAGTAGGTTCCTGTACCACGGGAGCCTCTCTTACTTCTGTAGATGCTAATGAAGATCTATCAATAGATGTTGAAACAACAGTGGTGGGCACTGCTCATTCAACCATTGTAGATATAAAAAAATGGCCCTTGGATCGTTGGAGTGGGCGCACAAACCCGCTTCTACTTAAGATCAATTCCTTGGGTTTACTTCCATTGATCATATCATCCACTAAAAAGATGTCATGGCTCGTTTCTTTAAACTTAGTATGTTGATCAAGATAGTAGAAATGATAATCCTTACATATCTTGTCATAGGCAATAAAATGGCATCTTACAGTCTTAAAATATAACTTATTAATGTTTAGGTTCAAATTTTGCCTCTCTAGTACAACACCACACATGCAAAGAATTAAGTGTGAGCTTACGTCCCGAGCACAGTTCATACGATCTTTTTGTCACCGACTTAATAGGAACCTGATTTAGCACATGAATGGTGGTATTTAATTCCTCCATCCATAAACTAGTTGGCCAAGTTGAGTGTCTTAACATACTCCTTACCATATCCATTAGAGTGCGATTACATCTTTCTATCACTCTATTATGTTAAGACTCACCCGGTGTAGAATTCTGGACGACTGTCATTTTGCTGTAAAAATCTCGCAAAAGGTACAGGAACTTGATCATACGCATATACCGAACGTAGTACTCCCCTCCATGATCCGATCTTACTATCTTAATTTTTAAATTGTTTTGATTTTCGACTTCAGGATTAAATATCTTTAATTTTTCCCATGCTTTGGATGTCTTCTTGATTAGATAGATTTAGCTAGTTTGTGCTTATTACTTACAATATTTATACACGAGGAACTACTTGTATTACTTACAATATTCACATAATCATGTAAAGATAATACATAAATATTGTCTTGTGAGATGGCATGGCACACCACTTTATTATTAAACTTAGTTAAACATTGTTCATTGTCAAAGTGACCGTCACTATCCAGTCATGATATAGAAATCAAGTTTCTATTAAAAGAGGGTACATAAAAACATCATTAAGATGAAGTACAAAAATATCACTAATAACTAATATTAGTTCTTCAATATATTCGACTTCAACTTCAATGCCAGTAGCAACTATAATGGACTTTCCCCATCTTTTTAGGATCTTCCTGGCAGCGAATGCCTATAATGAGTTAGAAACGTGCACAGTTGCACCTGAGTCAATTCATAGATTGTGAATAATCTAAAACTAAGGATTCATCAACAAAAGCAATAAAATTATTACCATTCTTCCAACATTATTTTTGAAAGTAAACGTAGTCCTTCTAGTAATGGCCTTTATCTTACAGAATATGCACTTATATTTGTTCACCTTCGGATCCTTCTAAGGTGGATGCTTTGGTGCATTACCCTTATCGTTATCCTCAAACTCATGTATAGTGCCGTGTACTTTGAAAGAGTATCTAGAATAATCATCAATAATCACAAGCACATACCATTTACCTCCAAAATAATGAACACGTGAAGGACCTACGGTGTCAAGATGTAAAAGTTGTCCTGGTTCAGTTGTCATGGTCACTGCGAGAGGAGGATGTGAACCCACAACCATCTTAGCATGTCTACAGAAAGAGCACACAATATCGTCGTCCCTTTAAGCTTAGGTAGCCCACATATCCGATCAAGACCACTAACACGTGTGAGGTGATCAAAGCCTACGTGACCAAGTCTACAATGCCAAAAATATAAGTCCTTTGAATCATTAGCATCTAGACACCTATGCTTAGAAGTTTACATATCAAAATCAGCTTTAAAAACTCTTCCAATCCTAGACATGTTAAACAAAAGCTCACCTTTTGAATCTACAAACCTTGCATCAAATTTTTAAGTTAACTTCTAGATTTTAATTTAGCAATTGTAAAACAGAAAGCAAGTTGTATTTCAAATTTTTAGCAAGTGCCACATCCTTCAAAGTGTAGTGTTTATTTACTCTAACAGAACCCTTAGCAATTATAGAAGTTGAAGAATTATCGGTAAAAGTAACATTTTCTACACGTGACATAAAAGAGAGGGAGGAGAACTATTCTTTGTTACCGGTCATTGTAAGGGCCTAAGTTTTTGGCACGTATTCAGAGTGTTCAGCACCACACACACACTTCATTTGAAGAAACTTGATGAATACATTTGAAGAGCAAGTAAACACCATCAACATGCTCATTAGAGAATAAACTCACAAGATGCAAAAGTGGCACTTCCCACATGCATCATCTAGGGGCTGAGCTTATGAAAAACTCCAACATCTTGCTAGGAATGCTCATGCCAAATTTCACCAAAATTCAAAACCTTTTTGATGTCCTTTTGGGTATAACTAGAAAGAGGGTGGTTTGAACTCAAATTCAAATTCAAACTGTTTTCATCCCATGAATTCAAAAGTGGGAGGCATATTCTTACTCAGCACAATTTTGTGAGCTCACACACCAATTTTCACTCAATTTGGATTTGATCTTGTCATGAGCTAAGTTTAGCAAATTCAAATTTATTTGAATTTCAAACTGCATATGTGCTGAAATTATATTCAGACAAACCCCAATTTGAATTCTATCCAATTAAAATGGCCAGAGGGTGGATGATTCAAATGACCAGGGTTATTTGGGTCTCTACTGTTTAGAGCAGTGGGAAAAATTCAATTTCAGAGGTTAAAACCGGAGTGGGACCAACATGTCAGCCTCACCAGTGTTCAAACCGACTGAAGTCACCGCAGCTCGGTTCCTGCGCGCGACCACGCGAGCGCCACGGCGTTTTCCCACCGCTGCCACCTCCTGGTCGCCGATCACCGCCTCAAACCGACGTCCCCAGCTATTTAGCTGCGAGCTGCCGCCGGCAGCAGCCCACTTTGCCACTGCCTCGATGTTTCCAGCACTGAAAACACCGAGCTGATCGCCGCACAGCCCCGCCGCATCACCTCGCCGTCGACTGGCCAAAGCAGTGCCTTCCACTGCGAGTTGAGGCCACAAACGGCACCGCCAATCCTTGCTCGACGTGTTACAGCCCTCAGTTGCTCGTGATCAGCTTCGGTGAAGCTTGTCCGAGCCGATCTTCCATCGCTCTGTCAACCCGAGAGCTCCTGCAACTCGACGCCGTCGCCCGAGCAACGCAAAGTTTTTCCAGCGCGACCAACGTGTCTTTGAGGTTAGCATCCAAGTCTAGTAGTTTTCCCTGAACTCCCTAGGTCCCTCTTAGCGCTGGTTATCCGGAATTTCAATTTTCCTAAAGATCGCCGGAAAGAACACCAAGAACCAAAACTCGAAATTCACCTCGATCACTTGATCACCGGAAATCATGGCCGAGCTCAAGCTAGAGTAGCACCTCACGGTCACCTCCGCCAAATATTAGCAGTGATGATCAACCCAGTGAGCATAGCACCGGAATTTGGCCAGCACCGGTGAAAACGGCTCAGGTCGCCGGTGAAGTCTACTTTCCCGGCGATCTCCGGCCAAGAGGAGGGCAGGGTTAGCTTTCCCGTGCCCCAGTAGTGCTTTGCGACCCATTGGTCGATCGTGTTCACCGCTGAGATGAGCTAGCACCGTCGGACCTGAGCTCATATTACGCTTCCACCATCGCCGACTAGGTTTCCGGCGATGTCGAGGTCCGAGAAGTTGCCCGGCGTGTGCGCCGCGCTCCAAGGATCACGTAGGAAGAAACCGCGTCGAAAATTAGGCAGTAGCGGCCGAAAATGAACCGAGCCACCGTCGCTGTGCTTCGCGCGCTCGGGCGCTGGCGGGAGGTAGACGACGGCACTGTGCGTGGGACCCACGTGCAGTGTTTTAAACGTTTCCCGATTTTCAGTTTTAGTTCAAACTTCAAACCCACACAACTTTGGCTAGGAAGCTCCAAATCGAGTGAACCAAATTTTGTTGGATTCAGCTCTCTGGGTACTTTCCAGCAAATCAAGTTTCACTTCATGAAAATCCTTAGTCCTCCAGAATTAATTCTTCAAAGTTTAAACTGTTTAGAATTAACACGCCGCCGTGTTAGTGTGTGTGCGTGCTAGCGGGGACACGTTCACGGGCTGAACGCGAACTCGATGCGTAGTCTACACCCGTGAGTGTAGACTGAACATATTTTGTTGTACAAATGTTCATAAAGCTGTTTATGTAATAAAACTTTGCTTCCGCTTTGTATCTATGTTGTGCGTTATCCGGTGTTGTGCAACGCAGCACCCCTCAGCGTGATCCTAGCTCGACAAGGCCGTTGGGGCCATGTCAGCGTGGTATCAGAGCTCGCTTGAGGTTTAACGCACTACAAAGGTCATCTTTTTCAAAAATCCAGTGAGGAACGAGTTAGTAGCCCATATAAGGATGTTATTAGTGTATAGAAAGTGGCATACTAACCTATTTGCTTATGTCAGAAAATCGAGCATCTCGGGACACTTTATGTCTTGGGGGTGCACGTAAGCGCTGTCCACCAGTGCGCACAAGCTGAAGGATGGAGCCCCACGGGTGGCAGGTAACCCGACCCGCTTTAATATCCTCTACGACTCTTCATGTTGTTTGGGGTACTTGAGCAACGTGGTCTGTAACATGAACACGTAGCTCAAGGCGTGTTTGGCTTGAGTACATCCGGGCGAGTGATGACGGCCGGGTGTATGAACTGTATGGATACCGGGCTCGGTGTGCAGCCGAGTTTGACGATTGTATGAGTTAATTGCAGGTAGTCAAACCACAAAACGGTAGACGTGTAGTATCCGTGTACGAGAGACGTTTAGTGCCACTGAACTAAAGAAGCCGGCTAAGTCCGGTATAGGTTTTTCTTTGTGAGGACGTAGTACCGACATGATCTGGTGACGCATCGATGTCACACCCCACTAAATGAGCAAATGCATTGTAAAACTTGAAAGTTTTAATCCAGAGCACTAAAACTTGCTGTAACTCCTTCCCTTAATCAGGATATTCAAAGTTAACAAGTTTTCAACTTATAGGATACTAAGAACAGAGTCCCCTGTTTTCAGCCGAATTAAGGCTGAAGTTAATCAGAGGTTAGAGGTCGAGTTCTTTCGAGGTTGGGGTCATATGATACGTTTATGGAAAGCTTTGGAATAGATTTACAGCTTTTCTGTTGAGGTCCAGATGTGTTTCATCCCTTAACCAATCGAAAAATGCAGTAGAGTTGAAACTGTCCAGAAACAGGGCAGAGCAAACACTCTGTAACTCTCTATAAATTGAGCATAACTTCCTGCATAAAAATCCAAAAAATAAAAAATGAGATAGTTATGGAAAGTTTATGAGATAGGTGACAACTTTTTAACAGAAAGTTTTCTTAGATTTGGTGTAGAATTAACTGGAATTCTTGGATCAAATCAGTACCTCAAGCAGGGAGGTGCTGTCCAATTTTCTCCAGAAATTCTGTTGACTTTGACATCTCATAACTTTTGAACCAGACAGATCTTAGCCCAAGCAAATACTTTATGGAAAGCTTTTGAAGGTAACTTTAACTTTGATGTTGAGCTCCAGAATTGGTTTTGCCTTTAGCATGGTCTAAATCAGGTTGAAATGGAAACTGGTCAGGGCTGTCATAGTGGACAGCAGATCAGCAGTCAAATTTGTTTAAGTTTGAACTATGTTTCCAAGTCTTATGAGTTCAATGACATGTTTTATATTATAAATCAATGGTTTACTGTTCAAATAAATATTTGACATTTCTCAAATATGTTTTTACAGATGACAGCGGATAGACAGTTGGAGAACGGGTGGGTGATGTCCCACTGTTCTCACCACAGCGGCTATCCGGAAGCATTGAGGCAAATGCTTCAATGTTTCGGGTACAGCAATATGCCGCAGTACTTCGCTAAGGAATAAGGCGAGGAGGGGAACAAGACGTGGACGATCCATGTCGAAGTTCCTGCAGGACCTACGCCACCCGGTTGGGCGCCGTTCACCGTTACGGTGAGAGGTAGACAGCCGGAAGAAATGTGGCAAGTGGCATCCCGTGACACCATGTCGCGTTTCTGCCAACTACACGTGAGAACTATGAAGGGTACTCCATACGCGCTCGTTCCAGTGTAGGGACGAGCTAATCATGTGTGAGGGGAAAGGTACATGGAGGCAACAGATCCGGGTTGCCCAAGGTACAACCCCGCGGAGGCGAATCTCAGCCTCCAGTTGAGAGCAGGAAAGGCCGAGATGGACAGCCAAGATGTTCATACGGATTGTATTGCTGCAAAGCTCAAAGAAAGCACAAGCCGTGGAGACCATTTCGAGAGTGCTCACAGCGCACTCCGCAATGTGCTCCTTCTGACGATAAAGCGACTGAATGAGCAACACAATCAGTTGCATTGTCTGAAGAAGGCGAAGAGAAAAAGCCATGTCGACATCACGGCTTTGCAACAACAGGTGCAGCCTCTGACCCAGCAGAACGAGGTCCTTACTCAAGAGCGGGACGACGCTATTGAGGAGGGGCAAGGCTGGGAAGAGGACTACAACAAAGCCATGGACGAGGTGCACGCGTTGCAGGACCTCGTACCTCCGGTAATGGGCATACCGGTGGTAGGTGCCGTACTCGTGGTCTTGGGTCTTTCGGCAATGGGGGAACCCGAGCCGGAAGAGGAGGTTGTGGACCCAGAACCACCAGCAGAAGTACCGGAGGAGGACGACCCGCAGGAGGTCATGTTCTACTCCGAGTAGGAGGATACCGTTGCCAAGTAGGGCAACTGGGGCGATGTAACCAAAACTTTTGTAATCGGTGACATGTCGTGTAGACGGTAGTGTATGTATATGTAGTGACGACATGAGCACGACTTCTAGGAGACCTAAGAATAATGTATCTTGTATAAAGTTTATGCTTTATCAATATATGTGAATGTTGTACAAATTATTCATGTGTCACTTCAATACCTGCTGTTTCATATGGAATTTTAAGTATGACATGTGCTGATCGCTGCTGTTTTGAATTTTCAGAATGACTCGTACTCGTGCCAACCCGGACGTTGGGGGTTCCAGTCAGGGGGGAGAGAGCTCCCAACAGCCTCCCGAGGATTTCTCGGGACAGCAACAGCAGCAACAGCAACAACCGCCACTACCAACGGTTACTTTGGCTGACATCGTGGCGGCGATGGCGGGATCTCATCAGCAGCACACGGAGTTGCTGCATCCCCTCATTGCAAAAACGTCTCGACCGGAGAGGTGTCAAGATTGCGAGGAGCGCCATCAAAGCTCCTACTCTAAGTTTCTGGCTACTCATCCCCTGGTATTCTCAAGTGTGGATGAACCCCTCGATGCGGACAACTGGCTCCGCATGATGGAGATGAAGTTCGGGCTGCTCCAAGTGAGTGAGCAGCGCAAGACTCAGTTCGTGGTCCAACAGCTACAAGGATCCGCGAGCGCTTGGTGGGCGAACTATTGTGCTTCGCAACCCACCGAGCGAGTTATGACCTGGGCGGAATTCCGGACGGCCTTCAGGGCCTATCACATACCGCCAGGTCTCATGAAGAGGAAGACGCAGGAGTTCTTACGCCTGCAGCAAGGGAGCCGGAACGTGCTGGACTACTCCAGGGCGTTCAATGATCTTGCGCTCTACGCTTCGTATCACGCTGATACCGACGAGAAGCGGCGTGATCATTTCTACCAGGGGCTTAACCCGCTCCTGAAAGACAAGCTGGCGATGTTCAATCGCGGCAGCCTCAATGACATAATTGATGCTGCGATTGTTCAGGAGCACTCCGGCAAGGAGTTAGCGGCGGCGGAAAGGAAGCGAAGCGCGCCGCAAAGCAGCGGAGAAGGAGGTGGTCCTTCTCAAAAATACCGGATGGTGAATCACCCACCATCGGGTCCACGCTGGCAGCCACCACAGAGGCCGATGCCATTCCGCAGTCGGCCCTATTCTCCACCGGCATTCAGGCCGGCACTGCCAGTACCACCTCCATAGCAATAACAGCAACAGCGGGCGATGCCGCGTGCGTATGCACCTCAGCAGCGCATGCCGGGCTTTCGTCCCCCAAGCACCGGGCAAGCAGCAGCCACATGCTACAAGTGTGGTCATCCAGGACACTTCACCAACAATTGTCCTGAGAGGCAAGGCGGCGGAGTTGCACCACAGCTTCCGGGGAGGAATCAGCCCAGGAACCCCACTAATGCACGGCGGGCAAACCCTAGGCCCGGCACTGTCCACCAACTTGCCATAGAGGACGTGCCGGAGGGTGAACCAATCCTTGCGGGTATGTTCCAACTCCACCAGCATCCCGCTATAGTATTATTTGATTCAGGCGCCACACATAGCTTCATTAGCCAAGCTTTTATTGCTAAATACCGCATGCAAATACTACCCACCGAGAGTCCGTACTTGATTTGTTCACCGGGTAGGAAAATTTCAGCAAGCATGATGGTTCCAAAAGCGCCATTATGCTTACAGGGTAGAGTATACCCTACGTCTCTCATAGTTCTAGAGGGACAAAAGGTCGATGTAATCTTAGGGATGTTGTGGTTAACCCGCCACGGCGCTGTTTTGGACACCGTCCTCCGAATTGTGCACTTGAACTCAGAAGTGCACGAATCTCATTTCTTATTTCTAGAAAGTCCAGAAATAAAAGTTCCAAGTGTGTATCAATCCACAACCATCAGATTGGAAGACATTCCAGTAGTCTGTGAGTTCCCTGACGTATTCCCGGATATTTACCAGGGATGCTGCCTGAAAGAGAGGTGGAGTTCAAGATTGAACTTGCACCAGGAACCATGCTAATATCCCGAAGGCCGTACAAGATGGTGCCCAAGGAATTGGCTGAACTAAAGACGCAGTTAACGGACCTGCTGAAAAAGGGTTTTATTAGGCCGAGCTCCTCGCCATGGGGCTGTTCGGCATTATTTGTGAAGAAGAAAGATAAGACGTTGCGGCTTTGCGTGGATTATCATCCACTAAACGCTGTAACCATCAAGAACAAGTACCCGTTGCCACAGATCGACATATTGTTTGATCAGTTGGTCGAAGCAAAGATCTTTTCCAAGATGGACTTAGGATCCGGGTACCACCAGATTAAGATACGGGCCAAGGATATTCCGAAGACGGATTTCTCGACGAGGTACAGACTTTATGAGTACCTGGTCATGTCCTTCGGCCTCACCAACGCTCCAGCTCTCTTCATGTATTTGATGAACTCGGTATTCATGCCGGAGATGGACAAGTTTGTCGCGGTCTTCATCGATGACATATTGGTATATTCCAAGTCGGAGGAAGAACACAAGAAGCATCTGTGTATAGTCCTGCAACGGCTGCGGGATCACAAGCTATACGCGAAATTCAGCAAGTGCGAATTCTGGATATCGCAAGTGCTTTTTCTCGGGCATATTATTTCAGCGGAGGGTATCGCTGTAGACCCGAGTAAAATCACACAAGTGCTGAATTGGATGTCCCCGAGAACTGTTGACGAGGTACGGAGTTTCCTCAGACTCGCGGGGTATTATCGGAGGTTCATTCCGAACTTCTCGAAGATTGCCAATCCTATGACAGAGCTGCTGAAGAAGGCTACCAAATATGTTTGGAGTCCAGCATGTGAAGCAGCGTTCAAGGCATTAGTGAAGCATCTGACATCAGCACTGGTTTTGGCGCAGCCAGACACAACAAAACCGTTCGATGTGTACTGTGATGCATCCGGCGTTGGGCTCGGATGTGTGCTGATGCAAGACCGAAGGGTGGTCGCGTATGGATCACGGCAGCTCAGAAACCATGAGAAGAATTATCCGACTCACGACTTGGAGCTCGCTGCCGTGGTGCTCGCACTTAAAATGTGGAGGCACTACCTACTCGGTAACCTCGTACATCTATATACCGACCACAAAAGCCTCAAGTACATTTCACTCAGAAGGAGCTGAACATGAGGCAACGAAGATGGTTAGAATTGATAAAGGATTACGAAATAGAGATCCATTATCACCCCGGCTACGCAAACGTAGTGGCGGATGCACTGAGTCACAAGTCACACGTCAACAATAAGACCATCACACCATTGGGAGAGAGCGAGCTACCATTGCATGTGATTCCACATGGAGCTCTCTACAACTTAGCTTTGATCCCCACCATCCGTGAAGAGATAGTGGCAGCTCAGAAAAATGACAAGGGCATGTTGCATTTGCAGAGACGTGTAGACAGTGGGGAGCTGAAATGTTTCCGGAAAGACGGAGACGGCGTCCTATGGTTCAAGGACCGGATTGTCGTACCCCGTAACCCGGAGTTACGGAAGAAAATCTTTGATGAGGCTCACTTGTCAAAGTTTTCTATTCACCCCGGCAGCAACAAAATGTATCAAGAACACAGAAGCAAGTTTTGGTGGACACGGATGAAGAGGGAGATCGCAAAGTACGTGTCCGAGTGCGATACATGTCGAAGGGTGAAGGCAGACCATATGTAGAAACCGGGACTACTACAACCACTGGGCATTCCCGCCTGGAAGTGGGAAGATGTGAGCATGGACTTCATCGTCAGTTTACCCACCACTTTTCAGAAGCATGATTCTGTGTGGGTGGTCGTCGACCGGCTCACCAAAGTTGCCCATTTCATCCCGGTCAACACAAACTACAACACCAAGAAGTACACTGAATTGTACATCTCACAGATCCTATGCTTGTACAGCGTACCCCGCACCATCATATTGGATCGGGGCACTTTATTTGTGTCCCATTTCTGGGAGCAGCTACACGCTGCGTTGGGGACAAAGCTGATCCGTAGTTCAGCGTACCACCCGCAGACGGATGGACAAACCGAGCGGGTAAATCAGATTTTAGAATACATGCTACGAGCTTACGCCATCAACCACGGTAAGAATTGGGATGATCACTTGCCATTGGTCGAGTTCTCGTACAACAATGGGTACCAAGCCAGCATTAAAATGGCGCCTTACGAGGCGCTATACGGGAGAAAATGCCGCACACCACTGAATTGGTGTGAGTCTGGCGAAAGGGTCACCTTCGGGATTGACCTTGTCAATAACACGGAGGAAAATGTTCGGCTGATTCAAGTGAACCTAAAAGCTGCCCAATCCCGACAAAAACAGTATGCGGACCGGAGAAGACGCCCATTACAAATTGAAGTCGGGGATCACGTATATCTACGTGTATCTCCAATGAAGGGCGTGAACAGGTTCAGGGTAAGAGGAAAGTTGACACCCCGATTCATCAGCCCATTTCAGATTACAGAAAGATGAGGATCAGTAGCATACCGGCTGAAATTACTAGAAGCACTTTCCGGTGTGCACGACGTCTTTCACATCTTTCAGTTGAGGAAGTGTCTCAAGCTATCAACTACCATTCAGCTGGAGGATATAGAAGAACTGAGACCGGATCTCACGTATTGGGAGGAACCGGTTCAGAATATTGATGAAAAGGCCCGAACCACACGCAACCGTACGTTGTGGTTCTACAAGGTTCTATGGAGTAATCACTCCGTAGATGAAGCGACATGGGAGAGCGAAGGATTTCTTCGCGCTAACTACCCCGACTTTTTGACGTCGCAGATACGGTAATTTTCCACCGTCCTCTCTCTCATTTTCACCTTATAATCTCGGGACGAGATTCTTTTAAGGGAGGAGGAATGTAAGGGCCTAAGTTTTGGCACGTATTCAAAGTGTTCAGCACCACACACACACTTCATTTGAAGAATCTTGATGAATACATTTGAAGAGCATGTAAACACCATCAACATGCTCATTAGAGAATAAACTCACAAGGTGCAAAAGTGGCACTTTCCACATGCATCATCTAGGGGCTGAGCTTGTGAAAAACTCCAACATCTTGCTAGGAATGCTCATGCCAAATTTCACCCAAATTCAAAACTTTTTTAAGTCCTTTTGGGTATAACTAGAAAGAGGGTGGTCTGAACTCAAATTCAAATTCAAACTGTTTCCATCCCATGAATTCAAAAGTGGGAGGCATATTCTTACTCAGCACATTTTTGTGAGCTCACACACCAATTTTCACTCCATTTGGAGTTGATCTTGTCATGAGCTAAGTTTAGCAAATTCAAACTTTATTCTAATTTCAAACTGCATATGTGCTGAAATTATATTCAAACAAACCCCAATTTGAATTCCATTAAAATCAAATGGCCAGAGGGTAGATGATTCCAATGACCAGGGTTATTTGGGTCTCTACTGATTAGAGCAGTGGGAAAAATTCAATTTCAGAGGTTAAAACCAGAGTGGGACCCACATGTCAGCCTCACCAGTGTTCAAACCGACTGAAGTCACCGCAGCTCGGTTCCTGCGCGCGACCACGCGAGCGCCACGGCATTTTTCCACCGCTGCCACCTCCTGGTCGCCGATCACTGCCCCAAACCGACGTCCCCAGCTATTTATCTGCGAGCTGCCGCCGGCAGCAGCCCACTTTCCCACTGCCCCGACGTTTCCAGCACTGAAAACACCGAGCTGATCGCCGCACGGCCCCGCCGCATCACCTCGCCGTCGACTGGCCAAAGCAGTGCCTTCCACCGCGAGTTGAGGCCACAAACTGCACTTCCGATCCTTTCTCGACGTGTTACAGTCCTCAGTTGCTCGTGATCAGCTTCGGTGAAGCTTGTCCGTGCCGATCTTCCATCGCTCTGTCAACCCGAGAGCTCCTCCGACTTGACGCCGTCACCCGAGCAGCGCAAAGCTTCTCCAGAGTGACCAACGTGTCTCTGAGGTTAGCATCCAAGTCTAGTAGCTCTCCCTGAACTCCCTAGGTCCCTCTTAGCGCTGGTTAGTCGGAATTTTAATTTTCCCGAAGATCGCCGGAAAGAACACCGAGAACTAAAACTCGAAATTCACCTTGATCACTTGATCACCGGAAATCCTGGCCGAGCTGAAGCTAGAGTAGCACCTCACAGTCACCTCTGCCAAATCCTAGAGGTGATGATCGACCCAGTGAGCAGAGCACCGGAATTCGGCCATCGCCGGTGAAAACGGCTCGGGTCGCCTGTGAAGTCTACTTTCCCGGCGATCTCCGGCCAAGAGGAGGGCAGGGTTAGCTTCCCCGTGCCCCTGTGGTGCTTTGCGATCCATTGGTCGATCATGTTCACCGCTGAGACGAGCTAGCACCGTCGGACCCGAGCTCATCTTCCGCCTCCACAGTCGCTGACTAGGATTCGGGCGATGTCGAGGTCTGAGAAGTTGCCCGACGTGTGCGCCGCGCTCCAAGGGTCACGTAGGAAGAAACCGCGTCGAAAATTAGGCAGTAGCGGCCGAGAACGAACCGCGCCACCGTCTCTGTTCTTCGTGCACTCGGGCGCTGGCGGGAGGTAGACGACGACACTGTGCGTGGGACCCACGTGCAGTGTTTTAAACATTTCCCGATTTTCAGTTTTAGTTCAAACTTCAAACCCACACAACTTTGGCTAGAAAGCTCCAAATCGAGTGAACCAAATTTTGTTGGATTCAGCTCTCTGAGTACTTTCCAGCAAATTAAGTTTCACTTCATGAAAATCCTTCGTTCTCCAGAATTAATTCTTCAAATTTAAAATGTTTAGAATTTTAACTGCGGAACGCCTTGGAGGAAAATTCTGAAATTTTACTGAGATGTTCCCCAAAATGTCTCTGAGCTACCATAAAAATTTCAGATCCATTTGAGCTCATTTGATCCACCTAATGGTGTGATTAATAAAACTGTTACAGAGAAAATAGAAAATATCCAGAAACATTTTCAGAATTTCTCTGAAATTGTTTAGCTCATATCTCTAGATAGGAACCTCCAAATTAAGTGAGACCAACTCTATTAGAACCCTCTGAAAACCTAGTTTTCATAAAGTCATGGCTTGCTCCATGAAAATCCCTAGAACACCCTAAGAGTTCCAATTAATGTCAAGTACATAATTATTTGTGGAGAGCTCAAATGAGCTTTGTTGCAAATAAAACTTGGCCAAATATCTGTTTAGGTTGTGTCCAAACCACAGTAAAAGTTTCAGAGTCATTGGGTCTGTCTAGTAAGACTTGTAGTCTTCACAAGTTAAACTCAATTCAAATGCATTTAAATTGATACATATACATGTTATCTCATGTAGTCGCTAAGGTTGAGGAGGAACCCGAAGTCTTAGACTTTGTCACTCTAGAAGAGCAGCTAGCCTACGACCAAGAGCAGCAAGGCAAGCTCCGGTTTGCATTAACCTTTTTACAAAGTTTTACTGTTTTGAGAACTTACTTTGAGCACTCAGTAAATTCTTGCATCGGAGTCTTGTTTGAAACCCAAATGCATAGCCAAGAAAACCTTGGGATGAGATTAGGTTTGAAAACCTTGTTAGCTACTGCAATGCTAAGACAGTGTAGGATTCGGTACAAGTCGAGTAGTTGGAACTACTCGCGAGAATAGGCTAGAGGCACATCGCTCGGGTAAAGATAGCAAATGAAACAAATGGCAAGAAAAATAAGACCGAACGGAGAGTAAGGGCAGCAGGACTTTGGGGCCTGGGTGCTATAGCTCCGCTTGTGTCGATTGAGGACCGAGCCGTGTGCGGGCCTGTTGAACAAGCTAGAACAGTACCGAAGACCTAACGGCTATATGGGAACCGGGAAACCGATGTAACTCGGGTAGCTGGGTGTTGAGGCATAGCTGGTCGTTCAGAGGGTAGGTTGAGAGCTCGAGGTGTAAATTGGCTGGCGGCACTGTGGATGCGCGCGCAGAGACCTCTTGCTCAGGACGATTGGACCGGTTCAACATTTGGCTGACGGGTTAAAGGTGGTTGCGTATGACGTCCGTGATAGTTGTTGTAGGCAACATCGAGTACGGGCGTACGTGACGGGTTATTCGGGTAACCCTGCAGGTGTAAATCGATTATAATCGCCATCCCTCGCGGTCAGTGAGTACCACTTGTTCACTGTACCATGACGTAGAAAGAAAAGGCTGGATACATGTTAAAAGTTTGCTGATTTGAATGTTATACTTTTGCTTGTTAATGTCTTGTTGTAGCTTTAGAGCTAATTAAAGTTCTTTTCAACTTTGGGCAAAGTACATAAGAGAAATGCGTTTCTTGTTTGATTGCGTCTCTCTCATGTGCCTTAGCGTAAGGTTCTCCACAACCTGCTGCTAAAACATTGAAAGTAAGGTTCAAATAGGCGAGCCCTTTGCAAATTATTTACCTCATGTACCCTATACCCATCATGTAGAAGTTTCATGTATAGGAGAGACGGGTCAGTCTTGCTGAGCCATCGTGCTCACTGCTTGTGTTTGAAGCTTTTGCAGGGGCCTATGAGGAAGGGACTCCCGAGGAGGAGGCGGAACCCCAGGAGGGGAACCCCGTCGAGTGGGAGTCGTGCACGCCACCGTGTTAGTGTGTGTGTGTGCTAGTGGGGACACGTTCACGGGATGAACGTGAACTCAATGCGTAGTCTATGCCCGTGAGTGTAGACTCAACATATTTTGTTGTACAAATGTTCATAAAGCTGTTTATGTAATAAAAATTTGCTTCCGCTTTGTCTCTATGTTGTGCGTTATCCGGTGCTGTGCAACACAGCACCCCTCAGCGTGATCCTGGCTCGACAAGGCCGTTGAGGCCGTGTCAGCGTGGTATCAGAGCTCGCTTAAGGTTTAACACACTACAAAGGTCATCTTTTTCGAAAATCCAGTGAGGAACGAGTTAGTAGCCCATATAAGAATGTTATTAGTGTATAGAAAGTGGCATACTAACCTATTTGCTTATGTCGGAAAATCGTGCATCTCGGGACGCTTTATGTCTTGGGGGTGCACGTAAGCGCTGTCCACCAGTGCACACAAGCTGAAGGGTGGAGCCCCACGGGTGGCAGGTAACCCGACCCACTTTAATATCCTCTACGACTCTTCATGTCGTTTGGGGTATTCGAGCAACGTCTGTCCCTGGCGTGCTCTGGGCAATTTGGGAGACCCCGTCATGTGGTCTGTAACGTGAACACGTAGCTCAAGGTGTGTTTGTCTTGAGAACATCCGGGCGAGTGATGATGGCCGGGTGTATGAACTGTATGGATACCAAGCTCGGTGTGCAGCCGAGTCTGACGATTGTATGAGTTAATTGCAGGTAATCTAACCATGAAACGGTGGACGTGTAGTATCCGTGTGCGAGAGACATTTAGTGCCACTGAACTAACGAAGCCGGCTAAGTCCGGTATAGATTTTTCTTTGTGAGGACGTAGTACCGACATGATTTGGTGACACATCGACGTCACACCCCACTAAATGAGCAAATGCATTGTAAAACTTGAAAGTTTTAGTCTAGAGCACTAAAACTTGCTGTAACTCCATCCCTTAATCAGGATATTCAAAGTTAACATGTTTTCAACTTATAGGATACTAAGGACAAAGTCCCCTGTTTTCAGCTGAATTAAGGCTGAAGTTAATCAGAGATTAGAGGTTGAGTTCTTTCGAGGTTGGGGTCATATGATACGTTTATGGAAAGCTTTGTAAGATATTTACAACTTTTCTGTTGAGGTCCAGAGGTGTTTCATCCCTTAACCCATCGAAAAATGCAGTAGAGTTGAAACTGTCCAGAAAACAGGGCAGAGCAAACACTCTCTGTAATTCTCTGTAAATTGAGCATAAATTCCTGCATAAAATAAAAATAAATAAAATGAGGTAGTTCTGGAAAGTTTATGAGATAGGTGACAACTTTGTAACAGAAAGTTTTGTCAGATTTGGTGTAGAATTAACTGGAACTCTTGGATCAAATCCGTATCTCAAGCAGGGAGGTGCTGTCCATATTTCTCCAGAAATTCTGCTAACTTTTACGTCTCATACCTTTTGAACCAGGACAGATCTTAGGCCCTTTCTGGAAAGATTTTGAAGTTACTTTAACTTTGATGTTGAGCTCCAGAATTGATTTTGCATTTAGCATGGTCTAAATCAGGTTGAAATGGAAACTGGTTAGGGCTGTCATAGTGGACAGCAGATCAGCAGTCAAATTTGTTTAAGTTTGAACTATGTTTCCAAGTCTTATGAGTTCAATGACATGTTTTATATTATAAATCAATGGTTTACTGTTCAAATAAATATTTGACATTTCTCAAATATGTTTTTACAGTTGGCAGCGGATAGACAGTTGGAGAACGGGTGGGTGGTGTCCCACTGTTCTCACCACAGCGGCTATCCGGAAGCATTGAGGCAAATGCTTCAATATTTCGGTTACAGCAAGATGCCGCAATACTTAGCCAAGGAAGAAGGCTAGGAGGGGAACAAGACGTGGACAATCCATGCCGAAGTTCCTGCAGGACCTATGCCACCCGGTTGGGCGCCGTTCACCGTTACGGTGAGAGGTAGACAGCCGGAAGAAATGTGGCAAGTGGCAGCCCGTGACACCATGTCGCGTTTCTGCCAACTACACGTGAGAGCTATGGAGGGCACTCCATACACGCTCACTCCGGTGGAGGTACGAGCTAATCATGTGTGGGGGGAAAGGTACATGGAGGCAACAGATCCGGGTTGCCCAAGGTACAACCCCGCGGAGGCGAATCTCAGCCTCCAGTTGAGAGCAGGAAAGGCCGTGATGGACAGCCAAGATATTCATACGGATAGTCTTGCTGCAAAGCTCAAAGAAAGCACAAGCCGTGGAGACCATTTCGAGAGTGCTCACAGCGCACTCCGCAATGTGCTCCTTCCGACGATAAAGCGACTGAATGAGCAACACAATCAGTTGCATCGTCTGATGAAGTCGAAGAGAAAAAGGCGTGTCGACATCACGGCGTTGCAACAACAGGTGCAGGCTCTGACCCAGCAGAACGAGGTCCTTACTCAAGAACGGGATGACACTATTGAGGCGGGGCAAGGCTGGGAAGAGGACTACAACCAAGCCATGGACGAGGTGCACGTGTTGCAGGACCTCGTACCTCCGGTAATGGGCATACTGGTGGTAGGTGCCGTACCCGTGGTCTTGGGTCTTCCAGCAATGGGGGAACCCGAGCCGGAAGAGGAGGTTGTGGACCCAGAGCCACCAGCAGAGGTACCGGAGGAGGACGACCCGCAGGAGGTTGAATTCTACTCTGAGTAGGAGGTTACCGTTGCCAAGTAGGGCAGCTAGGGCGATGTAACCAAAACTTTTGTAATCGGTGACATGTCGTGTAGACGGTAGTGTATGTATAGGTATTGACGACATGAGCACGACTTCTCGGAGACCCGAGAATAATGTATCTTGTATAAAGTTTATGCTTTATCAATATATGTGAATGTTGTGCAAATTATTCATGTGTCACTTCAATACCTGCTGTTTCATATGGAATTTTAAGTATGACATGTGCTGATCGCTGCTGTTTTGAATATTCAGAATGACTCGTACTCGTGCCAACCCGGACGTTGGGGGTTACAGTCAGGGGGGAGAGACCTCCCAACAGCCTCCCGAGGATTCCTCGGGACAGAAACAGCAGCAACAGCAACAACCGCTACCGCCAACGGTTACTTTGGCTGACATCGTGGCGGCGATGGCGGGATCTCATCAGCAGCACACGGAGTTGCTGCAAACTCTCATTGCAAATACGTCTCGACCGGAGAGGTGTAAAAACCCAAGAAAAGGGACTTGCAAAAAATTTTCTTCACCTTACAACACCATAATTTTTGTTGTGGATATCTTAGGAAATATTGTGAAGAGCAAGTAACCTCCATCAAAAGAGTGATTAGAGGGGAAAAACCTTCACTTTCACAAAGTAAGATTTTTACACATGAACAAGAGAGGTTGAGCTCACCCCTAGAACTTAAAAAGTCTTGGGAAAGTTCAGTCCAAGTTTCATGTAAATCCAACACTTTTTGGAGGCACTTTTGGAGGTATTTGAATAAGAGGCCTATTTGAATGTAAATTCAAATTGCAGCAACTTTCATCACTCAAATTCAAAAGTTAGCTTCATATGCAAACTCAGCACATTTTTCTGAGTTAGCCTACCAATTTTCACCCCCATTGGAGTTCATTTTGTCAAGGGCTAAATTTGCAAGAATTCAAAAACTGAATTTAAATTTCTGTTCAAACAGGAGGCAAATTCAGCCAAACAAAAATTCAAATGGGAGAACTCAAATTCAAACAAAAACTTGGGGGCTAAGTCTCACGTTAAATTGTGAGTATCTGGGGGGATATTCAGCAAAAACAGAAAAGAAATATTGGAGAAAAGAAGTAAAGGGAGGCCCACAGGTCAGTTGCACATACGAGGGTTCAGTCGGTTCCTGCAGCCGTCCTCTGCTTCGTGCGCAAGGCACGGGAGAGGCGGCGAGCCACCAAGGCATCGAACGGCCACCTCACGGTGCCAAAGTTGCGGCTCAAAGACCAGCACACACACCACGCCGTCCCTTATCCCGTTTTCCGAACGAGAAAGACCACCACCTGAGCTTCCTCCTCGGTTCCGCGCAAGAACAGAAAAGCCGACCTCCATTGATCGCCGGCGTCTGAGCAACACAGGCGTTCTCGTGCCCGACGCTCAACACAAGAAACGACCGCCATAAGGTGCTGGTTCTGCTCGTCCCTACCATTCAGCAGTTCATGCACCGTCGGGGGAGAATTTCTCCCGGGAACGTTTCGGTATTCTTAAGGCCGAGCTATACCAAATCCGGAAATTCGCAGGTACTAGCTCATCACCGGGCATACCAAGCCACACACACGCTCTACACCCTGCCACAACCACCTGGGATCAAAAACCAGCAAGAACCATGGGCTAGGGTTACGGTTCTTCGAAGTTTTCTGAGCACAGCCGATATCCGGCCTAGGTCGCCGGTGAGGTCGTAGTTGCAGCCGTTTTCACGGGGATTGGTGTCCATGTCCGTGACCAGCAGGTGTCAGCGGAGCTCCCCGAGCAAACCGCATCGAAAAATGTGCAGGGGATGCCGAGTTCGACGTCGCCGGTGAGCTCCCGGCCGCTGTTACCGGCGGGAGCACTGTTCCGGCCATTGTCAAGCTCTGGTGAGGGCACCACCGTGTTCCCTAGGCCGAGATAGGCACAAGCGGCGAGTTTCGTCGGAGGTCGGGCAGCAGAACGCCCGGCAGAGAGTACTCCGGCGAGGTGGGCGGCGGGGAGCCGCGGGAGCGCGAGGTTGAAGAAGCCTTGCGGGCCCCGAGTGTCAGTCTCTACTGAGAGCACTCGGGAATTGCTGAGGCACCGGGATCCCGTGCGTCTGTGCGGGTGATTCTGCGGGCTCCGGTGTGGGTTAGCTGGGAGGCTGACACGTAGCCGGGGGATCCACCCGCAGGATTTAAACATTTTTGGAATTTACAGTTTTAGTTCAAACTTCAAATGCATAGAACTTTTGCTAGGAAACTCCAAATTCGATGAACCAAATTTTGCTGAACTCAGAATTCTGAGTACTTTCCAGCAATACCAATTTCCGCTCATGAAAGTGAATTGTTCTCCAGAATTAAATCCCTAAAATTTAAACAGTTGGGAATTTTATCTGGAGAATTACTTTATGAAAAATGCTGAATTTTGGCTGAGGGGTTCATTGGAAAATCCTAGAGTCACAGTAAAATTTTCAGACTCATCCAAGGTTATTTAGTCTCCCTAATTGGGTGATTAAGTGAACTGCCCTGAGAAAATACAAAAATGTACAGAAACATTTTTCAGATTCTCTCAAATCTTAATTAGGGCATAACGTTCAGTAGAATTCTTCAAATGACATGAAACCAATTCCATTAGAACCATATTAAATTCTAGTTTCCAGAAAGTAATGGTTAGAGCCATGAAAACCACTGGAATTGATTAAAAGCTCAAATATTGACCAAATGGGCTTTTTATTTGTACAAGGTTCAAATGAACTTTGTTTCAAATAAAACTTGGTCAAGACTCTGGTTAGGACCCTACCAAGCCACCATAAAAATTTCAGAACCAAAGGGGAGGGCTAGCTAGAGTTATTAATAATTATGTATTCAAGTTTACACATTGCATTTAAATTGACATGTAGTATTTCATTAAACGTGTAGTCGCTGAAGGCGAAGAAACTCCAGAAGTGCTGGACTTCCTCCTGCCGGAAGAAGAACTAACCCCTGACCAGCAGCAACAAGGCAAGCCCCGGTTTGCATTAACTCTTTTATCAAGTTTTGCTTTGTTCACATATTTAGGGTGATGTATGAATGTGCATTAGGTGTAGGATGAATGGAACCCCACTTGCATGACCAGAACGTTTCCATAAGAGTGAGGGTAGTGTCTAAGATCTCGAGTAGACAGGCTATGCTTAATAATTCATAGGACTTCGGTACAAGTCGAGTAGTTGGAATCTACTCGCGAGATAGGCTTGGGACACACGGGTTCGGTTGAGTGATGGGAGATCACCTTAGTAATGAAAATGAGACTAGGCAGGGGCTAGGGCGCAGCAAGAGGTAGTCTTGTCTGCGCAGCCCTGCCCGTGTCGATTGAGGACCGATCCGTGTGCGGCCCTGCTGAACAAGTATTGAACGTACCGACGGCATATCGGATATATGGGCCCCGATAAACCGATGTAGCCTAAACCTCCGGGCGTCGAGGCATAGCACACCGATTTATAGGTGTAGGTTGAGGGCAGCAAGGTGGAAATCTGCCAATGGGCATAGAGATATGCTCCGTGTGGGGAACCTCCTGCTCGTTTTGGTGCGACCGGTTCGACGTTTGGGCTGTTGGGTGAAAGGTTGTCCCGTACGACATCGAGTGAGCGTGCTGTGCAGCTCCACGGGTGGGCGTACGTGACGTGCTCTTTGGGTTTCCCTGCAGGTGTATATCGAGTCGATTCGCCGTCACTAGCGGTGATGAGTACCGCTTGTTCACTGTGTCGTAACGTAGACTAATGTATGAAATGTTATGATTCAATCTTGCTGTTATGATATAATTGCATTGCTACATGTGTGCCACCAAATATTGCTTACTAAATTTCAGATTTCCGAACTGCTAACTTGTTGCTAAAAGATGAACTAAGGATGAACTTGTAGGCGTGTCCATTTGCTGCAATATTACTACCCTATGTCCTTGTACACCTCATGTAGAGTTTCATGCTTAGGTGAGTCAGTTAAGCCTTGTTGAGCCATCGTTCTCACGGTTGCTGCTTAAGTGTTTTTCAGGTGAGGAGCCACCCACGGACTCGGAGTACGAGTCCACCGGCGAGGGTTACCCTCCGTCGGGGACTACGGCTGAGTGGGAGCCGTACACGCCACGCTGAGCTGAGACGTGCAGCTAGTGTGGGTTGCCCTAGGGCTGGGCAACCGACTTTTGCTAGATAGGCGGTGTGAGTTGTATAGTTTAGACTTCCGCTGTGTATTATAAACAATAGTTTGTAACTGAGTAGTGTACTACTTTTTACAGTTCAGTTGTTTTCCCATGTAATCTATTGTGTCCTTATGACTTGTGCTGTCGGGTGTCGCATCGTGCGGCACCACCCTCTGCGATCGTGGATGAGCGGATCCCGATCTGCCTTAGCCTGGTATCAGAGCTGCATTGGGGATAGCACAGTACCTAAGGACTATATTATGGGAAAACCTAGGATTACGGTGAGGAATCGGTAGTTGCCCAAGTAAGGACTATATTAGCATAGTTACTTAATGTGGCAAAGATTAACTTATGTGTTATAATTCTTAATTTTAATTAGGTAACGACGCACCTACGCTCTGGTAAGCATGGTAAGGAACGCCATCGAAAGCGGTTCAATTTCGGTTAGCTTCCCTGACGAGGAACGTGGTTCAGGGATAGGTCTCACAGCTTGGTGTGAGACGTTAATACGAAACTCTTGGACTCTTCATGTTCCTGAGTTCATATGAAACGCTGATCCCTAGCGTGCATTAGGCAAGTAAGTGGAGACCCCATCGCGTGGTCAGTAACGCGAGAGTGTGTTTGTCTGGAAATAGCCCAGGAGGACATACGCAGCGCTTGCCATCGGCGTGCCCTGCAGGGCAGTAGGTGGTATATGTTGTGTTCATAACATTCCCAACCGTCACGACCCGTTCATGACATACTCGGGTTCCCCGTCGTGTGGTGTTGAAACACGATCACGTACCTTGAGACGTGACCTAACTCAAGGACGGCCGTATGGCAATGATACGGGCGTCTGTATTTACTTTTAAATATGATCCTGCCTGAAATGAAAACAACCATTGAGTGCACCATTATTGTGTGGTCTTCTGCAGGTACTAACCACGTATGTATCCGTGTAGTAAAACGTGTGCGAGGGACCGTTTAGTGCCACACTTGAGACGTATATGCCGGTATGATCCGGTTAGGATTTTCTTTTGTGAGGAACGTAGTACCGAGATATCATAGGCATATGCATGAAAAATAATGATAACAAGGAATTAAAAATCATTAGGTTCAACATTTAGGACCCTGGTTGGGTAGACAAATTGGACAGTGATGAGTGTAGTTTCAAAAGGACTGAAAAACAGAGTGCTCTGTTTTGGGCAGCAAGTGTGCTGATCTTCAACAGGGCATAACTCACAGGTCTTTTAGCCCAGGGAGGTGTGGTATATAGTTATAGAAAGGTATTTAAGTACTCTACAACTTTGTTGTAGACTTCCAGAGCTGAATAACACCTTACGATGGCCTAAAACCCAGAGGGATGTAAACTGATCAGAACCAGGACAGAGTGAAACACACTCTGGACTGCTCTGTTTTTCACACATAACTTCCAGTAGAAAAATCTAAAATTTTCATATGATACATCCTTAGAGATGGTAGAATATGTGTTACATCTTTGCAATTCAAAGTTTCTGAAATTTCAGCACAGAATTTAGTGGAAATCAGAGTTGAAAACAGCAACTTCCCAAGGGAGGTGCTGTTAAAATTCTTCCAGAAATTCTACTGACTTAGAATGACCATAACTTTATAACCAGAGATGATATGAGGACAAATAAGTACTAGTTGGAAAGATACTGAAGTTAACTTTAACTTTGGTATTTAATTCGAGTCATGAAAATGCCCAGAACCAGATCAAAATCTTGGATATGTAGAAACTGGTCATTCTGACAGAGGAATGACAGTTGAACTCATTTGAGAGATTGTTGTACCCTAGAGGTGGTTGAGTACTTCCAATGGGGTAGAACATACTCATGAGAGGTTATCTTCAACTAGTGAAAGATTTGAGTATAGGTCTCAATCAAGTTTCTTTTACTAGAGACCATGTTTGTGTCGTATTGAAGATAAAGGGGTAGTATACGTGATGACAAAGCGGTAGTAACGTCTCGTGGTGACCAAACCTAGTTGTGGTGAGCTTCCAAAGAGGAGGTTCATCAAGTTGGATTAAACTAGCTTGTATTTGGTCTGGTAATGGTGTATCTTGTGCAAAGTTATTACATTATCTACATACGAGATGTATCGCATGTTTTTATTGTCATTATGTTGTTACGCCTATGTCATTTGACTGCATGGAAATATGTTGCGGGACTGATGTTTGTTGTCGTATGGTTGCAGATGGTTCGCACTAGGACCACGCACGAGGTTGGTGGCTCTAGCCAACAGGGAGGCGATGACTCCCAGCCACCGGCCCACGACAGCACCCCGCAGCAGCAGCCACCACCGCCGCCTCCGCTTACTCTAGCGGACGTGATAGCGGCACTGGTGGGTGGTCGTGAGGAGCAGACCGACCTGCTCCGCACGATCGTGCAGAATACGTCCCAGGCGGGGGGGGGGGGGGGGGGGGGCGTCAAGACAGAGGGCCTCGTGAAGTGTCGTACTCGGATTTCATGAGTACGCACCCTCCAGTGTTCACAGAAGCTGAAGAACCACTGGAGGCCGACAACTGGCTGCGGACCATCGAGTCCAAATTTGGGCTGCTCCAATGCACGGAGCGGCAAAAGACTGTTCGCAGCGCAGCAACTTCACGGTGCCGCTGGTGCGTGGTGGGCGAATTATGTCGCCTCACGTCCGGCTGGCCATGCCGTGGAATGGGAAGAGTTCTGGGAGGCGTTCCGCGCCTATCATATCCCTCCCGGGATCATGAAGAGGAAGTTCCAAGAATTTTTGGAACTGAAGCAGGGCGGGAGGAGTGCCCATGACTACTCTCGTGCCTTCAACCATCTGGCGCAATATGCGTCAGACTACATATCCACTGAAGAGAAAAAGCGGGAGCACTTCTATCGGGGGTTACATCCTGAAATGAAGACGCATCTCGTGCAATGGAATCGCGGCACCTTCAACGACCTTGTCAATGCCGCGATCATGCAAGAGGACGCTCAGCGGGAGTTGGCAGCTGAGCAGAGGAAGCGCAGCGCTCCACCCAGCAGTGAGGTTGGCGCTCCCCAGAAGTACCGGATGGTGTATCGGACGCCATCCAGGCAGCAGTGGCAACCACCGGCGCGACCTCAACGGTTCGGGGGACGTCCTTTTCAGTCACCTCCGTTCCGTCCACTGATGCCACCACCAAGACAGCAGCAGCAGTAGCAGCAGATAGCACCCCGGGCCTTTCCACCGCCACAACGCGTCCTGGTTTCCGTCCACCGATCAGCGGGGGACCGCCCCGTTTCACCTGCTTCACGTGTGGCCAGGCGGGCCACTTCGCGAAGGACTGTCCCCAGGGGCAGCAGAGCAGCGGGAAAGCCCAGTTCCAGGGCGGTGCTCGAGGCCAACCTCCGGTCAAGAAGGTTGGTCAGCGGACTGGGGGCGTCCGCAACCTCGACAATGAGGATGCCCCAGAGGGAGACAACATGCTGGCGGGTACGTTTACTCTCAACAATAAAGCCATCATCATACTGTTTGATTCTGGTGCAACCCACAGCTTTATAAGTGCATCCTATGTGGCTAAGCATCAAATGCAAGTCTTCCCAACCGACTGCACTTATATGATTTGCTCACTGGGAGGGAAGATCTCAGCTAATATGATGATTCCAAAAGCACCTCTGTGCTTAGGTGGGAAACTATATCCCACCACCTTGGTTATCCTTATGGGGCAAAAGATTGATGCAATCTTAGGGATGTCATGGCTACAATAATATGGTGCTGTCCTGGAGACTTGGACACGGACGGTTCATTTAAACTCTACATTTCACCGTCCACATTCCATGGTGTTATACACGCCAGTCCGGGAAATTTCAGCAATTAATAATGCTGAAGCTCTCAAGTTAGAGGACATCCCCGTAGTCCGGGAGCACCCCGACGTGTTCCCGGATGATCTTCCGGGCATGCCACCTGAGCAGGATGTCGAGTTCAAGATTGAACTTGCACCCAGGACTACGCCCATATCGCGGAGACCATATAAAATGGCTCCAAACGAGCTGGCTGGATTAAAAGAACAGCTCAATGATCTGTTGAGCAAGGGTTTCATTAGGCCGAGTTCCTCGCCTTGGGGATGCTCGGCGTTGTTTGTAAAGAAGAAGGATGAAACCTTAAGGCTGTGTGTGGACTACCAGCCGCTCAACGCCGTCACCATCAAGAATAAGTACCCACTGCCCCGCATCGACATATTGTTTGACCAACTTGTGGGGGCAAGTGTGTTCTCCAAGATGGACCTTCGCTCTGGATATCATCAGATCAAGATCCGGGCGGAGGATATCCCGAAGACGGCCTTCTCGACGAGATATGGATTATATGAATACCTCATCATGTCCTTTGGTCTCACAAACGCTCCAGCCCATTTCATGTACCTCATGAACTCGGTGTTCATGCCGTAGCTGGACAAGTTCGTGGTAGTGTTCATCGATGATATCTTGGTTTACTCCAAGACAGAAGCCGAACATGCCGAACACTTGAGGATCGTTCTTCAACGATTGCGAGACCACAAGCTCTACGCTAAATTCAGCAAATGTGAGTTTTGGATCAGCCAAGTGTCATTCTTGGGACATATCATCTCCGCGGAAGGCATTGCGGTTGACCCAAGCAAAATAGAGCAAGTGCTGAAATGGAAAGCTCCCACTTCAGTTCATGAAGTCAGAAGCTTCCTCGGGTTAGCGGGATACTATCGGAGATTTATTCCAAGTTTCTCCAAGCTTGCTAAGCCCATGACAGAATTGCTGAAGAAAGGGACGAAATATGTTTGGAATACGGCGTGTGAAGGAGCGTTCCAAGCATTCGTGAAGCATCTCACAACAGCCCCGGTCTTAGCTCAGCCGGATACAACAAAGCCCTTCGACGTGTATTGTGACGCGTCTGGTATTGGGCTCGGCTGCGTGTTGATGCAGGAAGGACGTGTGGTCGCATATGGCTCCCGCCAACTTCGGAACCATGAGCAGCATTATCCTACTCATGATCTTGAGCTTGCTGCCGTGGTGTTGGCGCTAAAAATGTGGAGGCACTATCTCCCGGGAATCTGGTACATCTCTACACCGACCACAAGAGCTTGAAATATATTTTCACCCAGAAGGAGCTGAACATGAGGCAAAGGAGGTGGTTAGAGCTGATCAAAGATTATGAAATTGAGATTCATTACCACCCCGGCAAGGCGAATGTGGTTGTCGACGCGCTGAGTCAGAAATCACATGTCCATCACCTCACCATTACACCAGTGGAGGAGGAAGAGCCAAGTTTATACTTGGTTCCTTATGGGTCGCTGTACAACCTTGCCCTCATCCCTACTATTAGGGAGGACATCATTGCAGCTCAGAAGACTGATAAAGGCATGGCACATCTCTGGAGACGGATAGACAACGGGGAGATCAAATGTTTCCGGAAAGATGATGAAGGGACGCTGTGGTTCAATGATCGCATAGTCGTACCCCGGGATATGGAGCTGAGGAAGAAAATCATCGATGAAGCTCACTTGTCTCAGTACTCCATTCATCCGGGCAGCAACAAAATGTACCAAGATTTGAAAAAGAAATTTTGTGGACACGGATGAAGCGAGAGGTAGCGAAGTACGTATCCGAGTGCGATACGTGCCGACGAGTGAAAGCAGATCACATGAAGAAATCAGGGCTGTTGCAACCCCTGAAGATCCCGGCATGGAAATGGGAATATGTGAGCATGGATTTCATTGTGGGATTGCCCCTAACTTCCAACAAACATGATTCCATTTGGGTAATCGTCGATCGGTTAACCAAGACGGCTCACTTCATTCCTGTAAATACACGATACAATGCCGGTAAATATGTGGAGCTGTACATAGCAAAGATCCTATGCCTATATGGGGTATCCAAGACCATTCTCTCGGATCGAGGTGCATTATTTGTATCTCGCTTTTGGGAGCAGCTACACGCTGCATTGGGTACCAAGCTGATTAGGAGCTCCGCCTATCACCCTCAAACAGATGGGCAAACGGAGATGGTGAACCAAGTATTAAAAGACATGTTGAGAGCATGTGCCATCCACCACGGCAGGAACTGGGATAATCACCTGCCATTGGAAGAGTTTTCGTACAACAATGGCTATCAGGCGAGTATCAAGATGGCACCCTACGAAGCTCTCTACGGTCGAAAATGCCGCACCCCATTAAACTGGTGCGAGTCCGGTGAAAGGGTCACATTCGGGGTTGATGTGGTGAATGACGCCGAAGAGCGCGTTCGGACGATTCAAGCCAACTTGAAGGCCGCTCAATCCCGGCAGAAGAGCTACGCTGATAAGAGGCGTTTGACGTCGGTGAACACGTGTACCTCCGCGTGTCTCCAATGAAGGGCGTGCATCGGTTCGGTGTGAAGGGGAAGCTCGCTCCCCGTTTCATTGGACCCTATGCTATCACCGAGAAGTGTGGACCAGCGGCGTATAGATTGGAGATACGGGCATCTCTTGCTGGTGTCCATGACATTTTCCATGTCTCCCAGCTGATAAAATGTCTGAAACATACCACTGCTGTTACTACTGAAGACATCGGCGAGTTGCAACCGGACTTGACATATGATGAATATCCGGTGGCAATTCTTGATGAGAAAGCTAGAACCACGCATAGCAGAACGTTGTGGTTCTACAAAATACTCTGGAGCAACCACACTGCCGAAGAAGCGACGTGGGAGAGCGAGGAATTCCTTCGCTCAAATTACCCGGAGTTCATGGCATCTCAGCACGGGTAAGTCCCTATTACATCGCTATCTCTTCTTTTGTAATCTCGGGACGAGATTCGTTTAAGGGGGGGGGGAATGTAAAAGCCCAAGAAAAGGGACTTGTAAAAACTTTTCTTCACCTCACGACACCACAGTTTTTGTTATGGATATCTTAGGAAATATTGTGAAGAGCAAGTAACCTCCATCAAAAGAGTGATTAGAGGGGAAAAACCTTCACTTTCACAAAGTAGGATTTTTAAACATGAACAAGAGAGGTTGAGCTCACCCCTAGAACTTAAAAAGTCTTGGGAAAGTTCAGTCCAAGTTTCATGTAAATCCAACACTTTTTGGAGGCACTTTTGGAGGTATTTGAATAAGAGGCCTATTTGAATGTAAATTCAAATTGCAGAAACTTTCATCACTCAAATTCAAAAGTTAGCTTCATATTCAAACTCAGCAAATTTTTCTGAGTTAGCCTACAAATTTTCACCCCCATTGGAGTTCATTTTGTCAAGGGCTAAATTTGCAAGAATTCAAAGACTGAATTTGAATTTCAGTTCAAACAGGAGGCAAATTCAGCCAAACAAAAATTCAAATGGGAGAACTCAAATTCAAACAAAAACTTGGGGGCTAAGTCTCACATTAAATTGTGAGTAGCTGGGGGGACATTCAGCCAAAACAGAAAAGAAATATTGGAGAAAAGGAGTAAAGGGGAGGCCCACAGGTCAGTTGCACATACGAGGGTTCAGTCGGTTGCTGCAGCCGGCCTCTGCTTCGCGCGCAAAGCACGGGAGAGATGGCGAGCCACCGAGCCATCGTACGGCCACCTCACGGTGCCAAAGTCGCGGCTCAAAGGCCAGCGCACACACCACGCCGTCCCTTATCCTGTTTTCCGGACGAGAAAGACCACCACCCGAGCTTCCTCCTCGGTTCGGCGCAAGAACAGAAAAGACGACCTCCATTGATCGCCGGCGTCTGAGCAACACAGGCGTTCTCGTGCCCGACGCTCAACACAAGAAACGACCGCCATAAGGTGCTGGTTCTGCTCGTCCCTACCGTTCAGCAGTTCATGCACTGTCGGGGGAGAATTTCTCCCAGGAACGTTTCGGTATTCTTAAGGCCGAGCTATACCAAATCCGGAAATTCACGGGTACTAGCTCATCACCGGGCATACCAAGCCACACACACGCTCTACACCCTGCCACGACCACCTGGGATCAAAAACCAGCAAGAACCATGGGCTAGGGTTACGGTTCTTCGAAGTTTTCTGAGCACAGCCGATATCCGGCCTAGGTCGCCGGTGAGGTCGTAGTTGCAGCCGTTTTCACGGGGATCGGTGTCCATGTCCGTGACCAGCAGGTGTCAGCGGAGCTCCCCGAGCAAACCGCATCGAAAAAGGTGCAGGGGATGCCGAGTTCAACGTCGCCGGTGAGCTCCCGGCCGCTGTTACCGGCGGGAGCACTGTTCCGGCCGTTGTCAAGCTCTGGTGATGGCACCACCGTGTTCCCCAGGCCGAGATGGGCACATGCGGCGAGTTTCGTCGGAGGTCGGGCAGCAGAACGCCCGGCAGCGAGTATTCCGGCGAGGTGGGCGGCGGGGAGCCGCGGGAGCGCGAGGTTGAAGAAGCCTTGCGAGCCCCGTGTGTCAGTCTCTACTGAGAGCACTCAGGATTTGCTGTGGCACCGGGATCCCGTGCGGCTGCGCGGGTGATTCTGTGGGCTCCAGTGTGGGTTAGCTGGGAGGCTGACACGTAGCCGGGGGACCCACCCGCAGGATTTAAACATTTTTGGAATTTACAGTTTTAGTTCAACCTTCAAATGCATAGAACGTTTGCTAGGAAACTCCAAATTTGATGAACCAAATTTTGCTGAACTCAGAATTCTGAGTACTTTCCAGCAATACCAATTTCAGCTCAAGAAAGTGAATAGTTCTCCAGAATTAAATCCCTAAAATTTAAACTGTTGGGAATTTTATCTGGAGAATTACTTTATGAAAAATGCTGAAATTGGGCTGTGAGGTTCATTGGAAAATCCTTGAGTCACATTAAAATTTTCAGACTCATCCAAGTTCATTTAGTCCCCCTAATTGGGTGATTAAGTGAACTGCCCTGAGAAAATAGAAAAATGTACAGAAACATTTTTGAGATTCTCTCAAATCTTAATTAGGGCATAACTTTCAGTAGAATTCTTCAAATGACATGAAACCAATTCCATTAGAACCATATTAAATTCTAGTTTCCAGAAAGTAATGGTTGGAGCCATGAAAACGCCTGGAATTGATCAAAAGCTCAAATATTGACCAAATGGGCTTTTTATTTGTACAAGGTTCAAATGAACTTTGTTTCAAATAAAACTTGGTCAAGACTCTGGTTAGCACCCTACCAAGCCACCATAAAAATTTCAGAACCAAAGGGGAGGGCTAGCTAGAGTTATTAATAATTATGTATTCAAGTTTACACATTACATTTAAATTGACATGTAGTATTTCATTAAACGTGTAGTCGCTGAAGGCGAAGAGACTCCGGAAGTGCTGGACTTCCTCCTGCCAGAAGAAGAACTAACCCCTGACCAGCAGCAACAAGGCAAGCCCCTGTTTGCATTAACTCTTTTATCAAGTTTTGCTTTGTTCACATATTTAGGGTGATGTATGAATGTGCATTAGGTGTAGGATGAATGGAACCCCACTTGCATGACCAGAACGTTTCAATAAGAGTGAGGGTAGTGTCTAAAATCTCGAATAGACAGGCTATGATTAATAATTTATAGGACTTCGGTACAAGTCGAGTAGTTGGAATCTACTCGCGAGATAGGCTTGGGACACACGGGTTCGGTTGAGTGATGGGAGATCACCTTAGTAATGAAAATGAGACTAGGCAGGGGCTAGGGCGCAGCAAGAGGAAGTCTTGTGTGTGCAGCCCTGCCCGTGTCGATTGAGGACCGATCCGTGTGCGGCCCTGCTGAACAAGTATTGAACGTACCGAAGGCATATCGGATATATGGGCCCCGATAAACCGATGTAGCCTAAACCTCCAGGCGTCGAGGCATAGCACACCGATTTATAGGTGTAGGTTGAGGGCAGCAAGGTGGAAATCTGCCAACGGGCATAGAGATATGCTCCGTGTGGGGAACCTCCTGCTCGTTTCGGTGCGACCGGTTCGACATTTGGGCTGTTGGGTGAAAGGTTGTCCCGTACGACATCGAGTGAGCGTGCTGTGCAGCTCCACGGGTGGGCGTACGTGACGTGCTCTTTGGGTTTCCCTGCAGGTATATATCAGGTCGATTCGACGTCCCTCGCGGTGATGAGTACCGCTTGTTCACTGCGTCGTAACGTAGACTAATGTATGAAATGTTATGATTCAATCTTGCTGTTATGATATAATTGTATTGCTACATGTGTGCCACCAAATATTGCTTACTAAATTTCAGATTTCCGAACTGCTAACTTGTTGCTAAAAGATGAACTAAGGATGAACTTGTAGGCGTGTCCATTTGCTGCAATATTACTACCCTATGTCCTTGTACATCTCATGTAGAGTTTCATGCTTAGGTGAGTCGGTTAAGCCTTGTTGAGCCATCGTGCTCACGGTTGCTGCTTAAGTGTTTTTCAGGTGAGGAGCCACCCACGGACTCAGAGTACGAGTCCACCGGCGAGGGTTACCCTCCATCGGGGACTACGGCTGAGTGGGAGCCGTACATGCCACGCTGAGCTGAGACGTGCAGCTAGTGTGGGTCGCCCTAGGGCTGGGTAACCGACTTTTGCTAGATAGGCGGCGTGAGTTGTATAGTTTAGACTTCCGTTGTGTATTATAAACAATAGTTTGTAACTGAGTAGTGTACTACTTTGTACAGTTCAGTTGTTTTCCCATGTAATCTATTGTGTCCTTATGACTTGTGCTGTCGGGTGTCGCATCGTGCGGCACCACCCTCTGCGATCCTGGATGAGCGGATCCCGTTCCGCCACAAGAGTCGTCAAGATTGTGAGGAGCGCCAACAAAGCTCCTATTCCGATTTTCTGGCTACTCATCCCCCGGTATTCTCAAGGGCGGATGAACCCCTCGATGCGGACAACTTGCTCCGCACGATGGAGATGAAGTTCGGGCTGCTCCAAGTGAGTGAGCAGCGCAAGACTCAGTTCGCGGTCCAACAGCTCCAAGGATCCGTGAGCGCTTGGTGGGCGAACTATTGTGCTTCACAACCCACCGAGTGAGTTATGACCTGGGCGGAATTTCGGACGGCCTTCAGGGCCTATCACATACCGCCGGGTCTCATGAAGAGGAAGATGCAGGAGTTCTTACGCCTGCAGGAAGGGATCCGAAACGCGCTGGAATACTTCAGGGCGTTCAATGATCTTGCGCTCTATGCTTCGTATCACGCCGATACCGACGAGAAGCGGCGGGATCATTTCTACTAGGGGCTTAACCCGCTCCTGAAAGACAAGCTGGCGATGTTCAATCGCGGCAGCCTCAATGACATAATTGATGCTGTGATTGTTCAGGAGGACTCCGGCAAGGAGTTAGCGGCGGCGGAAAGGAAGCGAAGCGCGCCGCAAAGCAGCGTAGAAGGAGGTGGTCCTTCTCAAAAATACCGGATGGTGAATCGCCCACCATCGGGTCCACACTAGCAGCCACCACAGAGGCCGATGCCATTCCGCAGTCGGCCCTATTCTCTACTGTCATTCTGGCTGGCACTGCCAGTATCACCTCCGCAGCAACAACAGCAACAGCGGGCGATGCCGCGTGCGTATGCACCTCAGCAGCTCATGCCGGGCTTTCGTCCCCCAAGCACCGGGCAAGCAGCAGCCACATGCTACAAGTGTGGTCATCCAGGACACTTCGCCAACAATTGTCCTGGGAGGCAAGGCGGCGGAGTTGCACCACAGTTTCCGGGGAGGAATCAGCCCCGGAACCCCACTAATGCGCGGGCGGAAAACCCTAGGCCCGTCACTTTCCACCAACTTGCCATAGAGGACGTGCCGGAGGGTGAACCAATACTTGCGGGTATGTTCCAACTACACCAGCATCCCACTATAGTATTATTTGATTCAGGCGCCACACATAGCTTCATTAGCCAAGCTTTTATTGCTAAATACAGCTTGCAAATACTACCCACCGAGAGTCCGTACTTGATTTGTTCACCGGGTGGGAAAATTTCAGCCAGCATGATGGTTCCAAAAGCGCCATTATGCTTAGAGGGTAGAGTATACCCTACGTCTCTCATAGTTCTAGAGGGACAAAAGGTCGATGTCATCTTAGGGATGTCGTGGATAACCCGCCACGACACTGTTTTGGACACTGTCCTCCAAATTGTGCATTTGAACTCCGAAGTGCACGAATCTCATTCCTTATTTCTGGACAGTCCAGAAATAAAACTTCCAAGTGTGTATCAGTCCACAACCATCAGATTGAAAGACATTCCAGTAGTCTATGAGTTCCCTGACGTATTCCCGGATGATTTACCGGGGATGCCACCCGACAGAGAGGTGGAGTTCAAGATTGAACTTGCACCAGGAACCATGCTAATATCCCGAAGGCCGTACAAGATGGTGCCCAAGGAATTGGCTGAACTAAAGACGCAGTTAACGGACCTGATGGAAAAGGGTTTTATTAGGCCGAGCTCCTCGCCATTGGGATGTTCGGCATTATTTGTGAAGAAGAAAGACGAGATGTTGCGGCTTTGCGTGGACTATCGTCCACTAAACGCTGTAACCATCAAGAACAAGTACCCGTTGCCACGGATTGACATGTTGTTTGATCAGTTGGTCGAAGCAAAGATCTTTTCCAAGATGGATTTAACATCCGGGTACTACCAGATTAAGATACGGGCTGAGGATATTCCGAAGACGGCTTTCTCGACGAGGTACGGACTTTATGAGTACCTTGTCATGTCCTTCGGCCTCACCAACGCTCCAGCTCACTTCATGTATTTGATGAACTCGGTATTCATGCCGGAGCTAGACAAGTTTGTCGTTGTATTCATCGACGACATATTGGTATGTTCGAAGTCGGAGGAAGAACACAAGAAGCATCTGTGTATAGTCTTGCAACGGCTGCGGGATCACAAGCTATACGCGAAATTCAGCAAGTGCGAATTCTGGATATCGCAAGTGCCTTTTCTCGGGCATATTATTTCAGCGGAGGGCATCGTTGTAAGTGACACCCTCATTTTTGGATTCTGCATATATTCATGTTTCATGAAGAGAAAACATTTTAAAAGAAGTAGGAACAGAGAAAAATATAAAAAATATAGCCAATAAGAGCCGAATCCAGTTCCCAGAGAGCGCCGAAGACAACTTCCGTGGCATGCTGGCCACGTGGCGTGTTCAGAGCTCATCCCTGCGAAGTGGGGAGAGGTCCGCCACTAAAACTGGCTACGTGGCAGGCTCGGGGATCATCTCCGCTGAGGGGGAGAGGTCCGACCCTGTGGGACACGTGTTGCCCCCGTAGCTAGCCTCTGCTGAAGAAGCAAAGGCAGTTCCGCAGGACACATGTCACCTTCGGAGCTTGTCACCGCAGAAATCAGAGGACCAGTCGCGCGGGATACGTGTCGATCTCGGAGCTCACCTCCGAGAGGTCCGATTCTATTGGACACATGTAAACCTCGGAGCTTGTCTCTTAAAAGAAAGGAAGTCTGGCGCTACTTGACGCGTGGCATTCACGGAGCTCACCTCCGAAGACAGGGAGGTCCGGAATGGATACGTGGCACACCCGGAGCTACCTCTGGAGAGAGGGAAGGTCCGACACTGACACGTGGCGTGCGCGGAGCCACCTCCAAATAGAGAGGAGGTCCCGACCGCCAGGATACGTGACGCACGCGGAGCCCACCTCCGAAGGGGAGGGAGATCTTGCTCGCTTGACACGCGGCACAACCGAAGCTCATCTCTGCGAAAAAGGGGAGACCAGGCCCCGATGGACACATGGAACTTTCGGAGCTCATCACCGCGGAGGTAACGAGTTCTGGAACGGTTTTTGGATTCTGTACGCGTAGAAATACCGGTATGGAGAAGAAACCGACATGAATTCCACAATGTTACCGCACCAAATCAACTAAAGATAAGTTGTTAAGATTCAACTACAATTCTGAATAGAACTCTTATTCGAGATACAATCAGATTGGGACTCTTCTTCTCTCTATTATAAATAGAACCCAGAACCCTTGGCCGAAACCACGAACTTCTTTTCTCCTGAGCTGACGACTTAGAGCCCTAGCCCCAACTCGCTGAGTAAGCCATCGCTAGAGTTCAGCGAGGAAGATTGCCGGAAGAGAGTCCCAACGATCCGTCTGATCAGAGAAGGACCCCGATATCGAGAAGAACGTAAGGTAGGTCTCCAATACCACCTTACGACATCGTTGTGTTTTCTTTGCATCTTTTCTTCGATTCGTTTCGAACAGAAGCTTTCTCGTGGACAAATCACTTGTTGATAGGGTTGATCTAAAGACAAGGTCATCGCCACGTCCACATTTGATCCAAACACCTCTGTTCATCGCAAAACCATGCAAGACATGCAAGAACACGTACAAACCGATCTAATAAAACTGTTTATAGGATAGCATGCATGTGCATCATCGCATCTAGTTAAAGTTTGTGCATAATATTGATTGCTGTGGATCTTGTATGTGCGTGATCCTGTATAGCAGGACAAGCTCAGGGAGCTATCTACGACGAGCTGCAACAACAAGGTTTCGAGATCCAAGAGCCACCAGAACCGCAAGAACAAGGCAAGTGCTCCTTGACCATATTGATCCTATGTTTTAGGAAAAACTGTTTTGTTTTGCGAAAAGGTGTGTGTGCTTTGCATGATGGGAAACCCTTTTATAAGAGTTTACTAGTTTTGGTTAAAACCACCCTTGTCGCTAGGGAAGTTTATGAGTCGCGTATGGTTTTTGTTTTAAGCTTCGCTGAGTCCATGGGATTGGGAAGAGAGATAGATGTGTCTAGCTAACTGCACTCGTAATGATAATGAGAAACTGATGTTGTTAATGAACATGGATCAGAGGGAGATCTAGGCAAGACTGGGTTTGTGAATGAGGTAGCATGAGATGGTGGTTTACTTGCCATAGATCTAAGGACCGGTTCATGCGAGCACATGCCAGGATAACAGTGCCACCACAAGGCCAAGTATGGGTGCGGCTTAGCTGAGTAATTAGGTAAGTTGCTAGATTGTTATGGACCGTGGAAGGCGCGGGGAATGGGAGTCGAGTGAGGACTGCCCTGGGAACTGCATGGCACAAGAGGGGGCCCGTGGGTGGGAGAATTGGAGATTCTAGCCTGCCGGTGAAACCTTAGGTGACTCCATACATCTAGTAGCCCCTTTGTAAAGGCTATTTTGTGATCTCTTGGCCATACACCAACGATTGTGTCCTGGTATAATGGAGGTTCTGCAGTCGCCGACGGGTGACGAAATCACAAACTTGTGGGTAAAGAGGTGCAAACTCTGCAGAGTTCTAAAACTATCATGATAGCCGAGCTTACGGTCACGAGCCCCTGGCCAACTTCCATGATTAGTTGGGATGGTTATTGGATATGGTTATTGGTTATGGTTTTGGAAGGTTTGGTTTTGGTTTGGTTTTTGGGACTGTTGAGTCCGGGTGATGAGATGAGTTGCATGACTGTTGAGTCATGGCAACGAGATTGGTCTCGGTGGGAGACGAAGTTGTTTATGAGATGAAATGGTAGCGAATACGAGATGGTATTCGTGAGATGGTAGAGAATACGAGGAGGTATTCGTGAGCAAGAATGAGGTTGATTGATGACGGGTTGTGACATGGAAGGTAATGAACATAATGGAGGTATGATTTGTATTTTAATACATGTTGGGATTACATTCACTTAAAGATGAGTTGCTGTTTTATCATGGTTTTGATAAATAACTTTGCTTTCTGCAATGAGCCTTTTTATACCTACCTTGTTATGAGCTACATATCATATTTCCCCGCACTTGCTGAGAACATCATTGTACTCAAACTTGCATTATTATTTCATCATCAACAACAGGAGAAGATTTCTATGAAGACCAAGTGGAGCATTAGGCGTGTGATCTATTCTCAACCTTGCCTGTGGGGATGGAGTAGAGATGGAGCCATTGCTGCCTAGAATTGCTTCTGCATTAGTAGAATTTGCTTCTGCATTAGAATAAAGACTTCCGCTGCATAGAAATAAGACTTCCGCTGTGAGCATGAGTCCAAGACTCATGAAACATTGTAATAAACTCTGTTATTCGTGGTTATATATATTCTGAATTCAGTTTGTGGAACATATGTGTATGTGTGATGAACATCCTGGGCACACATATGCATCAGTTCTTGGTTCTGTTGTTTTCCACAGAGTTGAGGGCGTCACAGATTGGTATCAGAGCCACGGTTGACAATGGGTTACACGCCTTAATAGGAAACACAGGTTGGTATCAAAAGCCACGGATGAGGGTAGATTACACACCTGGATACAATCACAGATTAGTACCAGAACCACGGGTCGATGGTAGGTTACACACTTAGATAGATCACAGATCAATATCCGACACAGATTGGTAGCTAAGCCACGCTGACCATAGGATGCAAGCCTAGGATGCATAGATTGGCCTTAAAACTACCTTGACATAGAAAACCAACCTTGAATAGGAGTTGTGTGAGCCCTTGTGATGATTGTTTGTGATTGTGTGCTTCGTGTGAGTTGTGGGACGTCTCAAAGCGTTGTCCATATCCACACATAAGTAGAAAGAGGTGTGATATGCTTCGGCACTTGTTCACATCCTCATGTGGGCTAATATATATAGTCCAACTCACCTTGATGCATATAGTTGAGGGAATCTACCTAACCTTCTAACCTTCTATTCTATTTCGTTCTCTCTCACAGATGGTGAGAGGAAATACCGGCTGAAGGAACATCCGTGACAACCAAGAGGATGGCCACGATGAAGTTCCTATTAACCCCGGAGCTGGTGAGAACAACCTGGAACGGTTGATGCCCATGCAAAACCAACTTATGCAAACCATGATCCAAACTTCGGGTCAGTTGCAGGCCAACAACAACAACCCCGTTCCGGCACCACCGCCACCACCACCGCCGGCTCATAACAGGTTGGGAGAGTTCATGAGGACTCGACCACCCACCTTTGCTCAAGCTAACGACCCCATGGAGGCCGACGACTGGTTGAAATCCATGGAGAAGAAGCTTGCCATAGTGCAGTGCAATGACTGAGAGAAGGTTCTTTTTGTGTCGCACCAACATGTGGGAGCTGCCGCTGACTGGTGGGATGCCCTAAGCAACGCTCATGTCGACCCGGAGGCGATCACTTGGATTGAGTTCAAGGAGAATTTCCGCTCTCATTACATCCCTGCTGGTGTAATGATGCTCAAGAGGCAGGAGTTCGATGGTCTCCGCCAAGGACAGAGAAGTATGAATGAGTATATCAACAAGTTCACACAACTGTCCCGGTGATAGGAGGATGAGTCTCGATCTTCCGAGAGGTAGGGTAAATTTGATTGGGTGGAGATCTCGACGTTGATGATCCAAGGCTCCGAACGAACGAAACCCCGCAATCACTACACCACTGCTCCGTTGGTTATCACCCATGTCACACGAATGACCTCGCCACGAAGGCTTATCCCTGCAAGCGCAATCAAGAACAGAAGCAAGAACTGAGAAGTTGCAATCAAAACTGAATTGATCACGAATTTGGGGTCTCACAACCGATGATCTGCGACACTGTTCAATGACAGATTGTAACTAAGCAAAAACCCACCCTAATGTGGTGACGGCTGCTGTATAAAAAGGAGTTTAGGGGCGTGCAAGACCCCTGGACGCAACCCTAATGGGCTTCCACACGTTACACGGGCCAGCAGCCCAAAAGGCGGTGGCGCAGCACCGGACAGATTCTGGACGCCCACTTGTTTCGCTGATTCCCGTCAACTTAGAAGGAATTTTGAGGTAGGGCTGGTTCCATTGGAAGCTTTATGAAATCACGGTTCCACCCATATATAGAACATCCAAATCTGACTCCGTATGTGTCCGGGATGTCAGTTTTGGTGAAGGCAGCTCCTGGACCCCAAGGTGGAGTCGAAGTCGAGTTGTACTTGGGTTCCTCCTTGGTGTGCACGTCCTATCTCCTCCTCCTTGACTCCTTGGACTCCTCCCAGACCTTGCTGGTCCTCTCCATTGTTCCTAATCAATAAAACATGCATGGAAACAAGCGTAAGTTCTTAAAAACAATTGACAATGTTAGAATGTAGCTGGAGATCCAATTGTCGTGCACGTGCTCTAGTGATCGGTCCTTGCATTGTATGCAAAGGAGAGATGTCCTCATCATCCTCCCCCTCTTGAATTGGAGTCATCCTCGACTCAAGCTCATCTTCCTCACCCAAGTATGGCTTCAAATCTGAAATGTTAAATGTGGGACTAACCCCAAACTCGGGAGGCAACTCAAGTTTATATGCATTGTCATTTATCTTCTCAAGAACCTTAAAAGGTCCAGCAGCACGTGGCATGAGTTTGAACTTTCTCAAATCCGGGAACCTATCTTTTCTCAAATGAACCCACACCAAATCACCGGGTTCCAATTTTACCTCCTTCCTACCTTTACTAGCAGCAATGCAATACTTTTCATTCATTTTTTCAATTTGTAACTTAGTAGTTTCATGCAACTTAAGAATAAATTCAGAACGTTGTGTAGCATCTAAGTTCACGATTTCAGTATGTGGTAAAGGTAGAAAATCAATTGGAGCACGAGGATTGAAACCATAGACTACCATAAACGGACGTAATTTGGTTGTGAAGTGAATAGACCTGTTATAAGCAAACTCAATATGTGTCAAACACTCCTCCCACAACCTCAAATTGTCTTTCAAAACAGCCCGCAACATAGTAGATAAGGTACGATTAACTACCTTCGTTTGCCCATCAGTTGTGGATGACAAGTAGTAGAAAACAGCAACTTTGTTCCCAATTTATACCATAAAGTTCTCCAAAAGTGACTCAAAAACTTAGCATCCCTATCAGAAACAATAGTATTGGGAACACCATACAAATGCACAACCTCATTAAAGAACAAATCAGCAACATGTGAAGCATTATCGGTCTTATGGCAGTGTATAAAATGAGCCATTTTAGAGAAACGATCAACAACCACAAAGACATTATCCCTCCCCCTCTTTGTTCTAGGCAATCCTAAAATAAAGTCAATAGAAATATCCTCCCATGGTGCACTAGGAACCGGAAGAGGCATATAAAGGACATGTGGGTTAAGTCGAGACTTAGCTTTGTTGCATGTCGTGCAACGTGAAACGTAGCGCTCCACATCACGCCTCATTCGTGGCCAAAAGAAGTGAGCGGCCATCACATCCTCTGTCTTTTTAACACCAAAATGTCCCATCAAACCATCTCCATGCGCTTCCTGCAACAACAAAAGACGAACGGAGCTAGCTGGAACACACAGCTTGTTAGCACGGTAGAGAAGGCCTTCACGCAGCAGGAATTTTTGCCACGTTCTTCCCTCTCTACAATTTTCAAAGGCATCTTTGAAGTACAAATCAGTAGCATATAACCTCTTTATGGTTTCTAAACCAAAGATTTTATGAGAAAGTTGGGACAACATGGTATAACGTCTAGATAAAGCATTGGCAATCACATTGTCTTTCCCTTTCTTATGTTTAATGATGTAAGGAAATGATTCTATGAACTCAATCCATTTAGCATGACGTTTATTCAGATTAGCTTGTCCTTTAAGATACTTCAAAGACTCATGATCTGAATGTATGACAAATTCTTTAGACCATAGGTAAGGTTGCCAAGTTTGCAAGACACGCACTAAAGCATAAAGTTCTTTGTCATATGTAGAATAATTTAGTGAAGGCCCATGCAATTTTTCACTAAAGAAGGCAACAGGTTTACCTCCTTGAATTAGCACTCCTCCAATGCCAATGCCGCTCGCGTCACATTCAAGCTCGAAGGTCTTCTCAAAATCAGGAAGTTGCAGCAATGGTGCTTGTGTGAGCTTCGACTTGAGAACATCAAAAGCTTGTTGTTGTGCTGGTCCCCATCGAAACGGCACTCCGTGCTTTGTCAACTCGTGGAGAGGTGCCGCAATGGTGCTGAAATCCCGCACGAAACGCCGGTAAAAACCTGCGAGACCAAGAAAACTCCGAACCTATGTGACCGTAGTCGGAAGTGGCCAACTCGTGATGGCAACAATCTTTGCCTCGTCCACCTCAATGCCCTGTGAAGTAACAACATACCCAAGAAAAGACACACGATCGGTGCAAAAGGTGCACTTCTCAAGGTTACCATATAAATGTGCATCGCGCAAGACATTAAAAACAGCACGCAAATGTTCAAGGTGCTCATCATATGACTTGCTGTAAATATGGATATCATCAAAGTAAACCACCACAAATTTACCAATGAAAGCACGTAAAACCTCATTCATCAATCTCATGAAAGTGCTGGGCGCATTAGTTAAACCAAATGGCATGACTAACCATTCATAAAGTCCGAATTTAGTTTTAAAAGCAGTTTTCCATTCATCACCTAAAGCCATACGAATCTGATGATACCCACTACGCAAATCAATCTTTGAGAAAATAACAGAACCACTCAACTCATCAAGCATGTCATCCAATCTAGGAATAGGATAGCGATAACGAATGGTAATGTTATTGATGGCTCTACAATCAACACACATGCGCCAAGTGCCATCTTTTTTTGGAACCAAAAGAACAGGAACAGAACAAGGACTAAGGCTGATATGCACCGAATTTGGTTCGGCGAAGGGTGGCCCGATCTTCACGACAGGAGGCTCAAGAACAAGATAACTTGCTGTAGAAACAGCGCGGATAACTAGCTTTATACCTGACCAAGGTTGGATGCGACCAAGCGACGGGGAGAGAGACACCGAAACCGCGAAGACTTCGACTCGATCTCCGAACGACCGCAGAACCACATCCGGAGCTAATCCACACAAGACGGGGCAGCCGTACTGGAACCCGCAGAGCAGGAATTAGTGGATCTCAGAGAGATCTCTCCACAAGTTCAAGAAGAACAAGGAAGAACAAGGGTTGAGTAAGACACTCAAGCAGCCCGGCTGCAAATATCACTGGATTAATCTTGATTCATCAAAAGTCTTCCTTGGCTTACAAAAAGAGCGGTATTTATGTCAATAACTAGTCTAAAAATAGATGCGAACTGAAAAAGCCACGTGGGAAGGTGGAAGGCCAACTGACTTGATCATTCATGCAGTGGTCATCAATTTCCCGCACGTCTTCTGGCCTTTTGAGTGGTCTTCAATGTTTTAATCATAACTCCACCTAGGGACATCCAAAAGATACGGGACCAGATGCGTTGGAAAGATAATTCGATAACCTTTCACACCATGTGTAGCATGCTTCACGAAATATTGTAGAGTGATACAGTTTCTCATGGAAACTTGGATATCAGGCTGACTATTGATCTTCTGAACAGTCTGCACCAAAAGCACTCGGCTGCCAAGCTGGGAGCTCTAAAGCACTCGGCACTTAGTGGCATTAGAAAGTTGACTTCAACACCTTTCCATCAAGTACTCATGGACCTTCACAGCTTCTATGAATCAAGAGATATGACTGTTTCTTCATGACAGTTCTGCCAGGCCGAACTGGTTCGACGTAGTTCTCCTCTCTGGTTCAGTCTCGGCGTGTCCTTGTCATCCTCCTTGGTGAACCTGAGTAATAGAAACATGTACGATTTAGGAAGTATATAATTCTCATTAACAAATGGAATTTCACAAAGTAGCACGTGCACCTCTTGTTGTAGCTGTTTAGCTCGGCTACGAGTAATTGGTCCATCGAAGACATGAGCTGGTGCAGCTTGACTTGATGATTGTTCCATCTTGCTTGATGTAGTCGGTATACTTGATGGTGTGGTCGGCGTGGGCATATCATCCTGCCCCCCTTGAAAAAGAGTCGTCCTCGACTCTTCCAATCCAAAGAATGGAGAGAGGTCGGACACATTGAAACTGGTACTCACACCATAAGTACTTGGCAGATCAATTTCATAAGCGTTGTCGTTGATCTTGCGTAGAACTTTGAATGGTCCGTCAGCCCGGGGTTGCAACTTGCTCTTGCGCAGCTCTGGAAAACGATCCTTTCGAAGGTGCACCCAAACCAAGTCCCCTGGTTCGAACAACACCTTCTTGCGACCCTTGTTAGCGTGCTTCTCATACTTCTTGGTCATATTTTTAATATTGGTCCGAGCCCTATCATGAATGTTCTTGACAAATTCAGCTCGCTTGCTTGCATCGAAGTTCACACGTTCCTGCATGGGTAAAGACAAAAGATCTATGGGAGCAGTGGGTGTGAATCCATATACAATTTCAAATGGACAAAATCTAGTGGTTGAGTGTACTGCCCTATTGTATGCAAACTCAACATGTGGCAAGCTTTCTTCCTATAGTTTCAGGTTCTTCTTAAGGACAGCTCGGAGCAATATTGATAGTGTTTGATTCACAACTTCAGTTTGGCCGTCCGTTTGTGGATGACATGTTGTGGAGAACAATAGTCTTGTCCCAAGTTTGCCCCCACAATGTCTTCCAAAAGTAGCTCAAGAACTTGGTGTCATGATCCGACACAATGGTACGTGGCATTCCATGTAGTCGCACGATTTCCCTGAAAAATAATTCAGCAATACGGGAAGCATCATCGCTCTTGTGGCAAGGAATAAAATGTGCCATTTTGCTGAAACGATCAACCACAACAAAAATTGAATCCCTTCCCCTTTTGGTCCGTGGTAACCCAAGAACAAAATCCATTGAAATGTCCTCCCAAGGTGCATTAGGAATAGGAAGAGGAGTATATAAACCATGAGGGTTCAGACGAGACTTAACTTTGTGGCAGTTTTCGCAGCGAAGAACATGTCTCTCTACATCTCGTCGCATTTTTGGCCAAAACGAATGGTCGGCCAGCACTTGCTCCGTCTTCTTGGATCCAAAATAGCCCATAAGTCCACCTGCATGAGCTTCCTGCACGAGTAAAAGTCGAACAAAGCAATCTGGAATACAAAGTTTGTTAGTGCGAAATAAAAATCCATCATGCACATGATACTTTTCCCATCCTTTGCCATTACGGCGCATATGGTTCAGCAAAGTACGAATCAGTGGCATATAATTCCTTTATACTTTCCAATCCGAGAATTTTAGCATCAAGTTGTGTGAGCAAAGCATGACGTCGAGATAAAGCATCAGCTACAATATTGTCTTGACCTTTCTTATATTTGACAATATAAGGAAAGGACTCAATAAATTCACTCCACTTAGCATGTCGTTTATTCAGTTTTAGTTGTCCCTTAATATGTTTCAATGATTCATGGTCTGAATGTATTACAAATTCTTTAGGATAAAGGTAGCGTTGCCAAGTTTCCAAACTCCGAACGAGAGCATATAATTCTTTATCATAAACTGAATAATTCAAAGTCGGACCACTTAGCTTTTCACTGAAGAATGCAATTGGTCTCTTTTCTTGCATCAGCACGCCTCCAATCCCAACTCCACTTGCATCACATTCAATTTCAAATGTCTTGTTGAAATCAGGAAGTGCAAGGACTGGGGATGTTGTGAGCTTCTTCTTTAATTCTTCAAAAGCCTTTTGTTGTGCTTCTCCCCATTTGAAGGTACGTCTCTCTTGGTCAGCTCATTGATTGGAGCAGCGATCGTGCTGAAATCTTTCACGAAGCGCCGGTAGAAACCAACAAGTCCAAGGAAGCTTCTCACTTGGCTCACGTTCTTTGGAGGCTTTCATTCGTGTACAGCCTTGACTTTCTCAGCATCCACCTCCACGCCTTGTCCTGAAACAACAAAACCAAGGAAAACTACCTTGTCGGTGCAGAAGGTGCACTTCTCAAGGTTAGCGTATAATTTTTGTTTACGCAGGACAGCAAGCACGCTCTGGATATGTGCAACATGTTCTTCAAGAGTCTTGCTGTAGATTAGGATGTCATCAAAATAAACCAGAACAAATTTACCAATGAAAGTTCTAAGCACATGATTCATTAATCGCATAAATGTACTAGGTGCATTGGTTAAACCGAAAGGCATCACTAACCATTCATACAATCTAAATTTTGTTTTAAAGGCTGTTTTCCACTCATCTCCTTCTTTCATACGAATCTGATGATAGCCACTTCTTAAATCAATTTTAGTGAAAAAATTAGCACCACTAAGTTCATCAAGCATATCATCTAAGCGAGGAATGGGATGCCTATATCTTACTGTGATGTTGTTAATTGCGCGGCAATCCACAGACAGTCTCCAAGACCCATCTTTCTTAGGCACTAAAAGAACAGGGACATCACAAGGGGAAAGACTTTCCTGTACATACCCTTTTTTCATCAATTCCTCCACTTGTCGCTGAATTTCTTTTGTCTCCTCTGGGTTGGTGTGGTATGCAGCCCTGTTCGGAAGTGACGCACCAGGAACCAAGTCAATTTGATGCTCGATCCCTCTCTTAGGTGGCAGTCCTGGTGGTACTTCGTCCGGAAAGACATCTTCATATTCCTGCAAGACATTCAAAAGAGTACTCGGCAGGGTAGAGGGTAAGGCATTAGTAGAAAGAAAAGTGTCCTTGTACATAAGTACAAAGAACATGGCATCGGGTTCACTCAATGCTTTGATATCCCCCTTCCTAGCCATCATTACTAAACCCTCTTTTCCCGGTTTCTGGGTTCCTTGCAGCTGTGGGGTTTGATTTGGCTGTGGACACTCTTCCTTACTATTTTTGTGGCTCACTCGCAAGTGGTGCTCGCTCTCGCGCTGTTTCTTCCTGATATCATCCTTCAAAATTTCTTCTGGTGTCAAAGGAAGCAAGGAAATTCGCTCTCCTTTGTACACAAAAGACAGCTTGTTGGTCCTTCCAAAAATCTGGACATCACGATCATATAGCCATGGTCGACCGAGCAGAAGCTGGGAGGCTTGCATAGGCACCACGTCGCACTCCACATGATCATTGTATTTACCAACAGAGAATGGTACAGTCACAGTATGACTGACACGTAGTGCACCACAATCATTAAGTCAATGCATCTTGTATGGACTAGGATGACGCCGTGGTTTCAGTCCCAATCTGTCCACCAATTCTTGGCTAGCAATATTGTTGCAGCTGCCATTATCAACGATGATGCGACACACCTTATCTTTGATTAGTCCACGGGTATGGAACAAATTATGTCGCTGCCCGTTGTCTTCCTTTTCTGCTGTTACACTAAGCACTCATAGAGAAATAAAGCAATTATGTTCTCCTTCTTCAGGCTGGATCTCATTCCCTTCCTCCTCAATTTCTTCATCATATATCGGTCCAGCATCTTCCGGATCACTCTCGGATTCCCATTCACCTTTCTCATTCAACAACATGGCCCTCTTACTTGGGCATTGGGCAGCAATGTGCCCACGGCCGTGGCATTTATGGCATACAATTTCTCTGCTTCGAGGAGAAGATGTAGCTCCCGAGACATTGCTGTGGGCTGCTGAACTTGCAGCGGGTCGCTGTTGAGTTGTTGGTGATGACGCGGTGGAGGCTGCCATCTTCGATGGAACAAATGATTGAGAAGACTTGGCTGCAGCCCCTTGAGATCGTCCACCACCATAGGAAGTACTTGACTGCTGTTTGCGCCATGGGGCAGCAATAGAATAACTGCCATAAGATTTTCCACGTGACTCTTGCTGAATCTTCTTCTCTGTTCGCATAGCTTGATCAACAAGATCCTGCAATGTACGATATGGAAACATCTCCACAAAACCAGAAATTTCTTCATTAAGACCTCCTAGAAATCTTGCCATTGTTGACTCTGCATCTTCTCTTATTCTAGCCCGCACCAACAGTAACTCCATCTCCTTGAAATACTCATCAACTGATCTCTTCCCTTGCTTTAACATTTGCAAACGGTTCCTGAGATCACGTTGATAGCTAGATGGCACGAATCGCCTTCTCATCACTTGCTTCATCTCCTCCCATGTATTGATATATCCGCGTCCCAAGTCACGTTGATTCTCCTGCACTTGGTTCCACCAAGTGAGAGCGTATCCAGAGAGTTCCACCGAAGCAAGATTCACACGGCGCTGAGCCGAAAGATTATGTACTCGGAATATTTGATCATACTGCTCAGCCCATTCAAGAAATTCATCAGGATTCTCCTTTCCAGTAAATTTTGGAATACTCAACTTGACACGAGCGATGTTATCTTGGTTGTCATGAGGACGTCGACCACGATGGTATTCCCTTTCTTCAAAATCAGCAGGCCGGCGATGATGACGCCGATCAAACCTGCCACCTTGACCGAAAGGATTTTCATCATCATGAGATCCTTCTTCATGATCTTGATCTTCAAACTCTTCGTCTTCAAAATGCACGCGGCGACCATCAGCATTGCGCCTATGTGCGCGACGCCCACCATGGTAATTATTAAAATCAGCATGGCGACCACCACCAGATCCGTCAGGGCCATCTCCGAAACGATTGAATCCATGGCCGAAACTAGAGTTCTCGTCGCCGGACTCCTGTCGATGACGGTCCTCTTGATCACGACATGCTCGACGTTCTCCAGCCGCGGGAAGACGCTCATCAAGGAGCCTGCCCATGGCCTCCATGAGTGAATCAGCCATGCGACGCATCTCATCCCGTGAGACAGGGGGTTCCCTATCACCATGGTGTCCACCATGAACACTTGAATCTGAGTCTGCCATGTTAGGAGCAGCAAAAAAAAAGAAATATATATATGTGGACACACTCGATCTCACCTCTTACTTACCCAAGTTCTTGCCTGATCTCAAGAACTGTGATGGTGCTGGTGTGACAGCTTCAACGGAGTTGGTAAAGAGGCCGTAAGGAGTACAAATCGAAAGTCCCGGTTCAGGTTTTTGGTGGAGCTATAGGTGGCTGAACAAGGAGGGCTACGGTACTGCCAATCAAGTGAAAAAGATGTGCTCAAAAGATAAAAAAAATTGCTGCTATCAAGATTACCACCAACTTGGATATGAAAACTGAAAATTTCAACACCCAACCATAACACAAAATTCTTCAAAATCTTTTCACTTGTGCTCTTTTTTTTACTCTTCTTTTTTTATAACACTAACAGGGGTGCTGATTACAAAAGATATAGGTAAACGGTGGTGACGAGCAACTGGAAGAACAAAAACACAAGATAACAGTACCGTCAAAAGGGCTATAGGTATTTATTTTAGGCTTTGGACTATAGGACAAACAAATATATGTAAAAGATAAACACAGGGATGAATATGTGGATGGTGAAAACTGTAACAGATCGAAAAAGGGTGGGAGGGTGGGTGATAAAAAAAATGAACCTACCGTGACAACGATAGCTCTGATTACCACATGATATGCACCGAATTTGGTTCGGCGAAGGGTGGCCCAATTTTCACGATAGGAGGCTCAAGAACAAGATAAGTTGCTGTAGAAACAGCGCGGATAACTAGCTTTATACCTGACCAAGGTTGGATGCGACCAAGCGACGGGGAGAGAGACACCGAAACTGCAAAGACTTCGACTCGATCTCCGAACGACCGCAGAACCACATCCGGAGCTAATCCACACAAGACGGGGCAGCCGTACTGGAACCCGCGGAGCACGAATTAGTGGATCTCAGAGAGATCTCTCCACGAGTTCAAGAAGAACAAGGAAGAACAAGGGTTGAGTAAGACACTCAAGCAGCTCGGCTGCAAATATCACTGGATTAATCTTGATTCATCAAAAGTCTTCCTTGGCTTACAAAAAGAGCGGTATTTATGCCAACAACTAGTCTAAAAATAGATGTGAACTGAAAAAGCCACGTGGGAAGGTGGAAGGCCAACTGGCTTGATCATTCATGCAGTGGTCATCAATTTCCCGCACGTCTTCTGGCCTTTTGAGTGGTCTTCAATGTTTTAATCATAACTCCACCTAGGGACATCCAAAAGACACGGGACCAGATGCGTTGGAAAGCTAATTCGATAACCTTTCACACCATGTGTAGCATGCTTCACGAAATATTGTAGAGTGATACAGTTTCTCACGGAAACTTGGATATCAGGCTGACTATTGATCTTCTGAACAGTTTGCACCAAAAGCACTCGGCACTTAGTGGCATTAGAAAGTTGACTTCAACACCTTTCCAACAAGTACTCATGGACCTTCACAGCTTCTATGAATCAAGAGATATGACTGTTTCTTCATCACAGTTCTGCCAGGCCGAACTGGTTCGACGTAGTTCTCCTCTCTGGTTCAGTCTCGGCGTGTCCTTGTCATCCTCCTTGGTGAACCTGAGTAATAGAAACATGTACGATTTAGGAAGTATATAATTCTCATTAATAAATGGAATTTCACAAAGTAGCGTGTGCACCTCTTGTTGTAGCTGTTTAGCTCGGCTACGAGTAATTGGTCCATCGAAGACATGAGCTGGTGCAGCTTGACTTGATGATTGTTCCATCTTGCTTGATGTAGTCGATATACTTGATGGTGTGGTCGGCGTGGGCATATCAAAGGGTCTCACGAATGTACCCGCGGTCCAGAAGATCATGGACTTGTCGCTGAATTTCCTTAGTCTCGTCGGGGTTGGTCCTGTAGGCAGCACGGTTTGGCAAGCTCGCCCCTGGAACCAAATCAATCTTGTGCTCAATGCGTCGCACAGGTGGTAATCCAGGGGGTATCTCTGATGGAAAAACATCCATATATTCCCGCAAAAGGTTAGCAACAGCAGGTGGCAAGACAATGGATGTATCCTCAATGGAATATAAAGCATGTTTGCACACTAAAGCATAGCAAATTCCATTAGAGGCATATAAATCATCAAGATCAGATTTAGTTGCAAGCAAAATAGGATTTTTCAAATTAATAGGTTGCTGAATTTCAGAATTGAAAACACCCTTTTGCTTAGCATTATTATTTTTCTCCTGCACAAATTGTACAATTTCAGTGGGACTCATAGGAAGCAACACAATTTTTCTTGCCCTTATGCATGAGAGTATACTTATTAGATCGACCATGGTGAATAGCATCAGTATCGAACTCCCAAGGACGTCCCAACAAAAGAGAACAAGCATCCATAGGTACCACATCAAAATCAGCAAAATCATGATAAGAACCAATGAAAAATTGTATCCTTGCTGTTTGTGTTACCTTAAACGTACCATTGTTGTTAAACCATTGAATGTGATAAGGGTGGGGATGCTCCCGTGTGGTCAAGCCAAGCTTCTTGACCACATCAACATTCACCAAATTGTTGCAGCTACCACCATCAATGATGGTATGTACAGGGCAGTCCTTGACGACAAGAAACATGTTGAAAAGGTTGTGACGTTGGCGGTTGTCGTCCTCTCGAACCGTGGTACTCAAAGCTCGCTGCACAATCAAAGTCCTATAGTTTTTTGTCGTAGATGTACCAAGAACCTCCTCAGCACCATCATCCGAACCTGTAATGTTAGTTGCAATAATATTTTCATCTTCAATATCAGAAGCACTAACATGCCCACCATCAACAGTGGCAATGATCGCCCGTTTGCTAGGGCAATCTCATTGCATATGGCCAAGTCCCTTGCAGCGGTGGCACTTGATATCGGAGCTGCGACTTGTCGAAGTGTTGGGTGCAGCCGCCTTTGCTGCAACACCTGGAGGCATCTGGGACTTGCTGTTATCTTGTCCCCGTGATGTAGAAGGTGCGATGCTGCTGCTTACAACACCCGTGGAGGGATGGTGTAGAAGCACGTACACTCGAGGAGGGTGCTGCTTTGGATGGCACCGGAAATTGTCGTGGCGTGAAGGTGTTGTTCCGCCGCTGCTGTTGGCGACCCTGCACTTCTTTTTCTGCTAACATAGCAAGTTGAAATAAACGTTCAATAGAATGATATTCCTTGTAGTCAACTATGTCCTGGATCTCACACCGCAAGCCCCCATAAAACCTAACAATTTGGTCTTCCTGATCCTCAACTACCCCACAACAAAGCATACCTTTCTGCAACTCTTGGTAGTACTCTTGAACAGTCATGTCACCCTGATCAAAGCATTGCAATTTCTTAAGAAGATCACGTCTATATGAAGGAGGAACAAACCTAGCGCGCATCTCTTCTTTTGACGCAGCCCATGTCTGTGGTGCATTACGTGTATTGACAAGTTCATTCCACCAAATTATAGCAAAATCTTTAAACTCACTAGTGGCTTGTCTAACTCTATGTCGCTGAGGAATAAGATGAGAGCTAAATTTTTGTTCTACCGTCATCTCCCAATCCAAGTAAGTCTCAGCATCATAGATCCATAAAATGGTGGAATAGAAAACTTAATCTTAGCAATAAGGATCATTATCTTGTTCAGGAGCATGAGGACGAGGTCTACCTCCCATACCTTGACGATTTCGTCGAGGCCGACGGCGCTGCTGTGCATCAACCTCATCGTTATTGAAGTTATCCTCTGTGTCGTAGTGAGAATGTGCATCACCATCAAGGATGATAGAGGGTGTAGCTTGTTGGGGAAGACGAGTCTCCATCTCGTCCAACCATGTGGTCAGACCAGCAACACTTGTATGGAGCCTCTGAAAGGTGGCTGTTGTAGTGGTCTGGTAATTGTTGAAAGCTTCGGTCATTGCCCGCATCATGTCCCTTAGTTCCATATGGGACATACACTCATCATCATCCGGAGGTGTAGAACCAGAGGTCTTATCCATAGGCTTCTTTCCTGTCATTGTTAGTACAAAACAGAAACAAAGACAAAAAGATCGTGAAGAACCCTATTACTACGCTCTCCGAAGTGGGTGGAAAATCGATCAGTAAGATGTGTCTTACCCCGCTCTTACAAGTTTCTTACCAGCACTGCAGGTGGCCAACAGTGACCGGTGTGAAGCAAGCAGAAAGTGGGTGTGATTGCAAAGGTTACCTGTTCTGCTCGAGAGAAGGTGGAGCTTGGAAGGCTCAAATGCAGTATATGTATGTGGTACACAAGTTAGTAACAGATAGCAATGCTGAATAAGTGTCCAAAGAATTTCACCTAGTTGCTGGCCTAAGAATGTATTAGAACGGTTGTGGCAACAAGCAAGGACAAGGATGAATGATGATGAACAACAAGGATAGTATCAGCAAGTATCCAACACTCACACAGAAATAGCACAGCTAGAAAACCCCTTAGCCTCCTGTTTTTGTCTTGAAGCACTAGTAGAAATCAATTTTTTCTCTTTATTTTTTTGATATTTTTTTCTCAACCAGGGGCACAAGAATAGAAACAGCACCAAGTATTAGCTAAAATCGATGAAAGATGAGATCGGCACAAAATCAGGAGCGATTGGAAAAACTGGTGCTGGAACTTCGGAGTTCGAAACGAGGGCCTTCTTAATTTATTTTAATCTTTTTTTAAAATGCCATGACTAGCGTAGCTGGTGTATCGTATGTGGACTTTTTCGAGACCTTTCCGGAAAAAAATGCGCCTCAATCGGAGTTACGAGCGAAAAGTTATGCCCGTTTTAAGGAGGATACCCCGAATCAGGTTTTGGTGGTGGTGGAAACTGCAACAGAAACGAATCGGCGGATGAAATTTTTTTGTAGATTGGTTTTTTGTAGATGGCAGCGGATGGAAGAAACAAAACTGAACCAAAACAAATCTAAACCAGCAACCAGACTCAACCTAGAACACGAACTCAGAACTATGGACTCTGAAACTAAATTGTGCAAAAGGTTGTAAGGGGGTTGTAGGTCAGGGAAACTAAAATTTTTTTGTGGCTTTTTGTGGACGATAGGACTGAAAAAAATAAATCTAAAGGGCACACAAGTATACCTCACGGTGAACTTGGAAATATGATACCAATTGATAGGAGGATGAGTCCCGATCTTCCGAGAGGTAGGTTAAACTTGATTGGGTGGAGATCTCGACGTTGATGATCCAAGGCTCCAAACGAACGAAACCCCGCAATCACTACACCACTGCTCCGTTGGTTATCACCCGTGTCACACAAATGACCTTGCCACGAAGGCTTATCCCTGCAAGTGTAATCAAGAACACAAGCGAGAACAGAGAAGTTGCAATCAAAACTGAATTGATCACGAATTTGGGGGTCTCACAACCGATGATCGGCGACACTGTTCAATGACAGATTGTAACTAAGCAAAAACCCACCCTAATGTGGTGACGGCTGCTGTATAAAAAGGAGGTTAGGGGCGTGCAAGACCCCTGGACGCAACCCTAATGGGCTTCCACACATTAAACAGGCCAGCAGCCCAAAAGGCGGTGGCGCAGCACCGGACAGATTCTGGATGCCCACTTGTTTCGCTGATTCCCATCAACTTAGAAGGAATTTTAAGGTGGGACTGGTTCCATTGGAAGCTTTATGAAATCGCGGTTCCAACCATATATAGAACGTCCAAATCCGACTCTGTATGTGTCCGGGACGTCAGTTTTGGTGAAGGCAGCTCTTGGAACCCAAGGTGGAGTCGAAGTCGAGTTGTACTTGGGTTCCTCCTTGGTGTGCACGTCCTATCTTCTCCTCCTTGACTCCTTGGACTCCTCCCAGCCCTTGCTGGTCCTCTCCATTGTTCCTAATCAATAAAACATGCATGGAAACAAGCGTAAGTTCTGAAAAACAATTGACATGGTTAGAACGTACCTGGAGATCCAATTGTCGTGCACGTGCTCTAGTGATCGGTCCTTGCATTGTATGCAAAGGAGAGATGTCCTCATCACCCGGTATGCCCCTGAAGATGTCAACTCAGACCAGAGGAAGCAATATCTGTTCATGAGAGGGTTGAACAATGAGATCCAGGTTCAGCTCCTCAACAATGACTACGCAAGCTTTCAGAAGCTGGTTGATAAGGCTATAGTGGTTGAAAGCAAGATCTGAGAGATCGAGCGAGAGTGCAAGAGGAAGATTCCATACCAGCCACAAGAGAGCAACGTACAACCTCGGTACATGCCCCCGGCCACACTACAGTATGGATCGACCGCTCCTGCATACCGCCCTAGTCAGCCACCACAGCAACGACCCGTTGCACCAGCACCTCGCGTGCCCATGCCTCCTGTGCCCCGACCTAACATGAGCGCTCCTGTTCAAAACCCCCGCCCCAACGTACCTGCTGCCGTAGGCAACAGGGCATGCTTTGCATGCGGGGAAACAGGACACTTCGCGAACCAGTGCCCGAGGAGAGGCCCTGGACAGCAAGGCAACGTGCCCAAGCAGAACCCGCGACCGAACGGAGGGGACAATCAAGGAAACCGGGGACAGCAGAACTATGCTCGCGGCAACGTGAACCATGTCTCTGCTGAGGAAGCACAACAGGCTGAGGACGTCATAATTGGTATGTTCCTTGCCAACTCCAACCCAGCCACCATCTTATTTGATCTGGAGCATCACATTCCTTCATATCATCCAAGTATGTTGCCAAGAATAATCTACCCATATCCCACTTAAAATGCGCTATGTTAGTTAATTCTCCCGGAGGAGAAATGAGGACTAATATAGTATGTCTGAAAGTAAGCCTTAAAATAAGGGGGGTAGACTTCCTTGCCAACCTTATTGTCTTGGATCCCCAAGGGATTGACATAATACTCGGGATGGATTGGTTAAGCAAGCACAATGGGGTAATCCAATGTGCTGAAAGAAACGTGCAGTTGACAAATGAGCACGGTATTCGTGTCGAGTTTGAGTCAGCCCAACAAACAACCGAAAAGGCAATCTTGAACCACGTTGAAGGAGCAACATTGGACAGCATTCCAGTGGTTCAAGAATTCTTGGACGTGTTTCCAAAGGAGCTTCCAGGTTTGCCCCCTGATCGGGACATTGAGTTTGCCATTGATTTGGTACCCGGAACTGCACCCATAGCAAAGAGACCCTATAGGATGCCCGTCAATGAACTAGTAGAACTCAAGAAGCAAATTAAAGAGCAGATGGAGAAGGGTTTTATACGTCCAAGCTCGTCACCATGGGGAGCCCCCGTGCTCTTCGTAGACAAGAAGGATGGAACCCAAAGGATGTGTGTGGACTATAGGTCTCTCAACGAGGTAACAATCAAGAACAAATACCCTCTACCCCGTATAGAGGACCTGTTCGACCAAATGAAGGGAGCCCGAGTGTTCTCAAAGATTGATCTTCGGTCGGGATACTTCCAGCTGAAGATTAAGCCCTCCGATATACCCAAGACTGCCTTTCGAACACGGTATGGTTCGTATGAATATACCGTCATGTCTTTTGGGTTAACAAATGCACCCGCATACTTCATGTACCTTATGAACAAGGTCTTCATGGAGTACTTGGATAAGTTTGTCGTGGTTTTCATCGACGACATTATGGTGTATTCAAAAAGTGAGTAGGAGCATGAAGAACATTTGAAATTGACCTTGCAAAAAATGTGTGAGCATCAATTGTATGCCAAGCTTAACAAGTGTCAATTTTGGCTAAAGGAAATATCGTTCCTAGGTCACATTATCTCCGAAGAAGGGGTATCGGTTGATCCTGGAAAAGTGAGAGATGTTCTGAAGTGGGACCAACCGCAAAACGTGAGGAATATTCAGAGTTTTCTTGGGATGGCTGGATACTATCGACGCTTCATTAAAGACTTCTCTAAGGTAGCAAAGCCTATGACGGAGTTGCTAATGGAGGGAAAAGCCTTTCAATGGACACCAGCATGCCAAGGAAGTTTTTAGGAACTCAAGAAAAGGCTAACCACATCGCCGGTTTTGGTATTGCCGGACGTAAGCAAGAGCTTTGACATATATTGTGACGCATCTAGACAGGGGCTCGGATGTGTGCTCATGCAAGAAGGACAAGTGGTAGCCTATGCCTCATGACAACTAAAGAAGCACGAGCTTAATTATCCTACACATGATTTGGAGCTAGCAGCAGTAGTACATGCATTGAAGATTTGGAGACATTATATCCTTGGTCATCGATGTGAGATCTATACGGATCATAAAAGCCTCAAGTACATATTTACACAAACGGACTTGAATTTGAGGCAACGTCGATGGTTGGAACTCATCAAGGATTACGATGTTGGAATTAATTACCACCCTGGGAAGGCCAATGTAGTAGCTGATGCATTGAGCCGGAAAGGAGCATGTCACCAACTCACGGTTCGGGAGCTACCACCCGAACTATGTAAGGAGTTCGAACGGTTACACCTCGGATTCTTGAACAACATGGAAATGATGGAGATCCACTCTTCATTGGAGCAAGAGATAAGAGATGGCCAAGCAACGGATGAGGAGATCAAGGAAAGGATCCGACAAGGAATAGAGAAGGATTTTAAAGAAGATGAGAAGGGTATGCTTTGGCTAAGAAAAAGGATTTGTGTGTCTAACGTGAAGCACCTCCGCGACATAATATTGAAGGAGGCACATGATTCACCCTATTCCATACATCTCGGAAGTACCAAAATGTACAAGGATTTGAAGACTTGTTATTGGTCGGATGATATGAAAAGGGATATAGCCGAATACGTTGCCCTATGCGACACATGCCAACGGGTGAAGGCCGAACATCAATGACCTGCTGGATTGTTGCAACCCTTGAAGGTACCCGAATGGAAGTGGGAGGACATCAGTATGGATTTCATCGTCGGATTGCCACATACTCAGTTAGGTTATGACTCCATCTAGGTTATCGTGGACCGATTGACGAAAACAGCCCATTTTCTCCCTATAAAGGCCAAGTACAACGTTGCACAACTAGCCGAGTTGTACATGGAGCAAATCGTGTGCCGTCATGGAGTCTTGAGGAGGATCGTCTCAGATCGAGGTTCTCAGTTTACCTCTAGATTCTGGAGGAAGCTGCAGAAAGCTATGGGTACACGACTGGATTTTAGCTCCGCCTATCACCCACAAACCGATGGGCAAACCGAAAGGACAAACCAAATTTTGGAGGACATGTTGAGAGCTTGCGCCTTGAAACGTGGGCGTAGTTGGGATAGGAGTTTACCGTATGCTGAATTCTCCTATAACAACAGCTATCAATCTAGCTTAAAGATGTCGCCTTTCTAAGCACTGTACGGTAGACGGTGTAGAACGCCACTGTTTTGGAACAAAACTGGAGAAAACCAGGTGTTTGACCCGAAGTGCTACAAGAAGCAGAAAAGAAAGTCCAAACGATACGGGAGAACTTAAAGGCTGCTCAATCACGACAGAAAGGCTATTCGGACAATAGGTGAAGGAAGTTGACCTTCGAAGTAGGAGACTTCGTATACCTTAAGGTATCGCCTATCCGTGGCCAACGATGTTTCAACGTCAAAGGCAAGCTAGCACCTCGCTGCATCGGACCATTTAAGATTTTGGACAAGCGAGAAGGAGTAGCCTATCAACTAGAGCTCCCAACATATCTCTCTGACGTACATGACGTATTTCATGTATCCCAGCTCAAGAAGTGCTTGAGAGTACCGGAGGAGCAAGTACCAATGGAAGAGCTTGAACTTCAAGAGGACCTGACTTATACGGAGCACCCTGTCCGAATTTTGGACGTAAAGGAAAGGGCCACAAGGAACAAAGTGATCTGATGGTGCAAGGTACAATGGAGCCATCACCCCGAAGCTGAAGCTACATGGGAGCGTGAAGAAGACATCAAGGCAGAATTTCCTCATCTGTTCTCTACTAACGAATCTCGAGGGCGAGATTCAATTTAAGGGGGGTAGATTTTTGACACCCTCATTTTTGGATTCTGCATATATTCATGTTTCATGAAGAGAAAACATTTTAAAAGAAGTAGGAACAGAGAAAAATATCAAAAAGATAGCCAATAAGAGCCGAATCCAGTTCCCAGAGAGCGCCGAAGACAACTTCCACAGCCCGCTGGCCATGTGGCGTGTTCGGAGCTCATCCCTGCGAAGTGGGGAGAGGTCCGCCGCTAAAACTGGCTACGTGGCAGGCTCGGGGATCATCTCTGCTAAGGGGGAGAGGTCCGACCCTGTGGGACACGTGTTGCCCCCAGAGCTAGCTTCTGCGGAAGAAGCAAAGGCAGTTCCGCAGGACACATGTCACCTTCGGAGCTAGTCACTGCGGAAATCAGAGGACCAGTCGCGTGGGATACGTGTCGATCTCGGAGCTCACCTCCGAGAGTTCCGGTTCTATTGGACATGTGTAAACCTCGGAGCTTGTCTCTGAAAAGAAAGGAAGTCCGACGCTACTTGACGCGTGGCATTCACGGAGCTCACCTCCGAAGAGAGGGAGGTCCGGAATAGATACGTGGCACACCCGGAGCTACCTCCGGAGAGAGGGAAGGTCCGGCACTGACACGTAGCGTGCGCGGAGCCACCTACGAATAGAGAGGAGGTCCCGACCGCCAGGATACGTGGCGCACGCGGAGCCCACCTCCGAACGAGAGGGAAGTCTCGCTCGCTTGACACGCGGCACAACCGGAGCTCGTCTCTGCAGAAAAGGGGAGACCAGGCCCCGGTGGACACGTGGAACTTCCGGAGCTCATCACCGCGGAGGTAACGAGTTCTGGAACGGTTTTTGGATTTTGTACGCATAGAAATACCGGTACGGAGAAGAAACCGACCTGAATTCCACAATGTTACCGCACCAAATCAACTAAAGATAAATTGTTAAGATTCAATGACAATTCTGAATAGAACTCTTATTCGAGATACAATCAGATTTGGACTCTTGTTCTCTCGATTATAAATAGAACCCAGAACCCTTGGCTGAAACCACGAACTTCTTTTCTCCTGAGCCGGCGACTTAGAGCCCTAGCCCCAACTTGCCGAGTAAGCCATCGCCGGAGTTCAGCGAGGAAGATTGCTGGAAGAGAGCCCCAATGATCCGTCTGATCAGAGAAGGACCCTGATATCGAGAAGAACGTAAGGTAGGACTCCAATACCACCTTACTACATCGTTGTGTTTTCTTTGCATCTGTTCTTCGATTCCTTTCGAACAGAAGCTTTCTCGTGGACATATCACTTGTTGATCGGGTTGATCTAAAGACATAGTCATCGCCACATCCACATTTGATCCGAACACCTCTGTTCATCGCAAAACCATGCAAGGCATGCAAGAACACATACAAACCGATCTAATAAAACTGATTATAGGATAGCATGCATGTGCATCATCGCATCTAGTTAAAGTTTGTGCATAATATTGATTGCTGTGGATCTTGTATGTGCGTGATCCTGTATAGCAGGACAAGCTCAGGGAGCTGTCTACGACGAGCTGCAACAACAAGGTTTCGAGATCCAAGAGCCACCAGAACCGCAAGAACAAGGCAAGTGCTCCTTGATCATATTGATCCTAGGTTTTGGGAAAAACTTTTGTTTTGCGAAAAGGTGTGTGTGCTGAGTCAAACATGATGGGAAACCCTTTTATAGGAGTTTACTAGTTTTGGTTAAAACCACCCTTGTCGCTAGGGAAGTTTATGAGTCGGGTATGGTTTTTGTTTTAAGCTTCGCTGAGTCCATGGGATTGGGAAGCGAGATAGATGTGTCTAGCTAACTGCACTCGTAATGATAATGAGAAACTGATGTTGTTAATGAACATGGATTGGAGGGAGATCTAGGCAAGACTGGGTTTGTGAATGAGGTAGCATGAGATGGTGGTTTACTTGCCATAGATCTAAGGACCCGTTCATGCGAGCACATGCCAGGATAACAGTGCCACCACAAGGCCAAGTATGGGTGCGGCTTAGCTGAGTAATTAGGTAAGTTGCTAGATTGTTATGGACCGTGGAAGGCGCGGGGAATGGGAGTCGAGTGAGGACTGCCCTGGGAACTGCATGGCACAAGAGGGGGCCCGTGGGTGGGAGAATTGGATGTTCTAGCCTGCCGGTGAAACCTTAGTGAGTCCATACATCTAGTAGCCCCTTTGTAAAGGCTATTTTGTGATCTCTTGGCCATACACCGACGGTTGTGTACTGGTATAATGGAGATTCTGCAATCGCCGATGGGTGATGAAATCACAAACTTGTGGGTAAAGAGGTGCAAACTCTGCAGAGTTCTAAAACTATCATGATAGCCGAGCTTACGGTCACGAGCGCCTGGCCAACTTCCATGATTAGTTGGGATGGTTATTGGTTATGGTTTTGGAAGGTTTGGTTTTGGTTTGGTTTTTGGGACTATTGAGTCCGGGTGATGAGATGAGTTGCATGACTGTTGAGTCATGGAAACGAGATTGGTATCGGTGGGAGACGAAGTTGTTTATGAGATGAAATGGTAGCAAATACGAGATGGTATTCGTGAGATGGTAGCGAATACGAGGAGGTATTCGTGAGCAAGAATGAGGTTGATTGATGACTAGTTGTGACATGGAAGGTAATGAACATAATGGAGGTATGATTGGTATTTTAATACATGTTGGGATTACATTCACTTAAAGATGAGTTTCTGTTTTATCATGGTTTTTATAAATAACTTTACTTTCTGCAATGAGCCTTTTTATACCTACCTTGTTATGAGCTACATATCATATTTTCCCGGCACTTGCTGAGTACATCATTGTACTCAAACTTGCATTATTATTTCATCATCAGCAACAGGAGAAGAGTTCTATGAAAACCAAGTGGAGCATTAGGCGTGTGATCTGTTCTCAACCTTGCCTGTGGGGATGGAGTAGAGATGGAGCCATTGCTGCCTAGAATTGCTTCCGCATTAGTAGAATTTGCTTCCACATTAGAATAAAGACTTCCGCTGCATAGAAATAAGACTTCCGCTGTGAGAATGAGTCCAAGACTCATGAAAGATTGTAATAAACTCTGTTATTCGTGGTTATATATATTCTGAATTCAGTTTGTGGAACATATGTGTATGTGTGATGAACATCCTGGGCACACGTATGCATCAGTTCTTGGTTCCGTGGTTTTCCACAGAATTGAGGGCGTCACACTGTAGACCCGAGTAAAATCACACAAGTGCTGAATTGGAAATCCCCGAGAACTGTTCACGAGGTACGGAGTTTCCTCGGACTCACGGGGTATTATCGGAGGTTCATTCCGAACTTCTCGAAGATTGCCAAGCCTATGACAGAGCTGCTGAAGAAGGCTACCAAATATGTTTGGAGTTCAGCATGTGAAGCAGCTTTCAAGGCATTAGTGAAGCACCTAACATCAGCACCGGTTTTGGCGCAGCCAGACACAATAAAACCGTTCGATGTGTACTGCAACGCATCCGGCATTGGGCTCGGATGTGTGCTGATGCAAGACCGAAGGGTGGTCGCGTATGGATCACGGCAGCTCAGAAACCATGAGAAGAATTATCCGACTCACGACATGGAGCTCGCTGCCGTGGCGCTCGCACTTAAAATGTAGAGGCACTACCTACTCGGTAACCTCGTACATCTATATACCGACCAGAAAAGCCTCAAGTACATATTCACTCAGAAGGATCTGAACATAAGGCAACGAAGATGGTTAGAATTGATAAAGGATTACGAAATAGAGATCCATTATCACCCCGTCAAGGCAAACGTAGTGGCAGATGCGCTGAGTCGCAAGTCACACGTCAACAATAAGACCATCACACCGTTGGGAGAGAGCGAGCTACCATTGCATGTGATTCCACATGGAGCTCTCTACAAATTAGCTTTGATCCCCACCATCCGTGAAGAGATAGCGGCATCTCAGAAGAATGACAAGGGCATGTCGCATTTGCGGAGACGTGTAGACAGTGGGGAGCTGAAATGTTTCCGGAAAGACGGAGACGGCGTCCTATGGTTCAAGGACTGGATTTTCGTACCCCGTAACCCGGAGTTACGGAAGAAAATCTTTGATGAGGCTCACTTGTCAAAGTTTTCTATTCACCCCGGCAGCAACAAAATGTATTAAGAACTCAGAAGCAAGTTTTGGTGGACATGGATGAATCGGGAGATCGCAAAGTACGTGTCCGAGTGCGATACATGTCGAACGGTGAAGGCAGACCATATGTAGAAACCGGGACTACTACAACCACAGGGCGTTCCCGCCTGGAAGTGGGAAGATTTGAGCATGGACTTCATCGTCGGTTTACCCACCACTTTTCATAAGCATGATTCTGTGTGGGTGATCGTCGACCGGCTCACCAAAGTTCCCCATTTCATCCCGGTCAACACTGTGGCGGACCGGAATCCGCTCATCCAGGATCGCAGAGGATGGTGCGGCATGATGCGACACCCGACAGCACACATTATAAGAACAACATTGTATTACATAGAAAACCAACTGATATGTACAAAGTAGTACAATACTTCAGTTACAAACTAGTGTTTATATTACACAGCGGAAACTAAATTTGTACAACTCACGCCCGTCTATCTAGCAAAAGTCGGTTGCTCAGCCCTAGGGCAACCCACACTAGCTGTACTCCTCAGCTTAGCGCGGCGTGTACTGCTCCCACTCAGCTGCGGTCCCCGACGGAGGGTAAACCTCACCGGTGGACTCGTACCCCGAGTCCATGGGATGCTCCTCACCTGAAAACACTTATAGCAGCAACCGTGAGCACGATGGCTCAACAAGACTTAACCGACGCACCTAGGTATGAAACTCTACATGCAGTTTACAACGAACATGGGATGGTAAAATTGCAGCAAACGGACACGCCTACAAGTTCATCCTTAGTTCATCTTTTAGCCACAAGTTAACAGTTCATGAATATGAAATTTAGTGAGCAGTATTTGGTGGCACACATGTAGCAATACAATTATATCATAATAGTAATATTGAATCATCACATTTGATATCTTAACATACGTCATGACTCAGTGACCAAGTGGTACTCTTCACCACGAGGGATGGCGAATCGACTCGATATACACCTGCAGGAATACCCAAAGAGCACGTCATGTACGCCCACCCGTGGTGCTGCACAGCATGCTCACTCGATGTCGTACGGGACAACCTTTCACCCAACATCCAACACGTCGAACCGGTCGCACCGAAAAGAGCAGGAGGTTCCTTACACGGAGCATCTCTCTATGCCCGTTAGCAGATTTCCACCATGCTGCCCTCAGCCTACACCTATAAATCGGTGCGTTATGCCTCGACGCCCGGAGGTTTAGGATACATCGGTTTACCGGGGCCCATATATCCGATATGCCTTCGGTATGTTCAAACTTGATCAGCGTGGGCCGCACACGGATCGGTCCTCCATTGACACGGACAGGGCCACGCACACAAGACTTCCTCTTGCTGCGCCCATAACCCCTGCCTAGTCTCATTTTCATTACTAAAGTGATCTCACATGACTCGAACCAATCCCGTGTGTCCCAAGCCTAAACTCGTGAGTAGATTCCAACTACTCGACTTGCACCGAAGTTCTAGGAATCATTAAGCATAGCCTGTCTACTCGAGGTCTTAGACACTACCCTCACTCTTAAAGGAAAATCTGGTTATGCATTTGGGGTCTCATCCATCCTACACCTAATGCACATCTATATACCTCACACTAAGTATGTAACAAACAAAAACTTTATAAAATTGGTTAATGCAAACCGGGGCTTGCCTTGTTGCTGGTGGTCAGTGGTTACGGCTTCGTCCGGAAGAAGGAAGTCGAGCACTTCCGGAGTTTCCTCGCCTTCAGTGACTACACGTCAACGAGATACTTCAATTCAAATGCAATGTTTAGAATTGAATAAGTAATTACTATAACTCTAGCTAGCCCTCCCCTTTGGCTTTGAAACTTTTATGGTGGCTTGGTGGGGTCCTAACCAGAGTCTTGATTAAGTTTCATTTGAAACAAAGTTCATTTGATCTTTGTACAAACAAAAGTCTATTTGGTCAATATTAGAGCCTCTAAGGAATTCCAGGGATCTTCATGGCTGCAACCATTACTTCCTGGAAATTAGAATTTGAGATGGTTATAATGGAATTGATTTCATGTCATTTGAAGAATTCTAGATGGAGTTATGGCCTAAACAAGATTGGAGAAAATCTGAAAAATGTTTCTGTACATTTTTCTATTTTCTCAGGGAAGTTCACTTAATCACACCATTAAGGGAATTAAATGAACTTGGATGGGTCTGAAAATTTTACTGTGACTCAAGGACTTTTCAGTCAACCTCTCAGCCAAATTTCAGAATTTTTCATAAAGTAATTCACCAGATAAAATTCCTGATAGTTTAAATTTTAGGAAATTAATTCTGGAAAACCATTAAGTTTCATGGGCTGAAATTTGTATTGCTGGAAAGTCGTATGGTGCCATTTTAATACTGGATTGGTAACCATTGTTGTAGGAGAACTCTGCTAATGGCAAATGGTTATCCCAGTTCTTTCCATGATCTATGGCGCATGCCCTCAGCATATCTTCCAAAATCTGATTCACCCTCTCTGTTTGACCGTCAGTCTGGGGATGGTATGCTGAGCTTCTGATTAATTTTGTTCCGAGAGATTCATGTAGTTGCTCCCAGGAACGAGCAACAAATATTGAACCCCGATCCGATAAGATGGTTTTGGGGACTCCGTGTAAGCACACAGTCCTTGAAGATACAACTCTGCATATTGCTTAGTTGAAAATCTTGTACTCACTGGGATGAAGTGGGCTGATTTTGTTAACCGATCCACAATCACTCAAATGGAGTCATGCTTTCTAGATGTGAGAGGCAGTCCGACAATAAAGTCCATGCTGATGTCCTCCCACTTCCATGCCGGAATACTTAATGGTTGCAGCATTCCCGCTTTCTTAATATGATCAGCTTTGACTCACCGACATGTATCACACTCTGATACATACTTGGCAATTTCTCGCTTCATCCGAGTCCACCAAAATTTTGTCTTCAGGTCTTGATACATCTTATTGCTCCCTGGATGTATCGAGTACTTGGACATATGAGCTTCGTCCAAGATCTTCTTTCTTAGCTTCAGGTTCTAGGGTACCACGATACGGTTGTTAAACCATAATACACCTTGATCATCTTCCCGAAAACATTTCATTTTATCTTCATTAATTTTTGCCCGGATTTTCCACATTCCTTTGTCTTGCTTCTGGGCTTGTACAATCTCCTCTCTAATGGTAGGCACAAGAGCAAGATTATACAACGCCCCATACGGAATCACCCGCAAGTTTGGTTCTTCGTCTTCATCCGGAACAACTGACAAATTATTAACGTGGGACTTACGACTGAGTGCACCAGCCACCACGTTAGCTTTGCCCGGATGGTAATGGATCTCGAGCTCATAATCTTTGATTAATTCCAACCATCTCCACTGCGTCATATTGATATCCTTCTGAGTGAATATACATTTGATGCTCTTATGGTCGGTGTAGAGGTGCACTAAATTCCCGAGTAAGTAGTGCCTCCACATCTTCAACGCAAGCACCACCACAGCGAGTTCTAGGTCATGAGTGGGGTAGTGCTGTTCGTGGTTGCGGAGTTGACGAGACCCATACACTATCACGCGTCTATCTTGCATTAAGACGCAGCCAAGTCCAATGCCTGAGGCATCACAATAAACATCAAATGGCTTTGTTGTATCCGGTTGGGCTAACACCGGTGCCGTGGTGAGATGTTTCTTCAAGGTTTGAAATGCCGCTTCACAGGCCTCTGTCCACACATACTTGTTGCTCTTCTTCAATAACTCTGTCATTGGTTTAGCCACCTTCGAGAAGCTGGGAATAAACCTCCGGTAATAACCCGCTAGTCCTAGAAAACTGTGGATTTGATGAACCGATGTTGGAGACTCCCACTTCAAGACTTTCTCAATTTTGGTTGGATCCACGGCCACACCCTCCGGTGAAATAATGTGGCCTAAATATGGTACCTTGCTAATCCAAAATTCACACTTGCTGAATTTGGCATACAGCTTATGTTCCCGTAAGCGTTGGAGCACAATGTGGAGATGTTTGGTGTGCTCCTCCTCCGATTTGGAGTATACGAGAATGTCGTCGATGAAAATCACGATGAACTGATCCAACTCTGGCATGAATACAGAATTCATGATATACATGAAATGGGCGGGTGCATTTGTTAGCCCGAAAGACATGAATAGATACTCATAGAGCCCGTATCTAGTCGAGAAAGCCGTCTTCGGAATATCCTTCGCTCTGATCTATATCTGATGATAACCAGACCGTAAGTCCATCTTGGAGAATACTTTGGCACCCACCAACTGATCAAATAATAAATCGATCCGCGGCAGTGGATATTTATTTTTGATCGTCACTGCATTCAGTGGCCGATAATCTACATATAATCGAAGTGACTCATCCTTTTTCTTCACAAAGAGGGCTGAACAGCCCCACGGCGATGAGCTTGGTCGGATGAAACCTTTATCCATTAAGTCATTTAGCTGTTCTTTCTGTTCAGCTAATTCCTTCAGAGACATTTTGTACGGCCTCCGAGATATTGGTGTGGTTCCCGGTGCTAACTCGATCTTGAATACCACATCCCTCTCAGGCAGCATCCCTGGAAGATCATCGAGAAACACATCTGGGTACTCACGGACCACCGGAATATCCTCCAGTTTCATGGTCACACTGTGGTACACCACTGGATTTTTTGAATCCACGGCTTCAAGTATGAGCGTTTGGAGACCGTAGATCGGAGAGTCCAAACTAACAATCCGTGGACCAATGTCAAGAACAACCCCATGGTAGTTCCTCCACGCCATTACTAAGATCACATCGATCTTCTGCCCCTCTAATACAATGAGGGTTGTGGGGTATAATTTTCCACCTAAGCACAAAGGTGCTTTGATCACGACTTCATTAGCAGCTATATTCCCACCGGGTGAGCGGATAAGGTAGTGATCTTTCGATGTAGAGGTGGAGAGCTCATCTTTGCACACAAATAACCTGCTGATGAAATTGTGTGTGGCTCCAGATTCAAATAAAATCAATACGGGTAGTTCATTGAGGGTGAACATTCCTGCTAGCAAAGGTGCCCCGTCCGGCACATCCTCTAGAGCTGTATGAAAAATGGACCCGGACTTTGGTGCTGTTCCTTGGAGCTGAGCACGAGGTTGATTTATACCCTGCTACGGTGCAGTTCCTCTGTGGCTTATCCTTTCTGGACACTTCCTGCTGATGTGACCCAAGTACCCGCACGTGAAGCACGGTTTCTCAGCCGGTTCCTGGTTGATCTGTGTATGGACACTGGTTGTATTCTGCTGCGGCAAGAACACTTGAGGAACAGAATAACGTGGCTGCATATACCGTTGTTGCAGCTGTCCGAATTCAGAGTATTGGGATGAATGACCCGAATATTGCTGGAGTCATCGAGCAGGCTGCATTGTTTGACAGTTCAAGGTACTGTCTACCACCCTGTATTTATTAAGAGCACTACGGCTACTCTCCGGTGGTATACGGTTCTTTCTTTTCTCAGCCTGAACTTCTCGCTGAGTATCTTCAACCATGATGGCAACACTCATCAATTCGTTGAAGTTCTTTCGATCAGCTAAGACGAGTCTTTCCTTTAACTTAGGGTTGAGGCTGCGGAAGAACCATTCACACTTTTGTGCCTCAGTGTTCACATGTTGAGGCGCATACTGTGCCAGCTTGTTGAACACTCGCGAATGCTCGTATGCATCCCTCCCTCCTTGTTTTAAGACCAGAAACTCTTCGAGTTTCCGCTGAATTATTCCGGAAGGAACGTGATATGCAATAAATGTCTTCCGGAATTCCATCCATGTGAAATGATGTCCAGCTGGTAAGGAGGCGAGTTGATTTGCCCACCATGCACTGGCGGACCCGTGAAGTTGTTGCGCCGCGTATAAAACCTTCTGATGTTCGGTGCATTGGAGCAACCCGAACTTAGACTCAATGGTATGGATCCAGCTATCCTCCACCAGAGGATCCTCAGCTTCCATGAAAACCGGTGGTTGAGTGGCTAATAACTCAACATAGGACTTCAGTGGAGGTTGGCGCAAGTCTTCGTCTTGACATCCCCCTTGATGGGATGTATTCATCATCAGGGTGCGGAGCAAGTCGGTTCGCTCATCACTTGCACCCGTCATGGCAGCCAGAATGTCTGCCATTGTGACCGTAGGTGAAGGTCCTGGTGGCGGCTGCGGTTGCGGAGCTCGCTGCTCCCGCTGTGGAGAGTTATCACAACCATCACCACTAGAACCACCCACCTCACCCATGGAACGAGTTCACACCATTCTGCAATTGCAAGAGTTCATTATCAGTTCAACACTATCACTTGATTTATTCCATAAACAAAGTAGTGCAACACTGATAATGAAATCTTAACATGTAAGCAAAATGATTTAAGCGCAAACTGATGTACTAACAGCAAGGATTTAAAGCAGATCGATCGGTCCTCAAACAAACCAGATTTTGATCCAGTTAAAAGCACTTCCATAACTCAAGTTGAATACCAAAGTTAAGTTTAACTTCAATATCTTTCCAACGAGTATTCAAATGCCTCCATATCACTTCGGGAACAAAAGTTATGATTGCACAAAGTTTACAGAATTTCTGGATAAAATTTGCCAGCATCTCCTTTGTAGGTGGCTGACATTATCACAGTTGTATACACAGATACAATATGAATCTGAACCAACTTTGAACTACAACAATGTTGCATATCTCATAATCTTTCCAATGGTGTATCACAGGCTCCTTAGGGATTTTTCTACAGGAAGTTACGGCTTAAAAACAGAAAGGTCCAGAGAGGTTTTTCTTCTGTCCTGGTTCTGGACAGTTTGCCTTCAACTGGACTTTTCACCAACTTAAGTTGTGATTTTGCTCGGGAGGTCTACACGAAAGTTGTAGAGCACTTGAAAAGCTTTCCATAACAGTATCATACACCTTAATTGGATCAAGCTACTCAGAGTTATGCTCTGTTAAAGCCCAGCAAGAATTCCTGCCAGAAACAGAGCACTGTGTTTTTGAAATCTTTGAAACGTAAACCTTCTCTCATTTGAATCTTAGTTCAAAATAAGAGTTCAGTAACTAATATTTGTTTCAAACTTCCATTTTTAGTTGAAAGTTAGCTCATGAATAATTTCTTCATAGGGAAGAGGTTATTAAGTGTAGTACGGTGTCGAAGCACCGTAAGAACAAATTCGGTACTACGTAGCCTCACCAAAGAAAACCTAACCGGATTATACCGGTATATACGTCTCAATTGTGGCACTAAGACGGTCAATCACACACGTGTACTACACGGGATACGTACGTGGTTAGTACCTGCAGAAAAACACTCAATGATGATGCACACATAGGTTTCCTCATTTCAGGCAGTTCCATATCATACTAAAAACATACGCCCCGTATCATCCCCATACGGGCCGTCCTTGAGTCAAGTCACGTCTCAAGGTACATGGTCGTGTTTTAACACCACACGACAGGGAACCCGAGTAGAGCGCGAACGGGTCGTCACGGTTGGGAATGTTATCAACCCAACGGATACCACCTACTGCCCTGCAGGGCACGCCGATGGCAATCGCTGCATATGTCCTCCTGGGCTATTTCCAGATGAACACACTATCGCGTTACTGACCACACGATGGGGTCTCCACTTATTTTTCTAATGCACGCTAGGGATCAGCGTTTCATATGAACTCAGGAACATGAAGAGTCCAATAGTTTCATATTAACGTCTCACACCAAGCTGTGAGACCTAGCCCTGAACCACTTTCCTCGTCAAGGGAGCTAACCGAAATTGAACCGCTTTCGGTGGTGTTCCTTACCATGCTTACCTGTGCGTAGGTGTGTCGTTACATAATCAAAATTCAGAATTATAACAAGTATGTTAGTGCTGCCACTTTAAGTAACTATACTACTATAGTCCTTATGTGGGCCCAATATCGTTTCCTCACCGTATCCTAAGTTTTTGTCGTAATACGATCCTTATTCCGTGCTCTATTACCAATGCGACTCTGATACCATGCTATGAGGGCCCGGTCCCGATCTCGGGGCTGTGCCGCTCGCCCAGGAATCGCATTGGGTGGTGCCGTGCGATGCAGCACCCAACAGCACACATAATAAAGCATCATATTACATAAATCAAGAAGAAGCTTACAAAGTTTAAATTTTACAAATACTTCTCAAAATAATCTACAGCGAAGACTATTACAACTCACGTCTCATACCTATGCTAAGCAACCGAGAAGGTGTTCAGCCCGTGGACCCTTCTCGCTAGCAACACTATCACAATAGCAGCGGCAGGGGTTGCCATGAGTTCACCACTCAGAGAGCTCCGAGTCTCATCGGACACCCGTACATATCAGCGTACAGTTATTACCTGCAAAACAACTTATGCAGTATCTGTGAGCACGAAGCTCAGCAAGACTTAACCGTCGCCCTAGTCATGAAACTCTACAAAGTTTAAATTTTACAAATACTTCTCAAAATAAGCCTGGTCTCCATTCCCAACTATGAGGATCAATTCCCAACTCTTCCGATTGATCCCCCTTAATCCCGGTTCACGAGTAGGAAACTGCCTACTCGAGTTATGCCTCTTTTAATCCACTTCTGTTAATTTGAGATCAGCAGTTGTAATCCATTGATAAACTATTCTGCATTTTACTCCAGGGTTTTCTGGGTCATGCAATTGGAGTGTCATACCACCTACACTTAATGCAATAAACAAAATGCTAGATGATATAAAGTGAATACAAATAAAAACTTGTAAGTTTTGATGCAAACCGGGGCTTGCCTTTGTTTTGCAGGGGATTTATATATATATGAAGTTCAGTTAGTGAAGACCACTTGAGGCTTGATCAATTGCTTTCCTCCTTCCTTGATCTCCACTCCGATGACTTCAAATCCTTCACGTAGATGCTACACGTAATGAATATGCACATATGTTTACTTGTAAAGCTTTTGCTAACAAGTTCTAAAGACAGGTTTAAAACTGGAACTCTGTTTAAGAATTTAAAATGACACTGGTGCTAGTGGTTTGGGTTTGGGGTTAAACACTATGATCAAGTGAGATGTGTTGTTCACCCCTTGTGTGATATTCATCTAAATAGGTTGAACAGCACAGTGGTGATCCAGAGCTCCAATGGAGCTGAAAATTTTCTGGTGAGTTCCTTGTCACAAGAAATTAATCTGGACCAAAAGTTAGAAATTTTAAATGAGTAGATCACTCCGAATAATTTCCTAAGCATTTAGGAAAAAGGAAATTAATTCTGAATAAACTTGCACCTTTATGCAAATTCAAGTGAACTACACTTTCAAACATAGCTCAGGGAGCATACATGAAATTTCCTAGGATTTTTGGAGCTAAAACTTTCCTAGAACTGAATTTCCAAGTTTTTGACATTTTCTGAAATTGTTTCTGTATCCATTTGAACACAGAAACTTGAAATCAGAATTCTCCTAAGAAAACCAACTCCAAATGAGCTGAAACTTATACAGGTGTCCACTAGTGCCCTAAAGAATATTCTGGCAAAATTGGAGGAATTTTGGATGAACCAAACTCCCCCTAAAATTCTTTTGCTGAAAATATTTAAAGAATTTTCCAGAATTAAATAATGAGTTTCATACAACACTGACATGCGGGACCCGCCGGGTCTTCTTCAACCTCCGGCTACCCGCGCCCGCGCGCCGCCGGGCTCGCCGGAGCTGCGCTGATCTTCGCCGCCCGGCCAGCTCCCGCTCTCTCCCTCGCCGCTAGGGACTAGTTCCACACGCTGAACACGATGGAACCATTTCCCCCGACCGGCGGTGGCTCTAACCTAGCCGGCGACGGTGCGGCGGTTCGGTAGCATTTCGGCGACGTCGTCCGGCCAACCTAGCCCGCCAAAACATCGGTGAAACGGCGCTACAGCACCAGTGGATCCCAGGGGAGGTCGACATGGCCATGCCAAGGCTCAGGGAAGGCTCTAACCATGGTTGCACCGTGAACCCGATTCTCCCTGCCTCGGTCACCGTTTGAAAACCTAGAAATACTCGGCCTACATGCATTTTCACGCTAGGGATGTGAAGGGCTAATGATCGCTGACTACTGGCGGTCTTGTATGCAAGTTTTTACGACCTAGGAACGAGCAGAGGGGTCAAATTCGGGATTACCGTGCCGGAAGGTCGGTTTGTGCCCGCCGGAGAAGTTTTCTCAAATTCGCGCTCGGTGGATCATGTCACGGCTTGAGCTTCGGAGATGAGCACCACCGGGTCCTAGCGCGTCTGAGGCCACTCTTGCTCAGCCGTGAACGACTCCCTACCGAGCTGTCCACGTGTGACCTCCGTTCGGTTGTGGTTCGGCCGCCGCGGATGATTGTTCTAGAGCTCGGGAACGACGGTACTCGGCTTGCTTGTGCGTCGAGAAGATGGGCACTGAGCTCGCGGTGCCATTTAGCAGCTCAGGGGGGAGGCGCACACACGTTTTCCCGGTTTTCTCAGTTGCTTCCGAGAGCGCGGCGGTGAGTCTCTGCTCGGTGTGTTTTTCGCGAGGAGGGGGAGGCAAAGAGCATTTGGCTCGGCTGTGTGGAGAGCCGATCACGTTGAAGAGGGGGTGAACCGCTGCACAGCTGCCAGCGCGAGGAACATGCACGAGGAGGTGGCTCGGAGCTGCTCCCGCGGTGGCACTCGGTGAAGCCTTTGTTTTGTCGAGTGGAAGACTTAGGGCTGAAGATATGAAGATCTTTTGCAAATTTTTAACCTCCCCAATGACAGGTGGGGTCCACTCAACATTCCTGCAAAAAGATCTCCACAGTTTGGCAATAATCAATCCAAAAGTTTTAAAGTTGAAAGTTGAGCTGCATTTGGATAGTTGGACAAATTCCCTCCAAATTCAAATGTACATTTGAATCCTTTGCACATTTGAATCCTTTTAGGAAACATGGATAGCAAACCTTTTCAAAAATTGATGAAACTTTGCCTACCCACTAATTTGGACCTAAGGAATCCAAATATGCAATTTGATTCTTGTGTTAGCTGCTGCAAACAAGAGTTTGAACACAACAGTTTGAAATACCATTATGTCCTCCCCTCATTTGAAATTTGAGTTGAACACTTAGTTCAAAATCTGATTTTTAAACCCTTCCATTGCACTTGAGTACTTCAACTCTGTGGTCTTAACCCACCTAAGGGTCCAAACATGCAAGTAACCCCAAGATGGTTTTAGAAGAATCTCTCATGTGTTATCATGTGTGTAAAAAGTTTAAACTAGCCCCCTTTTCATACACATGACACCAACATTTGTGCAAACTCAAGTTTCTTTGTATTCATGCTTTTGGGACCTTTACAGGTTGCCTCTGTGCAACGAATTTCACCGTCGACTGATTTCTAACCCTAACGCACACCGTGGAAAGAATCTAGTAATACTTGCTCTACACCACATGAAACAGAGCACGGCTTTCTCCTACAACTTCAGCATCCCATGGCGCACCTTTTCTTGTCTGGGTGCGGTGCGTGAAACTGTCGGGATTGGCCGGTCGCCAGGGAGCAGATGGAGCGGTGAAGAGTTGGTGAGCGGGAAGCGAAGAACAGCTCGTGGGATGCTCTGTTCAGCTCGGAAACGGTAAGAACGGAGGAAGCAGCTCGGTGTGCTTTCTTTTTAGCCGACGTTTTCACTGTGAGGTGGAGTTCACCGGTCAAGGTGGAATTTCTCGTGGCGCAGCCGCGCTCACCCGCGAGCCCGAGCTGAAATGAGTCGGTTCAGTGAGGCTTGAGTCTGTGCCAAGTGGGTCCCCTCCCCTCTAATTCTCTTCAATTTTTGCTCACTGATATTTTCTCAACTACTCAAAATTAAATTTTAGACTTAGACAGAAAATCATGAGCTGAATTTGAATTCTTCAAATTGGAGTTGGTTTGGCTAAATCTGATTCACACTTGAATTTCAATTTCAAATTCAGTTTTGAATTAATTCAAATATAGCTCCATCAAGATCAACTCCAACGGGGATGAAAGTTGGTGGAGTAACTCAGAAAAATGTGTGAGTTTGAATATGAATCCACCTTTTCAATTAAAGGGATAGAAGTAGCTGAAATTTGAATTTATATTTAAACTAGCCCTTTTTGTAATTGGATCCAAAAGTGTCTCAAAAAGGTTTGGATTTGCATGAAACTTGGAATGAGCATTCCTAAGAATGTTTAGGGCCTAATTGTGAACTCAGCCCCTCATGTTTGCATGTGGGGAATCCTACTTTTGGATTTATGAGATTTTCCTTTAATCATCCTATTGATGGTGGTTACTTGCTCTTCACATATGTTCATGAGATCTCCACAAATTGAGCTGTGGTGTGGGTGATGTGATGAACACTTTAGCAAGTGAAATCTTGGGTCTTTATATCCCTAGCCCCTTAAAAGAATATCGTCTCAATATTACAAAAAGAAGAGACGAAGATGTGAGAGAAATTACCCACGACGAGATGCCAAGAAATTCAGACAATTTGAGCGAAGGAAATCTTTCCTATCCCACGTATCTTCCTCAGCAGTGTGGTTTCTACTTAAGATCTTGTAGAACCACAGCGTTATATGACGTGTGGTACTAGCCTTCTCATCAATAATTTCCACCGGATATTCAGCGTAGGTTAAATCCGGTTGAAACTCTCCAATATCTTCAATGGGAACAACAGCTGTATAATTTAGACATTTCCGGAGTTGTGAGACATGGAAAACTTCATGAACACAAGCGAGAGATGCTGGTAGTCCCTGTCTATATGCCACTGGTCCACATTTCTCGGTGACGGCATAGGGTCCAATAAATCGGGGAGCGAGTTTCCCTTCATGCCCAATCGGTGTACGCCCTTCATCGGAGACACACGGAGATAAACGTGTTCTCCACCATCAAAATGCAGAAGCATACGCCTCTTACCAGCGCAACTTTCCTGTCGGGATTGGGCAGCATTCAAGTTTGCTTGAATCACCCGAACTCGCTCTTCGGCGTTGTTCGTGAGATGAATACCGAACGTGACCCTTTCACCGGATTCACACCAATTCAATGTGGTGCGGCATTTACGACATAAAGAGCCTCATAGGGTGCCATCTTGATACTCGCTTGATAACGGTTGTTATATGAGAATTCCGCCAATTGTAGATGATCATCCCAATAATTACCGTGGTGGATGGCACACACTCTTAGCATGTGTTCTAACACTTGATTCACCCTCTCAGTTTGCCCATCTGTCTGAGGGTGATATGCGGAGCTTCTAATCAGCTTGGTACACAAAGAAGCGTGCAACTGCTCCCAGAAACGAGCCACGAACAGTGCACCACGATCTGAGATTATAATTTTGGGTACTCCGTGCAAGCACAAGATTTTTGCAATGTACAGCTCCGCATACTTGCTAGCATGGTAATTTGTATGCACGGGAATGAAGTTAGCCGACTTGGTTAACCGGTCAACGATTACCAAAATGGAATCATGCTTGTGAAAATTCATGGGTAATCCCAGAATGAAATCCATGCTCACATCTTCCCATTTCCATGCTGGAATTTTCAGGGGTTGCAGCAGCCCTGATTTACTCATATGATCAGCCTTCGCTCGTCTACACGTATCACATTCGGATACATACTTTGCAATTTTCCGCTTCATCCGTGTCACCAAAATTTACTCTTCAAATCTTGGTACATTTTGTTGCTGCCCGGATGAATGGAGAACTTAGACGAGTGAGCTTCATATAATATTTTCTTCCTCAGCTCCATATCCCGGGGTACGACTATGCGGTCATTGAACCATAGTGTCCCCTAGTCCTTCTGGAAACATTTTATATCACCGCTGTCTATTCGTCTCCGGAGATGTGCCATGCCTTTGTTAATTTTCTGAGCTGCACTAATATCCTCCCTAATAGTAGGGATGAGAGCAAGGTTGTAGAGTGATCCATATGGAACCAATTATGAACTCGGTTCTTCCTCTTCTATCGGTGTAATAGTAAGGTTATGGACATGTGATTTCTGACTTAGCGCGTCGGCAACCACAATCGCCTTGCCGGGGTGGTAATGAATCTCAATATCATAATCTTTTATTAATTCTAACCACCTCCTTTGTCTCATATTCAGCTCCTTCTAGGTGAAGATATACTTTAAGCTCTTGTGGTCGGTGTAGAGATGCACCAAGTTTCCAAGAAGATAGTGCCTCCACATCTTCAGTGCCAATACCACAGCAGTGAGCTCAAGATCATGAGTCAGATAGTGCTGCTCATGGTTTCAAAGTTGACGCGAACCATATGCGACCACTCGTCCTTCTTGCATCAACAAGCAGCCAAGCCCAATACCGGGCGCATCACAATATACGTCGAAAGGCTTGTTCGTATCCGGTTGAGCTAAGACCGGAGCTGTTGTGAGATGCTTCACCAATGCTTGGAACGCTCCTTCACATGCTGAGTTCCAAACATATTTTGCCCCATTCTTCAATAATTCAGTTATCGGTTTAGCAAGCTTGGAGAAGCTCAGGATGAACCTCCGGTAATATCCCGCTAATCCGAGGAAGCTTCTAACTTCATGGACAGAAGTGGGGGCTTTCCATTTCAGAACCTGCTCAATCTTGCTCGGATCAACCGCAATGCCTTCTGCTGAGATGATATGTCCCAAAAAATGGCACTAGGATGATCCAAAACTCGCATTTGCTGAACTTGGCATAGAGCTTATGGTCCCGTAATCGTTAAAGGACAATAGGTAAGTGTTCGGCTTGTTCTTCAGACTTAGAATAAACCAAGATATCATCTATGAACATCACCACGAACTTGTCCAACTCCGGCATGAACACTAAGTTCATGAGGTACATGAAATGTGTCGGGGCGTTGGTGAGACCAAAAGACATGACGAGATATTCATATAGTCCATATCTCATCGAGAATGCCGTCTTTGGAATATCATCTGCTCGGATTTTTATTTGATGATACCCAGAGCGAAGGTCCATCTTTGAAAACACACTTGTATCCACAAGTTGATTGAACAGGATATCAATGCGGGGCAGTGGATATTTGTTCTTCATGGTGATGGCGTTGAGCGGTCGGTAATCCACACACAAACTCAAGATTTCATCTTTCTTATTTACGAACAGCGCCGAGCATCCCCATGGTGAGGAACTCGGTCTAATGAAACCCTTGATCAACAAGTCATTGAGCTGTTCCTTCAATTCAGCCAGCTCATTCGGAGCCATCTTATATGGTCTCCGTGATATTGGTGTAGTCCCAAGTGCAAGTTCAATCTTGAACTCAACATCCCGTTCAGGTGGCATGCCCGGAATATCATCCGGGAACACATCGGGTATTCTCGGACTACGGGGATGTCATCCAACTTGGGAGGTTAAGTATTATAGGCTGCTGAAACTTCCGGGGACAGGGCTGTATAATAAGATTGAATGCGGATGGTGGAATGGAGAATTCAAATGAACCGTCCATGACAGAGTTTTCAGGACAGCGCCATGGTAGCGTAACCATGACATTCCTAAGATTGCATCAATCTTTTGTCCCTCAAGGATAATCAAAGTAGTGGGATATATCTTCCCACCTAAGCACAGGGTGCTTTTGGAACGTCATCATATTGGCTGAAATCTTCCCTCCCGGTGAGCAAATCATATATGAGTAATCGGTTGGGAAGACTTGCAGTTGATGCTTAGCCACATATGATGCACTTATGAAACTGTGGGTTGCACCTGAATCAAACAAAATGATGATTGCGCGATCCGGGGCTCTGGTCCGAGTCTCCCCGCTGAGGTGAGGTCCGGGGCTGCCACGTGTCCTCTAGCTCTGAGCCACCTTCCTGCTGGGGACTGCACGGGAGCTGACACGTGCTCTGGGCTCCGGTCCGAGCCTCCCCGCTGAGGTGAGGTCCGGGGCTGCCACATGTCCCCTGGCTCCGAGCCACCTCCATGATGAGGATAGCTCCGGTGCTGACACATGTCCTAGGCTCCGGTCCGAGCCTCCCCGCTGAGGTGACGTCTGGAGCTGTCACGTGTCCTCTAGGTCAGAGCCACCTCCCTGCTGAGGATAGCTCCGGTGCTGACACGTGCCCAGGGCTCCAGTCCAAGCCTCCCCGTTGAGGTGAGGTCCGGAGCTGCCACGTGTCCCCTGGCACCAAACCTGTCGATAACAGCTCCAGAGCCGCCACGTGACCCACGATTCGTCGTGGGCCGTGGGTCGACGAAGTCAAGAAGGAAGTGTGCTGTCAAGCTTGGCATTCAAGGCTCGCGCCTTCCCCAGAAGCATGGTGCACTATGCACGCCTTCGTATTCTGCCCACTCGCCATTACGGTGACAAGACAGGATGGCAAGGTGTCACAGCAGTACAGTGTCGCCCAACGGCACGAAAAAGCCCAAGCAGAGGCGAGAAGACGCTGCGACAAGACGCCGTCTTCATCATCACCTGACACGCGGTCAGGGGCGCTCAGTGCGTTGGACGGTGGGACTTAACTCCCCCGCCGGCCACTCTACTCAGGGGACGAAGCCCTAGATCATGTACAGGGCTCACATAGCTCTGGGGCCACCTGTCGGGCCCCAAGCCTCATTGTAACCACCCCGGCCTTGAACTATAAAAGGACCGGGGTGGCCACCCTGCAAAGGGTTCGCACCCAGCACCCTTTCACTCACATACAAGCAAACAATACAGCAAGCACTCTCGTGGACATAGGGTATTAAGCTCCGGCGGCCCGAACGACGTAAATCACGGTGTTCATCTGCTCCCTTGAGCCCAGGCCATAGGGCGCCAAGCCCCCTCCAAAAAAAGAACCTCGCGGGCTGCTTCCGAGCAGGCCGGGGGGAGTGTCGCAGCTTACACATTCTGACATTTGGCGCGCCAGGAAGGGGGGCTTCCCGTGCTCTCCACAAGATCATGGTGAACATCACCTCTTATGGCGGGCCTTTCTCGCCCAACTCGCCGTTGTCTCTAGGCGGGAGACGACAAGGCTACCCCCCGCTCCAGAGCGGGCAGGTCTGGCCAAGATGGCAGCCATGCGGCCGACGCACTCTATGTGATGTACGGGGGTTCTTCTGACGTCTCGTCCAGGTGAGACGTCCATACCCTCCGTCGAGCAGTGGCAGCCGCCACCCCAGTCGCGGGCCGGTGCCGCATCACAAATGGATGGAGATGCCGATTAGCTTCGATGCCTCCGACTGCCCCCAAGAACATGGCAGGCGCCAGGAAGCTGCATCTCCTCGTTGCCCTGACCTTCTCCAACGTGAAGCTCAACCACATGTTGGTCGATGGCGGGGCGCAGCGTCATCAGCCTCGCAACTTTCAAGAAGCTGCAAATCCCTATGTCCTAGCTTACCCCCTTGAGACCATTCTTGGCGGTAGGTCGGGACCCAATCTTCCCATGCCGTAGCATCTTCCTCCCGGTGACATTCGGGACGCCTGAGAACTACCGCACGGAAAGCATCGTCTTCGGCGTTGCAAATGCAAGCCTCCCATTCAATGCCATAATTGGCAGACCAGCTCTATACCGGTTCATGGCGGTAGCACACTAAAGCTACTTGGTCCTGAAGATGCCAACCCCGAATGGCGTCCTCAAGATCTGTGGTGACCGCACCATGGCCATCTCAGTGCTGGAAAAGCTCCAAGCGCTGGCAGCAGCACAGGAGGCCGCTTCCATTCACGCTGAAGCTAGCCGGCCGCCTCCAAGCATGCGTCAGCGAGGGGTGACATCTGCACCTCGTGTGCAGCCCTCGGGCTGCGAGGACGTACCAGTCAAGGTCGTCCAACTCGGTCCTGATGTCGCCCAGACCACCCAAATCGCCGGGGGCCTGGAAGGCAAATAGGAAGACACGCTCGTCACCTTCCTCTGGGCCAATGTTGACGTGTTTGCCTGGCAACGTTCGGAAATGCCCAGGATCCCCAGGGAGGTGATTGAGCACCAACTGAAGATCCATCCCGATGCAAGGCTGGTCCAACAGAAGCCTCGGAAGCAATCCATCGAGCGACAAGACTTCATGCGTGAAGAAATCAAGAAGCTGCTCGATGCTGGCTTCATCCGAGAGGTCCACCATCCACGATGGTTGGCCAACCCTGTTGTCATCCACAAGGCTGGCGGGAAGCTACATATGTGCATCGACTACATCACCCTCAATAAGGCATGTCCGAAGGATCCGTTCCCTCTCCCCCGTATAGACCAAATAGTCGACTCTACGTCCGGCTGTGACCTGCTGTGTTTCCTAGATGCATATTCAGGTTTCCACCAGATACCTATGTCTAGGGAAGATGATGAACATACCACCTTCATCACAGTAGATGGTCTATACCTCTATGTGTCCATGCCTTATGGTCTTAAGAATGCCCTTCCCACTTTTGCGTGTGCAATGCACAAGATGTTCGGGAACCTCATTCGGGAACAGGTCGAGGTTTATGTCGATGACATTGTAGTGAAGGTTAAGTCGCGAGCATCTCTGCTCAACAACCTAGCCCTAGTGTTCGATAGACTGCATTCCACACGCACGAAGTTGAACCCGGACAAATGTGTCCTCGGGGTCTTTGCAGGGAAGCTGTTCGGTTTCTTGGTCTCACACCGAAGGATCAAAGCTAACCCAGAGAAGATTAAAGTGATAGAACTGATGCGGCCCCCTACCCGCATCAAGGACGTGCAGAAGCTTACCGGATGCTTGGCTGTGCTCAGTCGGTTCATCTCTAGATTGGCCGAGCGGGCTCTTCCGTTCTTCAAGCTTCTACGCAAGTCTGGTTCATTTGTATGGACTGAGGAGGTGGATGAGGTGTTCCAGGAGCTGAAGAAGTTCCTCACAACGCTCCAAATCATAGTGGCCCATGAACAAGGCGAGCCACTACTCCTCTACATCGCTGCCACAACCGAGGTCGTGAGCATGGTTCTGGCTGTGGAGCGGCCGGAACTCCATCGACCTCAAGTCCTAGAAAAGGCTCCTGCTGCCATTGGTCTAAAGCCCCAGGGCTCGACTATGCAGGAAATCCTTGGGATGGGGAAGTAATTAGGTCACAAATAGGCGGACCTGATGATCAATGCATATCCAGGTCCAAGCTCCCAGAATGCAGTCCTGGACCGGGGGGCCTGGGGCCTCGAGTCCTAGAGCTCCCCACGAAGAACTAGTCGGGTCCCAACCATCTAGACCCGGCAACCGGCGCGCATCTGGGTCCGAGCTCCTAGATTGCAGTCTCGGACCCGGGGGTCAGGGACCCCTGAGTCCTGGACCTCTACAAGAAGACGCTTTGGACCCCTCTGGGAGGGTCCGAACCATCTAGCGTCTGGTCTACTTCATCAACGAGGTCCTCCATGATGCCAAAACAAGATATCTGGAGGTGCACATGCTGCTCTACGATGTCCTCGTTGCATCAAGAAAGCTGCGCCATTACTTCCAAGCTCAGAAGATCTTGGTGGTTATCTCATACCCACTGAGAACCGTCCTCCACAGCCCCAACGCCACTGGAAACATAGCTAAATGGGCTGCAGAGTTGGCGGAGTTCGAGCTAGACTTCTTACCGCGCCATGCAGTGAAATGTCAGGCCCCAGCTGACTTCGTGGCAAAGTGGACTCCACCACCATGCCAGCCAAGGGGCTAGGGCATTGGTGAACCAGAGCCCAGAGCTCCGGTCTTCACTGGACCCTACTGTACTCTCTTCTTGGATGGCTCCTCGCGGAAGCAAGGTGCCGGAGGCGGGGTTCTGCTCATTACACCAACCGGAGAGCAGTTCAAATACATGGTGCGACTTGACTTCAAGGCAACCAACAACATGGCGGAGTATGAGGCTCTCATCTTTGGGTTAAAGACTGCGTTGTCCCTCAGCGTCCAGCAGTTGTTGGTCAAGGGTGATATTCAATTGATCATCAAGAAAGACAAGGGAGAGTGTTGCTGCAACGACCCACAGGTTGCAGCATATCCCCTCCAAGTATAGAAGTTGGAGAAGGACTTCTTATCCATGGACTTGTGCCATGTTCCCCATGCCAATAATACAGTAGCCGATGACCTGTCAATGAAGGCTTCCAATTGGGCTCCGGTGCCTGAGGGGGTCATTGAAAGGAAGTTACTGTGACCTACCGCCACACAGACCGAACCAGGTGAAGGGGGCAGGACCAGCACCTCGAAGCTGGTGGTCCCGGCGGCCATGTTACCATAGCGCCTGCCAAGGATCATAAGCATCACTGGAGACTCCGTGCAACCTGACGCTCAAGATCCAAGTGCTCAAGTAGGTCCCGATGCATGGATCACGGAGATTCGGGGCTACTTTAAAGATAATTTCCTTCCCGATGAACGTGTAGCCGCTGAACGGATCGCTCGGTTGGCTAAGAGATACATGCTGGTAGAAGGGGATCTCTACCGGCGTGGCTCTAATGACGTCCTATTGCGGTGCATAACCTGGGAGGAGGGATGTGACCTGCTTGCAGAGATCCATGGAGGCTAGTGTGGGAACCATGCATGTTCCCGCACGCTGGTCGGTAAAGCCTTTCGGCATGGCTTTTACTGGCCGACAACTCTCAAGGATGCCATCGACCTGGTCAAGAGATGCGTGGCGTGCCAGTTCCATGCTAAGCAGATCCACACACAAGCGCAGACACTACAGATGATCCTGCCCTCATGGCCCTTCACTGTGTGGGGGCTGGACATCCTGGGACCATTCCCCAGATCCGTCGGAAGGTATCGGTACCTTTACGTCGCCGTAGACAATTTCACCAAGTGACCGGAAGCTACCCCTGTAGTAACTATCAACAAGCAGTCGACAGTCATGTTCATCAAGTCAATCATCTGCCAGTTCGGGGTCCCGAACAGAATCATCACCAATAACAGGAACCAGTTCACCAGTGCAGTATTTCAAGACTGCTGCGAAGACCTCGGCATCCAAGTTTGCTATGCTTCTGTTGCTCAACCAGAGAGTAACGGTAAAGCCAAAAGAGTAAACGCCGAGATACTCAGGGGACTCAAGACGCACACCTATAACAGCTTGAAGAAGCACGGTGCCAACTGGGTTAAAGAGCTTCCTTGTGCACTGTGGGCTAGCCGGACGTCTCTCAATCGCTCGACAGGGGAAACACCCTTCTTCCTGGTGTATGGGGCTGAGGCCGTCCTCCCCCCATAAATCACCATGGGCTCATCCCGTGCCTGAGCGTATGACGAAGCCACGCAGGACCAGCTCCGGCGTGAAGATATTGACCTTGTCGATGAGCGAAGGTGGCAAGCAGCTGTCCGAAACGTGCGGTACCGTCAAGCGCTCCAGCGTTACCAGCAGCTGTTTGTGTGGAGTAGACAGCTCGAGGTGGGCAACCTGGTGCTTCGGCGAATACTTTCTCGAGAAAGGGGGGGGGAACAAACTCTCCCCCAGCTGGGAGGTCCCCTTCCAAGTGACACAATTATGCCACCCCGAGTGCATGCGCCTAGCCACAGAGGATAGAATACCTCTACCCAATCCATGGAACATAGAACACCTCCGTAAGTTCTATCCTTAGCGCACCTGTAGGGTTTTATTTTCTCTGAAAAGGTTTCATAGTGTCTAGGAACAGCGCTTAAAACAGCTAAGCCACGGAGGAGTCTGTCTACTCTCGACATCTTGGGAGGGTCGCTGCCCTCTAGTATGGACAGTTTCCTCCTATGAAAGGAACCTGAAGTGAGAAATTTTTGCCTTGCTCTGTGCATCCTCCCTTTACAGTTTGTGCTTCCTCAAGCATATCAACTGTAAACGGGCAAGCCACATGCCCTTGGCCCTTAGGTCAGCCTTGGGCTGCCACGTGCGCTTGAGTTCCGGAGCCGACGCGTGCCCTGAGCTCCAGTCCAAAGCCTCCCAGCTGAGGTGGAACCCAGAGCTGCCATGCATCTCCTGGCTCAGAGCCTCCTCCCCGCTGATGATAGCTCCAGAGATCACACATGCTCTGTGCATTCTCCCTTTACAGTTTGTGCTTTCTCAAGAATATAAACTGTAGACGGGCAAGCCACGTCCCATGGCCCTAAGGTCAGCACTGGGGCTCGTGGAGCTTGTGTTCCGGAGCCGATGTGTGCCCTAGGCTCCAGTCCGATGCCTCCCATCTGAGGTGGAACCTGGAGCTGCCACGCATCACCTGGCTTAGAGCCTCCTCCCCACTGAGGATAGCCCCAGAGTTCACACGTGCCCTAAGCATCCTCCCTTTACAGTTTGTGTTTCCTCAAGCATATCAACTGTAAATGGGCAAGCCACGTGCCCTTGGCCCTAAGGTCAACCCTAGGGCTGCCACATGCGCTTGAGTTCCAGAACCGACGCGTTCCCTGGGCTCCGGTCCGAAGCCTCCCAGCTGAGGTGGAACCCGAAGCTACAACACATCACCTGGCTCAGAGCCTCCTCCCCGTTGAGGATAGCTCCGGAGCTCACGCGTGCCCTGTGCATTCCCTCTTTACAGCTTGTGCTTCCTCAAGCATATCAACTGTGAATGGGCAAGCCGCGTGCCCTTGGCCCTAAGGTCAGCCCTGGGGCTGCCATGTGCGCTTGAGATACGGAGATGATGCGTGCCCTGGGCTCCAGTCCGAAGCCTCCCAGCTGAAGTGGAACCCGGAGCTGCCACACATCACCTAGCTTAGAGCCTCCTCCTTGCTGAGGATAGCCCCGGAGCTCACAGATTTGAGCATTCTCCCTTTACAATTTGTGCTTCCGCAAGCATATCAACAATAAACAGGCAAGCCACGTGCCCTTGGCCCTAAGGTTAGCCCTAGGGCTGCCACGTGTGCTTGAGTTCCAGAGCCGATGCGTGGCCTGGGCTCCAGTCCGAAGCCTCCCAGCTGAGGTGGAACCCGAAGCTGCCACGCATCACCTGGCTCAGAGCCTCCTCCCCACTGAGGATAGCTCTGGAGCTCACACGTGCCCTGTGCATTCTCCCTTTACAGATTGTGCTTCCTCAAGCATATCAACTGTAAACGGGCAAGCCATGTGCCCTTGACCATAAGGTCAGCCCTGGGGCTTTCACGTGCGCTTGAATTCCAGAGCTGACGCGTGCCCTAGGCTCCGGTCCGAATCCTCCCAGCTGAGGTGGAACCCAGAGCTGCTATGCATCACCTGGCCCAGAGCCTCCTCGCCGTTGAGGATAGCTGTAGAGCTCACACGTGCCTTGTGCATTCTCCCTTTACAGTTTGTGCTTCCTCAAGCATATCAACTATAAACGGGCAAGCCACATGCCCTTGGCCCTAAGGTCAACCCTGGGCTGCCACATGCTCTTGAGTTCCGGAGCCGATGGGTTCCGTGGGCTCCGGTCCAAAGCCCCCCAGCTGAGGTGGTACTCGGAGCTGCCACACATCACCTGGCTCAGAGCCTCCTCCCAAGTTAAGGATAGCTCGACAGCTCACGCATGCCCTGTGCATTCTCCCTTTACAGTTTTTGCTTCCTCAAGCATATCATCTGTGAACAGAGAAGCCACATGCCTTTGGCCCTATGGTCAGCCCTGGGGCTGCCACGTGCGCTTGAGTTCCGGATCCGATGTGTGCCCTGGTCTATGGTCCGATGCCTCCCAGCTGAGGTGGAACCTGGAGATGCCACACATCACCTGGCTCAGAGCCTCCTCCTCACCGAGGATAGCCCCAGAGCTCACATATGCCCTAAGCATTCTCCTTTTATAGTTTGTGCTTCCTCAAGCATATCAACTGTAAACGGGAAGGCCACATGCCCTTTGACCTAAGGTAAGCTTTGGGGCTGCCACGTGCGCTTGAGTTACGGAGCCGACGCGTGCCCTGGGCTCCGGTCCGAAGCCTCCCAGCTGAGGTGGAACCTAGAGCTGCCACGCATCACCTGTCTCAGAGCCTCCTCTCCGCTGAGGATAGCTCCGGAGCTAACACGTGCCCTATGCATTCTCCCTTTACAGTTTGTGCTTCCTCAAGTATACCAACTGTAAACGGGCAAGCCTCGTGTCCTTGTCCCTAAGGTCAGCCCTAGGGCTGCCACGTGCGCCTGAGTTCCGGAGCCAATGCGTGCCCTGGGCTCTGTTCCGAAGCCTCCCAGCTGATGTGGAACCCGGAGCTGCCACGCATCAGCTGGCTCAGAGCCTCCTCCCCGCAGAGGATAGCTCCGGAGCTTGCACGTGCCTTGTGCATTCTCCCTTTACAGTTTGTGCCTTCTCAAGCGTATCAACTGTATATAGGCAATCGACATGCCCTTGGCCCTTAGGTCAGCCCTGGGGCTGCCACGTGAGCTTGAGTTCCAGAGCGGACGCGTGTCCTGGGCTCCGGTCTGATGCCTCCTTGCTGAGGTAGAACCCGGAGCTGTCACGCAGCACCTGGCTCATAGTCTCCTCCCCGCTAAGGATATCTTCGGAGCTTACACGTGCCCTAGACTGTGGTCCAGAGCCTCCCCTTAGAGGAGAGGTCCGTAGCTTCCACGTGTCTCTCTGGGACAAGCTGAAGACAAGGGCGAACTTCCCTCGAGTCCTTATGCTTCCATGAACTCGAAGGGAGTGGTAGCCACACTGTCGGAGCACCCTGGGTCCTTACGCTGCTAAGGACCCGGAGGAGCAAGCTTATGACATCGGCAAAGAGCTATCCACACTGGCTAAGTCATTCCAGACCTTTGCGCTGCTAAGGGTCCGAAGCCTACATCGACAACTTTGGACAACACAAAAGACTTGAGACAAAAAGTCTTCATTAATGACAAGGTTCTGGCATACAAAAGGGGATACAAGGCAACTAAGGAACTCGACAGCTACAAATCGAGCAATCTACTGCTCCATGGAATACTTGGTTGACCCCTAAACCAATCTCTGCGCGGAGAGACGGTCACCTGCTAGAAGACCGAGGACGGCAGCAACTTATGCTGGACCGAGGCAACGATGCCATACAATGTCGTGTGGACCAAACACCATCTATGGCAGATTTGGTTGTCCACAACAGTACCTGGAGGAAGGCTTGATCACTCTAGACTTAACCTTACTCCGGTGCCGGCAGATCGCCCTTCTTCGCTAGGCGCCAAGGGGACATGTCCTACACGACACTGGCGTAGAGACTCCCTACGAGTCGAGGATCCTGTCCCCGTCGGCCTCCCTTCCCATCGGCGTGCCTTCAATATGGCTTGTGCTTCTATCCGGGACCGTCAAGGTGAGGGACACCTCAGAGAGCCACGCCAAAGGCCGCACAAACACGAACATCTCGCAAATGTGGACGAAGATGGCTACAGGTGTAAGAGCATTTGGTGGGCGAGATTGCTGAGAAGCGGAGGGTTCCAACGCGTAAGAGTAGAACAAAGGCCACATAGTGAGGGAGGGTGCCATCGAACATCGGAAGGCCTCCTTTTATACACAACCGTGACCTCGGGCAGGACAACAGGTGCGACGATCGGTCTTCCACCTCTACACGCCGCAGGTTATTCGCCTCCCCCAACATTGGGTAGGATCCAGGTCCACCCATTAGACACTAGGGGCCAGGCGAGTAACATCTTGGGAACATCCGGTGGTTCTCGAGAAGAGCGGCGTGGTGGAACTGTGGCAACCAACCCATTGGTTGTCGCAGTAAGCGCCCCAAGGAAACCCCTCGAGCACGTCGCCTTGGCACTCGCCCCTTCAATGACGGGTGGGACCCAGGTCCACCGGTCAGATACTGGGGGCCAGGCGAGTAACATCTTGGGAACGTTCAGCAGTTCCCGCGCAGGGCAGCGTGGTAGACCTGTGACCCATGGGCTATCGCAGTAACTACCCCGAGGCGACCCCTCGAGTGCGTCATCGTGACCCGTCAATCGAGAGTAGACACAACGACACACTGCTGTGTTTACTGACAATTACGCCCACTACGCCAAGGACGTGTAGCCTTTTCGTCTCCCAGGTACAACAACTCATTCACTACGTGAAAATCTCGCCACCACTTTGGTTTTCAATGTAGAAGTTCAAAACCACCACGAGGGAGAGATGGGGACCCCATCTACAGGCTCGATGCCTCCCCCGAGATTGGCCCGGAGGCCACTATCGGTACCCTGCAGACCGGGTACCCCTGCGTACTAGGTAAAAAGACAGCCTAGGCCCCGCCTCCCTGCTGAGACAGGCCATAGCGAAGCCACGTGCCCTTGGCCCCATTGTCAGCCCTGGGGCTGCCACGTGCACTTGAGCTCTGGTCCGAGCCTCCCCGCTGAGGTGAGGTCCAGGGCTGCCACGTGTCCTCTGGCTCCGAGCCACCTCCCTGCTGAGGACTGCACCGGAGCTGACACGTGGCCTGGGATCCGGTCCGAATCTCCCCGCTGAGGTGAGGTCCGGAGCTGCCACGTGTCCTCTGGCTCAGAGCCACCTCCCCGCTGAGGATAGCATTGGTGCTGACACGTGCCCTGGGCTCCAGTCCAAGACTTCCGGCTGAGTGTGAGGTCCGATGCTGCCACGTGTCCCCAGGGACAAAATCTGTCGATAAGAGCTCCAGAGACGCTACGTGCCCCATGATCCGTCGTGGGCCTTGGGTCGACGAAGTCAAGAAGGGAGTGCACTGTCAGGATTCGCATTTAAGGTTCGCGCCTTCCCCAGACGGATGGAGCACTGCACACGCCTTCGTCCTCTGCCCGTTGGCCATTACGGTGATAAGACAGGACAACAAGGTGTGACAGCAGTACAGTGTTGCCCAATGGCACAAAGCCGCCCAGGCAGAGCGAGAAGACGCGGCGACGAAACGGCGTCTTCATCATGACCTGACACGCGGTCAGGGACGCTCAGCGCGCTGGATGGCGGGATTTAACTACCCCGCTGGCTACTATACTCAAGGGACAAAGTCCTAGATCATGTATAGGGTTCACATAGCTCTGGGGCCATCTGTCGAGCCTCAATCTTAATTGTAACCACCCCGGCCTTGAACTATAAAAGGACCGGGGTGACCACCCTGCAAAAGGATTCGCACCCAGCACCCTTTCACTCACATACAAGCAAACAATACAGCAAGCACTCTCGTGGACGTACGGTATTACGCTCCGGCGGCCCAAACCACGTAAATCTCGGTGTTCATCCGCTCCCTCGAGCCCAGGTCGCATAGGGCGCCAAGCCCCCTCCGAAAAAAGAGCCTCACAGGCTGCTTCCGAGCAGGCCGGGAGGAGTGTCGCAGCTCACGCACTCCGACAACCTCCATCGCCACCGTGCTCGGACCTCCATCGCCCCATCAATCCAGCCGTTGTCATGCCAAACTCCAAAAATCAAAAAGCTGTGCCGTCGCATGCTGGTGCTCACGGTGAAAGCCGTTTTTCAGTTGCTTCACTGTGCGCAAAGTATTTCTAGTTTTTCTCTCGGTGTGTTCATTTGAGACGAGTGGGTTTCGAGGTGCAATTCACCTCACACGATACGTTAGGGATCGTGCACATTTAAGGATATGATCTAGACATCCATACGGAGCTGTAGGAAGAAGTAGAGCAAGTTTTACCCAAGAAACCGAGAAGTTCACCGAGTTTTTGCCCTCGGCGGCGAAAAGCTCTCGGTTCACCAGTGAACTCTAGTTTCCAACCATTGTCATCAGATATTTGGTTCATTTTCGTGCTCCACATGATCCAATGATGATTTAGGATCAAACGGCAAGCAAAATAAGGCTTGGAGTAGCTAGAACCACATCACCGGAATTGACCGAGCCGCCTCCTTCGTCGAGCAGCCATCTCCGGCAAATTTTCGGTAGGGCTGAGGTGAGAAGCATATTCAGTGACCGAATTTATATGCTGGCGGCGAGTTTCATGAAGTTTAGTTGCGGGGAAGGCCCTTACGACAAGCTCTCCGGCAAGCTCAGCCGCAGGAAACCGCGCAGGTCGCGAGGAAGAAGATGACCTCGGCGGGACCGCGTGTCAGCGGCGTCCGGGATCAGTCTGTGGCTGGGATTGGGTGTGGCAGCGCAGGTTTAATTGTGTATCCCGGTTTCGCTTCGCTCTGAGTTGTCTAATTTAAATAGGTGGGCTCGGGTCGACTGTTTAAGGATTTTCAATAGGAAAATAATTTCAGTTTGAGGACAAACTTTGGAAATTCATATCTTTCAGTTGGATTGTCCAAAATTCCTCAAACAAATTTTATTAGAATCCTTGTGTCCAGTATTTTATGGAAATACCATTTATTGGTATGAATTTCTCTAGATTTTGCTCATTAATACCTTTAAGTTAAAATTTTAGGAATGAATTCCAGGAGATCCAGATTAGGAAAATTCCGAAATTTGGCCAGAACATCCCTTGTAATACCTTTGATCTTCAGGAAAAAATTTAGCTTCAGTGGACTTTGTTAATTAGGGTAAATAATAGCATTTTGTCCTATGTCCCTGAAAATTCCCAAAAATTACAGAAACAATTTCAGAAATGATTAGCATCTTGTAAAATTGATACCTTTCTGTAGAAGACATAGAAAATTATGAAACCAATTTCGTTGGACTCCTTATGACTTGTACTGCATGAATAACTTACTTTGATGCATGTAAAAGCCCCAAATTTTCTCTGGAATTCCAGAGAATATTAAAGCCTTAGGGATTAATTATGAACACATACTTAAGAATTAAATCATGAAACTTGGCTAGCAAATCAGAAATGATCCATGTTAGCTACTATAGAAATCTGAGGAGCATTGGAGTTCATTTGTTAATACATTCAAGTAACCATATGAATAATGTTCATATAACTAATACAACTATTGCATATTGTTTCATATCGTTTAGTTTCCAAGCGCGAGAAGACTCCGGAACCACTTGCATGTCTTTCTACGGAGACTGACTGGGAACCCGAGCAGCAACAAGGCAAGCTCCGGTTTTTATTTAACAAGCCTTTCTAAAGTTTTTTCTTTATAACCTATGGTTAGTAGTGATAAGATGTGCATCAGGTTAGGATGATTGAAACCCCCATGATATGACCAAATAATCCTTTTACTTCAAGGGTAGCTTAGTATTCTGTCTTATAGACTCTTGATAGGCTCAGTTCATAGAAAGGATTTGGTAGAAGTCGGGTAGGTGGAATCTACTCGCGTGAGAAAGAGTAGGGCACACTAAGGATTCCTAAACATGTCCCACTCAGTTGACAATGAGACAGGTCAGAGATGTAGGGTGCAGCAAGACGTGGAGATCTTGCGTGTGTAGCTCTGCTTATGTCGATCAAGGACCGTGCTGTGTGCAGCCCCGTTGAGCAAGTTTGAACAGTACCGGTAGCATACTGGATATATGGGTCCCAGGAAACTGATGTAGCTTGGTTAACTTTGTCGTTGAGGCATTGCTCACCGCCTTAAAGGTGTTGGTTGATGGCAGCAATGTGTAAATCCGCTAACAGGCAACATCGAGGAAACTTGCTCTGTGTAGGGACCTCCTGCTCGGGACGGTAGGACCGGTTCGACGATTGAGTGTCCTCGTGAAAGGTGGCCGTGTACGACAGAAAGAGGGTGTGACTCTGGTAGATTCTAGTATGGGCATACATTTCATGTATACCGGGTGTCTTTCGATTACAACCACCGTCCCTCACAGTTATTTGAGCACCGCTTGTTCACTGCATTGTGACGTAGTAAGAAATAACATTGATAATATGATTGATTATTGCATTGTCACCTTGTGTGAAGTAAGAGTAGTGCAAACAAAACCTAAAGTTTCCCCTGAGGTAAGCAAAATCGGGATGAAGAGTTTCTTGTTTGATTGTGGATTCATGATGTTGTGGAGCACCAGGGGACTAAATTGCTGCTGAAAAGTGAAGTTAAGAACCTACGGTTAGGAAATTTCATTTTGCAATCATACCCTACCTATGTTAGACTCTCTTCATCATCTAGAGATTCATATTTAGGATGCGCCGGTTAAGACTTGCTGAGCCTTCGTGATCACTTTTGCTACATAAGATGTTGCTGCAGGTGAGGGGCCATCTATGGCCCTGTCTGACTAAGGGCTCGAATGGGAGGTCACACCCCCATCGGTGTACACGGCTGAATGGGAGCCCTGCGCGCCGCCTTGAGCAGGAGATGCTGCTAGATTGAACTGCCCTCAGGCTGGACCGTTCACTATTTTGCTTAGTTAGTTTGTAATGAGTGAGTGGAGACAAGACTTCCGCTGTACATATGTTTGAAATGTAATATATCCTGCTTGAAGTTGTTAGTTCAAGCATATGTGTTGTAATATGAATGTCTTTTGAAGTGTGTTGTTGGATGTCGCATCGCACGACACCACCCAATGCGATTCATAGAAGGTCGGGACCCCGGATCCTCACATTGTCGGCATCAGGCTAGGCGGGACTCGGCCCGATTAATGTGAACCATTGGATTGTAAAGGTCCCAAAAGCATGAATACAAACAAACTTGAGTTTGCACAAATGTTGGTGTCATGTATATGAAAAAGGGGGCTGGTTTAAACTTTTTAAACATATGATAACACATGAGAGAGTCTTCTAAAACCATCTTAGGGTACTTGCATGTTTGGACCCTAGGTGGGTTAAGACCACAGAGTTGAAGCACTCAAGTGCAAGGGAAGGGTTTAAAAAAATCAAATTTTTTACTAAATGTTCAACTCAAATTTCAAATGAGGGGAGGACACAATGGTAATTCAATCTGTTATGTTCAAAATCTTGTTTGCAGCAGCTAACACAAGAATCAAATTGCATATTTGGATTCCCCAGGTCCAAATTAGTGGGTAGGCAAAGTTTCATTAATTTTTTAAAAGGTTTGCTGTCCATTTTTCCAAAAAAGGATTTAAAGGTGCAAAAGAATTGAAATATACATTTGAATTTGGATGGAATTTGTCCAACTATCCAAATGCAGCTCAGTTTTCAACTCTCAACATTTGAATTGGTAACTTGCCAAATTTTGGAGATCTTTTGAGGGATAAGGGGGCACTGACTGGTGGGGCCCACATGTCATAGGACAAATTTGACTTGCACCCTAAGTCTTCTGTTCTGTTTTTCACTCCGCCGAGAGGGCCTGCCGTGTGACACCGAGGGGCACCGGAGGACACCTCCTGCTGCATTCCCTCGCGCTGGCGAGCTGTTCTCTCCATCCTCACCCCTCCCAGCCGCGATCAGCTAAGCCACAACACCGAGAAACCTCCTGTTCCCTCGCTCTCGCACGCGAAAGAACAGAGAAGCCGCCGCCGTGGTTGATCGCTCGGGAGCTATTTCATTTCGTGTGCAAGCCTCAGCAACCCAGAAAGACAGCACCACGGGATTTCCCACGACCTCCTCGCACCATTCCGAGTCGATCTAAGCCACAGCAACCCGAGAGCTTCGTGTTTTTCACGGCGGCCGAAAGAATCCGAGTGGAGGTGCTCTCGTAGACAGCGTGGCAGAGAGCTTTTCACGGACGAGCAAGAGTGGTTTTGGATGCGCCAAGACTCCACGCTGCTCGACCCCAAAGCTGGGGCCAAGTGATTGATCGTCGCCGGAGTATTTCACAGTTTTCTCTCGGCTGGTGCAAAGCCACCCTCGGGTACGAAATCTTCAAATTCCCGACTTCTAATTGCTTAGAGCCCAACAAACTGCACGCACCAGAGCTAGACTTGACGGCGCCCAAATCAGCTTCTCAACCCTAGCTTGATAACAGTTGTAACCGGCGTATTTCACAATTTTCCGATGGCGGCTATGGTGGGGAGGATCAGGCTCATGGTGCAAGCTATTTTAGAGCCATCTCCGGGCTGTTTCACCACCTGGACGATCTTCCCTAGCATCCACCGGTTCTGTAGCGCCGTTTTATCGAGCTTTTGGCGGGCTAGGTTAGCCGGGCGATGTCGCCAAAATGGTACCGAGCCGCCGCACCGTCGCCGGCTATGTTAGAGACACCGCTGGTCGGTGGAAGTGGTCCCATCGTGTTCAGCGTGTGGAATTAGGCCCTAGCGGCGAGGGAGAGCATGGGAGCTGGCCGGACGGCAAAGTTCCACTCAGTTCCAGCGAGCCCGGCGGCGCGCAGGCGCGGGTGGCCGGAGGTTGAAGAATACCCGGCGGGTCCCGCGTGTCAGTGACAGGGATTTGAGTTTCTGATCGGCTGCGGCGCTGGGATCTATTGTGGCTGCACGGGAAGAGTCGAGTGGCCCCGTGTAGCTTAACCCAGCGAGTGACACGTGGTCCCACTGGACCCATGTGCAGGATTTAAACTTTTCTGGCTTATTTGAATTCCAGAATTTCCCCCAAACTTTAGAACCTCATAACTTTTGCTAGGAAGCTCAAATTTAGTGATTCAAATTGGGTTGGATTCATATTGAATATCTCTATCCAAATATGCAACCCAATTTGTATGAAACTCAATATTTAATTCTGGAAAATTCTTTAAAACTTTTCAGAAAAAAGAATTTTAGAGGGACTTTGGTTCATCCAAAAATCCTCACATTTTGCCAGAATATTCTTTAGGACATTAGTGGACTCCTGTAAAAGGTTCAGCTCATTTGGAGTTGGTTTTCTTAGGAGAATTCTGATTTCAAGTTTCTGTGTTCAAATGGATACAGAAACAATTTCAGGGAACTTCCAAAACTTGGAAATTCAGTTCTGGGCAAATTCTAATCCCAAAAATCCTAGACAAATTCATGCATGCTCCATGAGCTATGTTTGAAATTTAGTTCAATTGAATTTGCATGAAAGTGCAAATTTATTCAGAATTAATTCCTTTTTGCCTAAATTCCTAGGGAATTGTTATGAGTGATCTACTCATTGAAATTTCTAAATTATGGTCCAGATTACTTTTTTGTGACAAGGAACTCACAAGAAAATTTTCAGCTCCATTGGAGCTCTGGATCATCACTGTTCTGTTCAACCTATTTAGAGAGTAACACACAAGTGAAAAAATGCCCTTATCACTTAATCATGTTGCTTAGACCCAAACCCAAACCACTAGCACCAGTGTCATTTCAAATTCTTAAACAGAGTTCCAGTTTTTAAATTTGTTATTAGAACTTCTTATCAAAATTTTTACAACTAAACATATATGCATATTCATTACGTGTAGCATCTACGTGGACGATTTGAAGTCATCGGAGTGGAGATCAAGGAAGGAGGGAGGCAATTGATCAAGCCAAGTGGTCTTCTCTAACTGAACTTCATATATATAAGTCCCCTGCAAAACAAAGGCATGCCCCGGTTTGCATCAAAACTTACAAGTTTTTATTTGTATTCACTTTATATAGTCTAGTAGTTTGTTTATTCCATTAAGTCTAGGTGGTATGACAAGCCAAATGCATGACCCAGAAAACCATGGAGTAAAATGTAGAATAGGTTGTCAATTGATTATAACTGCTGATCTCAAATTAATAAAAGTGGATTAAAAGAGGCATAACTCGAGTAGGCAGTTTCCTACTCGTGAACCGGGATTAAGGGGGGTCAATCGGAAGAGTTGGGAATTGATCCTCATAGTTTGGAATGGAGACCGGGCAGTGGATGGAAGGCTCAAGGACGTGGTCCTGTGAACCTAATCTATGTCTGAGTCGATTAAGGCCTGTTCTCGTGTGCAGCCCCGCTGGACAAGTTTGAGATGTGTACCGGATGCATACTGGCTATATGGGACCTAGGAAACCGATGTAACATGTTAACCTGAGTGTCGAGGCATACCTCACCGTCTGATTCAGATGCTGAAAGGATAGAGAAGTCGGATCTACGAGGGTTTGCTGTAGTGAGACTTAATCCCAGTCGGTGGGACCGGTTCGACATTTGGGTGTCGTGTGAAAGGTTGCCACGTACGACGCTAGTGATGGTTGCTGTGTGCAACGCTGAGTACGGGCGTACGTGTCGTGTCAGCCGGGTGTTTTTGATTGCAATCACCGTCGCTCGCGGAATGGAACGAACATACTTGTTCTCTGCGTCGTGACGTAGTAATAAACTGGGAAAACCTTAATAATGCTTCATGAGTAATCCTCAAAATGGAGATGAGGAATGATCAACAATTTCACTAAATTTATTTTCCACCTTGGGCTGGTAGCGTCGAGGCAAAGCGTTTCTCGTTTGATTGTGGAGTCTCGATGTTAATGGCGCAAGGTCCGTATGAGTCTAGGTAGCTCACTAAAGTTACTTTCACCTCGGGCAAGTGACATCGAGATGAAGCATTTCCTGTTTGATTGTGGAGTCTCGATGTAAATTGCGCAAGGGATATAAAAGTTGCTTAAAACTTGAAGTAAGGACTTCACTTTTAGCTCAAGTTCATCTTTTGTGCAAACTGCTATATTCAGCCCTCTATTTTCAGCATGTAGAGTTTCATGACTAGGGTGACGGTTAAGTCTTGCTGAGCTTCTTGCTCACGAATACTGCATAAGTTGTTTTGCAGGAATAACTGTAAGGGTGTCCGATGAGACTCGGAACTCTCTGAGTGGTGAACTCATGGCAACCCCTGCCGCTGCTATGGTGATAATGTTGCTAGCGAGAAGGGTCCACGGGCTGGACACCTTCTCTGTTGCTTAGCATAGGTATGAGACGTGAGTTGTAATAGTCTTCCGTTGTAGATTATTTTGAGAAGTATTTGTAAAATTTACACTTTGTAAGCTTCCGCATGATTTATGTAATATGATGCTTTATTATGTGTGCTGTTGGGTGCCGCATTCGCACGGCACCACCCAATGCGATTTCCCGGGCGAGCGGCACGGCCCCGTGATCGGGATCGGGCCCTCACAGCGTGGTATCAGAGCCGCATTGGTAATAGCACACGGAATAAGGATCATATCACGACAAAAAACTTAGGATACGGCGAGGAAACGTTATTAGGCCCACATAAGGACTATAGTAGTATAGTTACTTAAAGTGGCAGCACTAACATACTTGTTATAATTCTGAATTTTGATTCAGTAAGAATGGTAAGGAACGCCACCGAAAGCGGTTCAATTTCGGTTAGCTCCCCCGATGAGAAAAGTGGTTCATGGATAGGTCTCACAGCTTGGCGTGAGACGTCAATATGAAACTCTTGGACTCTTCATGTTCCTGAGTTCATATGAAACGCTGATCCCTAGCGTGCATTCGGCAAGTGAGTGGAGACCCCGTCATGTGGTCAGTAATGCGATAGTGTGTTCTTCTGGAAATAGCCCAGGGGGACATACGTAGCGCTTGCCATCGGCGTGCCCTGCAGGGCAGTAGGTGGTATCCGTTGGGTTGATAACATTCCCAATCGTGACGACCCGTTCGCGCTCTACTCAGGTTCCCCATCCTGTGGTGTGAAAACGCGACCATGTACCTTGATACGTGGCTTGACTCAAGGACGGCCCATATGGAAATGATACGGGGCGTATGTTTTTAGTATGATATGGAACTGCCTGAAATGAGAAAAACCTATGTGTGCATCACTATTGAGTGTTCTTCTGCAGGTACTAACCACGTACGTATCCCGTGTAGTACACCTTTCCGAGTGACTGTCTTAGTGCCACTGATAAAATGGATATGCCGGTATAATCCGGTTTAGGATTTTCTTTGGTGAGGCTACTTAATACCGACATGTTTCTTACGGTGCATCGACACCGTACTACACTTAATGACCTCTTCCCTTTGAAGAAATGATTCATGAGCTAACTTTCAACTAAAAATGGAAGTTTGAAACAAATATTAGTTACTGAACTCTTATTTTGAGCTAAGATTCAAATAAGAGAATGTCTAGGTTGCAAAGATTTAAAAAACAGAGTGCTCTGTTTCTGGCAGGAATTCTTGCTGGACTTTGACAGAGCATAACTCTGAGTAGCTTGAACCAATTAAGGTGTATGATACTTCTGGAAAGATTTTCAAGTTCTCTACAACTTCTTTGTAGACCTCCGGAACAAATCACACGTTAAGATGGTGAAAAGTCCAGTTGAAGGCAAACTGTTCAGAACCAGGACAACAGCAAAACCTCCCTGGACCTTTCTGTTTTTAAGCCATAGCTTTCTGTAGAAAAATCCCTAAGGAGCCTTTGATACACCGTTGAAAAGGTTATGAGATATGCAACATTGTTGTAGTTCAAAGTTGGTTCAGATTCATATTGTATCCGCGTATACAACTGTGATAAAGTCAGCCACATACAAAGGAGATGCTGACAAATTTTATTCAGGAATTCTGTCAACTGTGAGCAATCATAACATCTGATCCAGAAGTGATATGGAGGCATTTGAATACTTGTTGGAAAGATATTGAAGTTAACTTTAACTTTGATATTCAATTTAAGTTATGAAAGTGCTTTTAACTGGATCAAAATCCTGTTTGTTTGAGGACCGATCAATCTGCTTTTAAATCCTTGCTGTTAGTACATCAGTTTGCGCTTAAATCATTTTGCTTACATGTTAAGATTTTATTATCAGTGTTTCACTACTTTGTTCATGGAATAAATCAAGGGATAGTGTTGAACTGATAATGAACTCTTGCAATTGCAGAATGGTGCGAACTTGTTCCATGGGTGACGTGGGTGGTTCTAGTGGTGGTGGTGGTAACTCTCCACAGCGGGAGCAGCGAGCTCCGCAACTGCAGCCTCCACCAGGACTTTCACCTACGGTCACAATGGCGGACATTCTGTCTGCCATGACGGGTGCAAGCGATGAGCGAACCGACTTGCTCCACACCCTGGTGATGAATATGTCCCGTCAAGGGGGATGTCAAGATGAAGACTTGCGCCAACCTCAACTGAATTCCTATGTTGAGTTCTTAGCAACTCAACCACCGGTTTTCATTGAAGCTGAGGATCCTCTGGTGGCAGATAGCTGGATCCGTACCATTGAGTCTAAGCTCGGGTTGCTTCAATGCACCGAACATCAGAAGGTTTTATACACGGCGCAACAACTTCACGGGTCCGCCAGTGCATGGTGGGCAAATCAACTCTCCTGCATACCAGCTGGATATGATTTTACATGGACAGAATTCTGGAAGGCATTTCTTGCATGTCATGTTCCTTCCGGAATAATTCAGCGGAAACTCGAAGAGTTTCTGGTCTTAAAACAAGGAGGGAGGGATGCATATGAGCATTCGCGAGTGTTCAACAAGCTGGCACTGTATGCGCCTCAACATGTGAACACTGAGGCACAAAAGTGTGAATGGTTCTTCCGCAGCCTCAATCCCAAGTTAAAGGAAGGACTCGTTTTAGCTGATCGAAAGAACTTCAACGAATCGATGAGTGCTGCCATCATGGTTGAAGATGCTTAGAGAGAAGTTCAGGCTGAGAAAAGGAAGAACCGTATACCACCGGAGAGTAGCAGTAGTACTCCTCATAAATACCGGGTGGTGGACAGTACTTTGAACTGTCAGCTGATGCAGCCGGCTCGACGACTCCAACCATATTCGGGTCGTTCATCTCAATACTCTGAATTCGGACAGCTGCAACAACGGTATATGCAGCCAAATTATTCTGTTCCTCAAGCGTTCTTGCCGCAGCAGAATACAACTAATGTCCGTACTCAGAGCAACCAGGAACCGGCTGAGAAACCGTGCTTCATGTGTGGGTATTTGGGTCACATCAGCAGGAAGTGTCCAGAACGGATACGCCACAGAGGAAATGCCTCGAAGCAGGGTATAAATCAACCCCGTGCTCAGCTTCAAGGAACAGCACCAAAATCCGGTGCATTTATCATACAGCTCTAGAGGATGTGCCGGACGGGGCACCTGTGCTAGCGGGAATGTACACTCTCAATGAACTGCCCATATCGATTTTATTTGACTCTGGAGCTACACACAATTCATCAGAAGGTTATTTGTGTGCAAAGCTGAGCTCTCCACCTCTACACCGAAGGATCACTACCTTATCCGCTCACCCAGTGGGAATATAGCTGCTAATGAAGTGGTGACCAAAGCAGTGCTTAGGTGGAAAATTATACCCCACAACCCTCATTGTGTTAGAGGGGCAGAAGATCGATGTGATCTTAGGAATGGCGTGGATGAACTACCACGGGGCTGTTCTTGACATCGGTCCATGGAGTGTTAGTTTGGACTCTCCGATCTACGGTCTCCAAACACTTATACTTGAAGCCGTGGATTCTAAAAATCCAGTGGTGTACCACAGTGTGACCACGAAACTGGAGGATATTCCGGTGCTCCGTGAGTACCCAGATGTGTTTCCCGATGATCTTCCAGGGATGCCGCCTGAAAGGGACGTGGTATTCAAGATCGAGTTAGCACCGGGAACTACACCAATATCTCGGAGGCCATACAAAATGTCTACGAAGGAATTAGCTGAACTGAAAGAGCAGCTAAAGGACTTAATGGACAAAGGGTTCATCCGACTAAGCTCATCGCCATGGGGCTGTTCAGCCCTCTTTGTGAAGAAAAAGGATGAATCACTTCGGTTATGTGCGGATTATCGGCCGCTGACTGCAGTGACAATCAAAAATAGATATCCACTGCCACAGATTGATATATTATTTGATCAGTTGGTGGGTGCCAAAGTATTCTCCAAGATGGACTTACGGTCCGGTTATCATCAGATAAAAATCAGAGCGAAGGATATACCGAATACGGCTTTCTCGACTAGATACGGGCTCTATGAGTATCTAGTCATGTCTTTCGGGCTAACAAATGCACCCGCACATTTCATGTACCTTATGAATTCTGTATTCATGCCAGAGTTGGATCAGTTCGTCGTGGTTTTCATCGATGACATTCTCGTATACTCCAAATCGGAGGAAGCACACCAAACATCTCCATATTATACTCCAACGCTTACGAGAACATAAGCTATATGCCAAGTTCAGCAAGTGTGAATTTTGGATCAGCAAAGTACCATTCTTAGGCCACATTATTTCAGCGGAGGGTGTGGATGTAGATCCAACCAAAATTGAGCAAGTCTTAAAGTGGGAATCTCCGACATCTGTTCATCAAATCCACAGTTTTCTAGGACTAGCGGGTTATTACCGGAGGTTTATTCCCAGCTTCTCGAAGGTGGCTAAACCAATGACAAGAACTATTGAAGAAGAGCAGCAAGTATGTGTGGACAGAGGCCTGTGAAGAGGCATTTCAAACTTTGAAGAAACATCTCACAACGGCACCGGTGTTAGCCCAACCGGACACAACAAAGCCATTTGATGTTTATTGTGATGCCTCAGGCATTGGACTTGGCTGCGTCTTAATGCAAGATAGACGCGTGATCGCGTATGGGTCTCGTCAACTCCGCAACCACGAGAAGCACTACCCTACTCATGATCTAGAACTTGCCGCGGTGGTGCTTGCATTGAAGATGTGGAGGCACTACTTACTTGGAAATTTAGTGCACCTCTACACCGACCATAAGAGCCTCAAATATATATTCACTTAGAAAGATATTAATATGAGGCAGCGGAGATGGCTGGAATTAATCAAAGACTATGAGCTCGAGATCCATTACCATCCGGGCAAAGCTAACGTGGTGGCTGATGCACTCAGTCGTAAGTCCCACGTGAATAACTTGTCAGTTATTCCCGATGAGGATGAAGAACCGAGCTTGCGGGTGATTCCGTATGGGGCATTGTATAATCTTGCTCTTGTGCCTACCATTAGAGAAGAGATTGTACAAGCCCAGAAGAGAGAGAAAGGAATGCGGAAAATCCGGGCAAGAATCAATGAGGATAAAATGAAATGTTTCCGGGAAGATGATCAAGGTGTGTTATGGTTTAACAACCGTATCGTGGTAACCCGTAACCTAAAGCTAAGAAAGAAGATCTTGGATGAAGCTCCTATGTCCAAGTACTCGATACATCCAGGAAGCAATAAGATGTATCAAGATCTTAAGACAAAATTTTGGTGGACTCAGATGAAGCGAGAAATTGCCAAGTATGTATCCGAGTGTGATATATGTCAGCGAGTCAAAGCTGACCATATAAAGAAAGCGGGAATGCTGCAACCATTAAGCATTCCGGCATGGAAGTGGGAGGACATCAGCATGGACTTTATGGTCGGGCTGCCTCTCACATTCAAAAAGCATGACTCCATTTGGGTGATTGTCGATCGGTTAACAAAATCAGCCCACTTCATCCCAGTGAGTACAAGATTTTCAACTATGCAATATGCAGAGTTGTATCTCTCAAGAATTGTGTGATTACACGGAGTCCCCAAAACCATCATATCTGATCGAGGTTCAATATTTGTTGCTCGTTTCCGGGAGCAACTCTATGAATCTCTTGGAACAAAGTTAATTAGAAGCTCAGCGTACCATCCTCAGACCGACGGTCAAACGGAGAGGGTGAATCAGATTTTAGAAGATATGCTGAGAGCATGTGCCATAGATCAAGGAAAGAATTGGGATAACTATTTTCCATTAGCGGAATTCTCCTACAACAATGGTTACCAATCCAGTATTAATATGGCACCGTACGAAGCACTTTATGGCAGAAAGTGCCGCACGCCACTCAATTGGTGTGAATTCGGCGAGAGAGTAATTTTCGACATTGATCTTGTAAAAGATGCCGAAGAGCGGGTCCATCTTATTCAAGCAAACCTCAAAGCTGCTCAATCTCGCCAGAAGAGTTATGTGGACCAACGACGCCGACCATTGTATTTTGAAGTCGGAGATCACGTCTATCTCCAAGTATCCCCGATGAAGGGAATTCATCGATTCGGAGTCAAGGGAAAGCTAGCTCCTCGCTTTGTGGGTCCGTTCATTATTACAGAACGGTGTGGACCGGTAGTGATGTGGACATCACTCCTGCAGATATACACAACACTCACATGGTAGACATGCAAGGTCCAATTACTAGAGCTCGAGCACGAAAATTGAATTTAGAGGTGAGCTCGTTCCTAAATAATTCTTTATATGTGAATTTTGAGAGTATGTTGCTACCTAATGGATTAATTATGATTAGGAACCATGAAGAGGACATGGATATACATGGAGAGGGGTTTGGAGGCGTGGAGGGCCAGAAAATACACCAACAAGAAGTTAGAGACCGAGCCCAACTCAAACTCGAGTCCAACTTGGGCCCAGGAGCAGTCCATCTTAAAATGGATGCACAGGAGGCATACGGACTCCGTTTTTTACGTTCTACATATGCACGGAAAGCTGAGAAGATAAACTTTCCAATGGAACTGGCCCCACGTCAACATTCGGTCGGAGTCGACGGGAAACTTCGAAACAGTATAAAGTTTAGAGTCTGTCAGGGTGTTGCATCACCTAGTTGGGTCATTGGGCCTTGTATCGAGTCCAAGTCCATTATGTACGTGTCTTAGGGTTAGGTCACGACCCCAGCACCCCCCTGGTCGTCCTCCACCTCCTTTATACCCCCTAGCCACCGTCACAAACAGCTGGGTATTGCTTAGTTACAATCTGTCATTGAACAGTTTGCCGATCATCGGTTGTGAGACCCCAAATTCGTGATCAATTCAGTTTTGATTGCAACTTCTCTATTCTTGCTTGTGTTCTTGATTGCGCTTGCAGGGATAAGCCTTCGTGGCGAGGTCATTCGTGTGACACGGGTGATAACCAACGGAGCAGTGGTGTAGTGATTGCGGGGTTTCATTCGTTTGGAGCCTTGGATCATCAACGTCGAGATCTCCACCCAATCAAGTTTACCCTACCCCTCGGAAGATCGGGACTCATCCTCCTATCAATTGGTATCAGATTTCCAGGTTCACCGCGAGGTATACTTGTGTGCTCTTTAGATTTATTTTGTTTCAGTCCTATCGTCCACAAAAAGCCACAAAAAAATTTAGTTTCCCTAACCTACAACCCCCGCTCAACCTTTTGCACAATTTAGTTTCGGAGTCCGTAGTTCTGAGTTCGTGTCCTAGGTTGAGTCTGGTTGCTGGTTTAATTTGTTTTGGTTCAGTTTTGTTTCTTCCATCCGCTGCCATCTACAAAAAAAATTCCATCCACCGATTCGTTTCTGTTGCAGTTTCCACCACCACCAAAACCTGATTCGGGGTATCCTCCTTAAAACGGGCATAACTTTTTGCTCGTAACTCCGATTGAGGCACATTTTTTTCCCAGAAAGATCTCAAAAAAGTCCACATGCAGTGTTTTCAAAAAAAATTACAAAAAATTTAAGAAGGCTCTAGTTTCGAACTCTGAAGTTCCAGCACCAGTTTTTCCAATCGCTCCTGAATTTGTGCCGATCTCATCTTTCATCGGTTTGAGCTAATACTTGGTGCTGTTTCTATTCTTGTGCCCTGGTTGAGAAAAAAATATAAAAAAAATAAAGAGAAAAAAAGATTTTGATTTCTACTAGTGCTTCAAGACAAAAACAGGAGGCTAAGGGGTTTTCTAGTTGTGCTATTTCTTTGTGAGTTCTGGATACTTGCTGATATTATCCTTGTTGTTCATCATCATTCATCCTTGCCCTTGCTTGTTGCCACAACTGTTCTAATACATTCTTAGGCCAGCAACTAGGTGAAATTCTTTGGACACTTATTCAGTATTGCTATCTGTTACTAACTTGTGTGCCACATACATATACTGCATTTGAGCCTTCCAAGCTCCACCTTCTCTCGAGCAGAACAGGTAACCTTTGCAATCACACCCACTCTCTGCTTGCTTCACACCGGTCACCGTTGGCCACCTGCAGTGCTGGTAAGAAACTTGTAAGAGCGGGGTAAGACGCATCTTACTGATCAATTTTCCACCCACTTCGGAGAGCGTAGTAATAGGGTTCTTCACGATCTTTTTGTCTTCGTTTCTGTTTTGTACTAACAATGACAGGAAAGAAGCCTATGGATAAGACCTCTGGTTCTACACCTCTAGATGATGATGAGTGCGTGTCCCATATGGAACTAAAGGACATGATGCGGGCAATGACCGAAGCTTTCAACAATTACCAGACCACTACAACAGCCACCTTTCAGAGGCTCCATACAAGTGTTGCTGGTCTGACCACACGGTTGGACGAGATGGAGACTCGTCTTCCCCAACAAGCTACACCCTCTATCATCCTTGATGGTGATGCACATGCTCACTACGACACAGAGGATGACTTCAATAACGATGAGGTTGATGCACAGCAGCGCCGTCGCCCTTGACGAAATCGTCAAGGTATGGGAGGTAGACCTCGTCCTCATGCTCCTGAACAAGATAATGATCCTTATGATAAGATTAAGTTTTGTATTCCAACATTTTATGGATCTTATGATGCTGAGACTTACTTGGATTGGGAGATGACGGTAGAACAAAAATTTAGCTCTCATCTTGTTCCTGAGCGACATAGAGTTAGACAAGCCACTAGTGAGTTTAAAGATTTTGCTATAATTTGGTGGAATGAACTTGTCAATACACGTAATGCACCACATACATGGGCTGCGTTAAAAGAAGAGATGCGCGCTAGGTTTGTTCCTCCTTCATATAGACGTGATCTTCTTAAGAAATTGCAACGCTTTGATCAGGGTGACATGACTGTCCAAGAGTACTACCAAGAGTTGCAGAAAGGTATGCTTCGTTGTGGGGTAGTTGAGGATCAGGAAGACCAAATTGTTAGGTTTTATGGGGGCTTGCGGCGTGAGATCCAGGACATAGTTGACTACAAGGAATATCATTCTATTCAACATTGCTATGTTAGCAGAAAAAGAAGTGCAGGGTCGCCAACAGCAGCGGCGGAACAACACCTTCACGCCACGACAATTTTCGGTGCCATCCAAAGCAGCGCTCTTATCGAGCGTACGTGCTTCTACACCACCCTCCACGGGTGTTGTACGCAGCAGCATCGCACCTTCTACATCACGGGGACAAGATAACAGCAAGTCACATATGCCTCCAGGTGTTGCAGCAAAGGCGGCTGCACCCAACACTTCGACAAGTCGCAGCTCCGACATCAAGTGCCACCGCTGCCAGGGACTCGGCCATATGCAACGAGATTGCCCCATCAACAGGCGATCATTGCCACTGCTGATGGTGGGTATGTTAGTGCTTCTGATATTGAAGATGAAAATATTATTGCGACTAACATTTCAGGTTCAGATGATGGTGCTGAGGAGGTTCTTGGTACATCTGCGACAAACAACTATAGGACTTTCATTGTGCAGCGAGCTTTGAGTGCCATGGTTCGAGAGGACGACAACCGCCAACGTCACAACCTTTTCAACATGTTTCTCGTCGTCAAGGACTGCCGTGTACATACCATCATTGATGGTGGTAGCTGCAACGATTTGGTCAATGTTGAGGTGGTCAAGAAGCTTGGCTTGACCACACGGGAGCATCCCCACCCTTATCACATTCAATGGTTTAACAACAATGGTAAGGTTAAGGTAACACAAACAGAAAGCATACATTTTTCCATTGGTTCTTGTCATGATTTTGCTGATTTTGATGTGGTACCTATGGATGCTTGTTCTCTTTTGTTGGGACGTCCTTGGGAGTTTGATACTGATGCTATTCACCATGGTCGATCTAATAAGTATACTCTCATGCATAAGGGCAAGAAAATTGTGTTGCTTCCTATGAGCCCCACTGAAATTGTACAATTTGAGCAGGAGAAAAAGAATAATGCTAAGCAAAAGGGTGTTTTCAATTCTGAAATTCAGCAACCTATTAAGTTGAAAAATCCTATTTTGCTTGCAACTAAATCTGATCTTGATTATTTATATGCCTCTAATGGATTTTGCTATGCTTTAGTGTGCAAACATGCTTTATATTCCATTGAGGATACATCCATTGTCTTGCCACCTGCTGTTGCTAACCTTTTGCAGGAATATATGAGTGTTTTTCCATCAGAGATACCCCCTGGATTACCACCTGTGCGAGGCATTGAGCACAAGATTGATTTGGTTCCAGGGGCGAGCTTGCCAAACCGTGCTTCCTACAGGACCAACCCCGACGAGACTAAGGAAATTCAACGACAAGTCCAAGATCTTCTGGACCGCGGGTACATTCGTGAGAGTCTTAGTCCTTGTTCTGTTCCTGTTCTTTTGGTTCCAAAAAAAGATGGCACTTGGCGCATGTGTGTTGATTGTAGAGCCATCAATAACATTACCATTCGTTATCGTATCCTATTCCTAGATTGGATGACATGCTTGATGAGTTGAGTGGTTCTGTTATTTTCTCCAAGATTGATTTGCGTAGTGGGTATCATCAGATTCGTATGGCTTTAGGTGATGAATGGAAAACTGCTTTTAAAACTAAATTCAGACTTTATGAATGGTTAGTCATGCCATTTGGTTTAACTAATGCGCCCAGCACTTTCATGAGGTTGATGAATGAGGTTTTACGTGCTTTCATTGGTAAATTTGTGGTGGTTTACTTTGATGATATCCTTATTTACAGCAAGCCATATGATGAGCATCTTGAACATTTGCGTGCTGTTTTTAATGTCTTGTGCGATGCACGTTTATATGGTAACCTTGAGAAGTGCACCTTTTTCACCGATCGTGTGTCTTTTCTTGGGTATTTTGTTACTTCGCAGGGCATTGAGGTGGACGAGGCAAAGATTGTTGCCATCACGAGCTGGCCACTTCCGACTACGGTGACGCAGGTTCGGAGTTTTCTTGGTCTCGCAGGTTTCTGCCGACGTTTCGTGCGGGATTTCAGCACCATTGCGGCACCTCTCCACGAGTTGACAAAGCATGGAGTGCCGTTTCGATGGGGACCAGCACAACAACAAGCTTTTGATGTTCTCAAGTCAAAGCTCACACAAGCACCATTGCTGCAACCTCCTGATTTTGAGAAGACCTTCAAGCTTGAATGTGACGCGAGCGGCATTGGCATTGGAGGAGTGCTAATTCAAGGAGGTAAACCTGTTGCCTTCTTTAGTGAAAAATTGCATGGACCTTCGCTGAATTATTCTACATATGACAAAGAACTTTATGCTTTAGTGCGTGTCTTGCAAACTTGGCAACATTACCTATGGTCTAAGACCGATAATGGTTTACATGTTTTATACCCTGCCACAAGACCGATAATGTTTCACATGTTGCTGATTTGTTCTTTAATGAGCTTGTGCGTTTGCATGGTGTTCCCAATACTATTGTTTCTGATAGGGATGCTAAGTTTTTGAGTCACTTTTGGAGAACTTTATGGTATAAATTGGGAACAAAGTTGCTGTTTTCTACTACTTGTCATCCACAAACTGATGGGCAAACGGAGGTAGTTAATCGTACCTTATATACTATGTTGTGGGCTGTTTTGAAAGACAATTTGAGGTTGTGGGAGGAGTGTTTGCCACATATTGAGTTTGCTTATAACAGGTCTATTCACTCCACAACCAAGTTAAGTCCGTTTATGGTAGTGTATGGTTTCAATCCTCGTGCTCCAATTGATTTGCTACCTTTACCACATACTGAAATTATGAACTTAGATGCTACACAACGTTCTGAATTTATTCTTAAGTTGCACGAAACTACTAAGTTACAAATTGAAAAAATGAATGAAAAGTACCGCATTGCTGCTAGTAAAGGTAGGAAGGAGGTAAAATTGGAACCCGGTGATTTGGTGTGGGTTCATTTGAGAAAAGATAGGTTCCCGGATTTGAGAAAGCCCAAACTCATGCCACGTGCTGCTGGACCTTTTAAGGTTCTTAAGAAGATAAATGACAATGCATATAAACTTGAGTTGCCTCCCGAGTTTGGGTTAGTCCCACATTTAACATTTCAGATTTGAAATCATACTTGGGAGAAGAAGATGAGCTTGAGTCGAGGGCAACTCCAATGCAAGAGGGGGAGGATGATGTGGACATCACTCCTGCAGATATACATAACACTCACATGGTAGACATGCAAGGTCCAATTACTAGACCTCGAGCACGAAAATTGAATTTAGAGGTGAGCTCATTCCTGAATAATTCTTTATATGTGAATTTTGAGAGTATGTTGCTACCTAATGGATTAATTATGATTAGGAACTATGGAGAGGACATGGAGATACATGGAGAGGGGTTTGTAGGCGTGGAGGGCCAGAAAATACACCAACAAGAAGTTAGATACCGAGCCCAACTCAAACTCGAGTCCAACTCGGGCCCAAGAGCAGTCCACCTTAAAATGGATGCACAGGAGGCATACGGACTCCGTTTTTTACGTTCTACACATGCACGGAAAGCTGAGAGGATAAACTTTCCAATGGAACTGGCCCCACGTCAAAATTCTCTCGGAGTCAACGAGAAAATTCGAAAAATTATAAAGTTTAGAGTCTGTCAGGGTGTTGCATCACTTAGTTGGGCCATTGGGCCTTGTATCGAGTCCAAGTCCATTATGTACGTGTCTTAGGGTTAGGTCACGATCCCAGCACCCCCCTGGTCGTCCTCCACCTCCTTTATACCCCCTATCCACCGTCACAAACAGCTGGGTATTGCTTAGTTACAATCTGTCATTGAACAGTTCGCCGATCAACGGTTGTGAGACCCCAAATTCGTGATCAATTCAGTTTTGATTGCAACTTCTCTATTCTTGCTTGTGTTCTTGATTGCGCTTGCAGGGATAAGCCTTCATGGCGAGGTCATTCGTGTGACACGGGTGATAACCAACGGAGCAGTGGTGTAGTGATTGCGGGGTTTCGTTCGTTCGGAGCCTTGGATCATCAACGTCGAGATCTCCACCCAATCAAGTTTACCTTACCTCTCGGAAGATCGGGACTCATCCTCCTATCAGGTAGCCTACCGTCTGAAGCTGCCACCATCTTTATCGGGCGTCCACGACATCTTCCATGTCTCACACTTGAGGAAGTGTTTGAAGAAGCCGACAGAGATCTTTTTGGGAGACATGGAGATATTACAACCAGATCTTACATACGCCGAGCAGCCCATCAAGACTATTGATGAAAAGACCCAGATCACTCAAAATCGGACTTTGAAATTTTACAAAGTCCTGTGGAGTAATCATACACCAGAAGAAGCGACTTGGGAGAGTGAAGATTACATCCACAAGAACTATCCAGAACTTTTATCGTAGATTTTGTAATTACCTTCCGCCTCATCTTTCTTTTGTAATCTCGAAACGAGATTCCCTTTTAAGGAGGGAGGAATGTAAAGGTCCCAAAAGCATGAATACAAAGAAACTTGAGTTTGCACAAATGTTGGTGTCATGTGTATGAAGAAGGGGGCTGGTTTAAACTTTTTACACATATGATAACACATGATAGAGTCTTCTAAACCATCTTAGGGTACTTGCATGTTTGGACCCTAGGTGGGTTAAGACCACAGACTTGAAGCACTCAAGTGCAAGGGAAGGGTTAAAAAAATCAGAATTTGAACTAAATGTTCAACTCAAATTTCAAATGAGGGGAGGACACGATGGTAATTCAAACTGTTATGTTCAAACTCTTGTTTGCAGCAGCTAACACAAGAATCAAATTGCATATTTGGATTCCTTAGGTCCAAATTAGTGGGTAGGCAAAGTTTCATTAATTTTTGAAAAGGATTGCTGTCCATTTTCCCAAAAAAAGGATTTAAAGGTGCAAAAGAATTGAAATATACATTTGAATTTGGATGGAATTTGTCCAACTATCCAAATGCAGCTCAGTTTTCAACTCTCAACATTTGAATTGGTCACTTGCCAAATTTTGGAGATCTTTTGAGGGATAAGGGGGCACTGACTGGTGGGGCCCACATGTCATAGGACAAATTTGACTTGCACCCTAAGTCTTCTGTTCTGTTTTTCACTCCACCGAGAGGGCCTGCCGTATGACACCGAGGGGCACCTGAAGCCACCTCCTTCTGCGTTCGCTCGCGCTGGCGAGCTGTTTTCTCCATCCTCACCCCTCCCAGCCACGATCAGCTGCGCCACAACACCGAGAAACCTCCTGTTCCCTCGCTCTCGCACGCGAAAGAACAGAGAAGCTGCCGCCGTGGTTGATCGGTCGGGAGCTATTTCATTTCGCGTGCAAGCCTCGGCAACCCAGCAAGACAGCACCACGGGATTTCCCACTACCTCCTCGCACCATTCCCAGTCGATCTAAGCCACAGCAACCCGAGAGCTTCGTGTTTCTCGCGGTGGCCGAAAGAAGCCGAGTGGAGGTGCTCTCGTGGACAGCGCGGCAGAGAGCTTTTCACGGCTGAGCAAGAGTGGTTTTGGATGCGCCAAGACTCCACGCTGCTCGACCCCAAAGCTGGGGCCAAGTGATTGATCGTCGCCGGAGTATTTCACAGCTTTCTCTCGGCCGGTGCAAAGCCACCCTCGGGTACGAAATCTTCAAATTCCCGACTTCTAGTTTCTTAGAGCCCACCAGACTGCACGCACCAGATCTAGACTTGACGGCGCCCAAGTCGGCTTTTCAACCCTAGCTTGATAACAGTTGTAACCGGCATATTTCACAATTTTCCGATGGCGGCTATGGTGGGGAGGATCGGGCTCATGGTGCAAGCTATGTTAGAGCCATCTCTGGGCTGTTTCACCATCTGGATGATCTTCCCTAGCATCCACCGATGCTGTAGCACCGTTTCATCGAGCTTTTGGCAGGCTAGGTTAGCCGGGCGATGTCGCCAAAATGGTACCGAGCCGCCGCACCGTCGCCGGCTATGTTAGAGACACCGCCGGTCGGTGGAAGTGGTCCCATCGTGTTCAGCGTGTGGAATTAGGCCCTAGCGGCGAGGGAGAGCATGGGAGCTGGCCGGACGGCAAAGTTCCACTCAGTTCCAGCGAGCCCGGCGGCGCGCGGGCGCGGGTGGCCAGAGGTTGAAGAATACCCAGCGGGTCCCGCGTGTCAGTGACAGGGATTTGAGTTTCTGATCGGCTGCGGCGCTGGGATCTATTGTGGCTGCACGGGAAGAGTCGAGTGGCCCCGTGTGGCTTAACCCAGCGAGTGACACGTGGTCCCACTGGACCCACGTGCAGGATTTAAACTTTTCTGGCTTATTTGAATTCCAGAATTTCCCCCAAACTTTAGAACCTCATAACTTTTGCTAGGAAGCTCAAATTTAGTGATTCAAATTGGGTTGGATTCATATTGAATATCTCTATCCAAATATGCAACCCAATTTGTATGAAACTCAATATTTAATTCTGGAAAATTCTTTAAAACTTTTCAGAAAAAAAGAATTTTAGAGGGACTTTGGTTCATCCAAAAATCCTCACATTTTGCCAGAATATTCTTTAGGACATTAGTGGACTCCTGTAAAAGGTTCAGCTCATTTGGAGTTGGTTTTCTTAGGAGAATTCTGATTTCAAGTTTCTGTGTTCAAATGGATACAGAAACAATTTCAGGGAATTTCCAAAACTTGGAAATTCAGTTCTGGGCAAATTCTAATCCCAAAAATCCTAGAAAAATTCATGCATGCTCCATGAGCTATGTTTGAAATTTAGTTCACTTGAATTTGCATGAAAGTGCAAATTTATTCAGAATTAATTCCTTTTTGCCTAGATTCCTAGGGAATTGTTATGAGTGATCTACTCATTGAAAATTTCTAAATTCGGGTCCAGATTACTTTCTTGTGACAAGGAACTCACAAGAAAATTTTCAGCTCTATTGGAGCTCTGGATCATCACTGTTCTGTTCAACCTATTTTGAGGAGTAACACACAAGTGAAAAAATGCACTTATCACTTAATCATGTTGCTTAGACCCAAACCCAAACCACTAGCACCAGTGTCATTTTAAATTCTTAAACAGAGTTCCAGTTTTTAAACTTGTTATTAGAACTTCTTATCAAAATCTTTACAACTAAACATATATGCATATTCATTACATGTAGCATCTACGTGAACGATTTGAAGTCATCGGAGTGGAGATCAAGGAAGGAGGGAGGCAATTGATCAAGCCAAGTGGTCTTCACTAACTGAACTTCATATATATAAGTTCCCTGCAAAACAAAGGCAAGCCCCGGTTTGCATCAAAACTTATAAGTTTTTATTTGTATTCACTTTATATGGTCTAGTAGTTTGTTTATTGCATTAAGTCTAGGTGGTATGACAATCCAAATGCATGACCCAGAAAACCCTGGAGTAAAATGTAGAATAGGTTATCAATTGATTATAACTGCTGATCTCAAATTAACAAAAGTGGATTAAAAGAGGCATAACTCGAGTAGGCAGTTTCCTACTCGTGAACCGAGATTAAGGGGGATCAATCGGAAGATTTGGGAATTGATCCTCATAGTTTGGAATGGAGACCGGGCAGTGGATGGAAGGCTCAAGGACATGGTCCTGTGAACCTAGTCTATGTCTGAGTCGATTAAGGCCCGTTCTCGTGTGCGGCCTCGCTGAGCAAGTTTGAGATGTGTACTGGATGCATACTGGCTATATGGGACCCAGAAAACCGATGTAACATGTTAACCTGAGTATCGAGGCATACCTCACTGTATGATGCAGATGCTGAAACGATAGAGAAGTCAGCTCTACGAGGGTTTTCTGTAGTGAGACTTAATCCTAGTCGGTCGGACCGGTTCGACATTTGGATGTCATGTGAAAGGTTGCCACGTACGACGTCAGTGACGGTTGCTGTGTGCAACGCCGAGTACGGGCGTACGTGTCATGTCAGCCGGGTGTTTTTGATTGCAATCACCGTCGCTCGCGGAATGGACCGAGCATACTTGTTCTCTGCATCGTGACGTAGTAATAGACTTGGAAAACCTTAATAATGCTTCGTGAGTAATCCTCATAATGGAGATGAGGAATGATCAACACTTTCACTAAATTTATTTTCCACCTTGGGCTGGTAGCGTCGAGGCAAAGCATTTCTTGTTTGATTGTGGAGTCTCGACGTTATTGGCGCAAGGTCCGTATGAGTCTAGGTAGCTCACTAAAGTTACTTTCACCTCGGGCAAGTGACATCGATATGAAGTGTTTCTTGTTTGATTGTGGAGTCTCGATGTAAATTGCGCAAGGGATATAAAAGTTGCTTAAAACTTGAAGTAAGGACTTCCATTTTAGCTCAAGTTCATCTTTTGTGCAAACTGCTATATTCAGCCCTCTATTTTCAGCATGTAGAGTTTCATGACTAGGGTGACGGTTAAGTCTTGCTGAGCTTCTTGCTCACGAATACTGCATAAGTTGTTTTGCAGGAATAACTGTAAGCTGATATGTAAGGGTGTCTGGTGAGACTCGGAACTCTGAGTGGTGAACTCATGGCAACCCCTGCTGCTGCTATGGTGATAATGTTGCTAGCGAGAAGGGTCCGCGGGGGGCTGGACACCTTCTCTGTTGCTTAGCATAGGTATGAGACGTGAGTTGTAATAGTCTTCTGCTGTAGATTATTTTGAGAAGTATTTGTAAAATTTACACTTTGTAAGCTTCCGCATGATTTACGTAATATGATGCTTTATTATGTGTGCTGTTGGGTGCTGCATCGCACGGCACCACCCAATGCGATTTCCCGGGCGAGCAGCACGGCCCCGTGATCGGGATCGGGACCTCACATGGATGAGATCTGACGGTGCTGATTTCAGATCGGGCCACATAAAATCCTATCCTATGCACCTTATCCCTAACACTAAATCCTTCCTCCTCCACTCTCTCTCTCTCCTCTCCACCGGCGGCGTGCTATGGCGTCCAGGCTGAAGCACCTGCACGGCTAGGTGACGCCTTTTAAACACTGGCAATATATGCATTGTGGCTATGGACGGTGTCTGGCTTTGTACACATCTCTAGAAGAACTACCATTACTCATTGGACAAGGTAAGATCCACACTCAATCTGTTACATTATAACCTCTCATATCTTATTTTTAAGTATCATCTCTGACTAAAAAGATCTATTCTTGCTCGAGTTGTATGCTGTTGCACTGTTATGCTTATTAAATTAGCAGTATCCATCAACCGAATTTGTGCCTCAGAATTGTAATTGTTAGATTAGCGGTATCCACCAACCAAATCTAGATTATCAAATAAAAAATTTGCAGCAATAATATGACATAATGTAGGAAACATCTAAAATATGTCCCAATGCTTTACGAGAATGTCACTTTACAATTCACGGCTATATGTTGTAAAACAAGTTCAACAGATCTCACTCATTTGCACACACAGAACACAATTATACGAACACAAATGTAGGGAGAGAATTAGGCTACTCCCTTTTGAAAGTGTATCTAGGCCCCGTGTGGGTTTTGGAGGATTGACGACAACAATTAAAATGCTAACGACTTGAGAAGAGTGTATGTGCAGAAAAGAAGAATGTGAAAATGAGTTGAGGACTCTTCAAAAAGGAAAATAAAGAAAAAGGTGTGAAGATATACAAAGAAACAACTGTTTTATTTTCTTGAGTATAGAAATGTCGTACTGTTAAGAGGGACACAACATGCAACTAAGAAAATGTCAAAGCCAATCCTAACTAAAAACTCTTAGAATAGAAAAGTCCATAGGTTAATCAACTTCGGACATGCCAGAAGAATTCGGACAAGTACTCTTTTGTACAGGTTGGAACATGTCCGAGAAGTTTGGAGAAGTACTCTCTGTATAGACTTGGACATATCCAAAATAATTTGGACATGTCCGAGATCTAGCAATTTTCTCGGTTAAATAGGGTCAAACATGTCAGGGAAGCTGAAAAATGTACTCTCTGTATAGACTCGGACATATCCGAAATAAGTCAGACATGTCTGAGATCTCGAGAGTTTCAGGGTTTCTCAGTTAAGTAGGGTTGCACATGTCAGGGAAACTTGGAAAAGTGCTCTCTGTTTAGGGTCGGACATGTCATAAAAATTCAGACAAGTACTCTTTGTACAGGTTTGGACATGTCCCAGAAGTTCGGACAAGTACTCTCTGTATAGGTCCAGATATGTCCGAGGTATCCGGACAAGTACTCTCTGTATAGCTTCGGACATGTCCAAAATATTTTGAACATATCTGAAGTCTTAGGATATACGAGGTTGGGGTCGGATATGTTACCTCGTACATGTCCGAAAATGTTGGACATGTCCAAAGTGGAATCAACACTCAAGTTCAAATTAGTGTCAGGTGAGGACGTCTGTGAGGACCGGGGTCTCGACATTCCAGGCCGGAATTGCATTGAGTGATGTCATGCGATGCGACACCCAACAACACACTTCAAAAGAACATCATATTACATAAAGTAACCTTGAATTTACATGGTCAAGTGTGAAAATATGTTACAACAAAATATATCTACAACGGAAGTCTTGTCCATAACTCATGGCCCTAAGCCTAAGCTAAGGAAAATAGAATCATCCAGCCCTAGGATGATTCCCACTAGCATCACTGAAGCCTTCATGGCGGCGTGCAGGGTTCCCATTCGGCCATATACCCCGAAGGGGGTAACGTGTCATCAAGGAACTTGTCCTCTTCCCCACACTCCAAGTCATAGGGACCTGCAATCAATACTTAAGTAGCAATCGTGAGCACAATGGTTCAGCGAGTCTTAACCGTCTATGCTAAGGAACCCTATATGCAAAATAAGACTGTAGTGTAGGATGACAAGTTTCATAAATCGACTCGCTTACAAGTTCATCCTTAATTGTCAGATTCTAGCCATAGGTTAAGGGTTCATGAATCATAGGTTTGGTGAGCATTATTTCTATGTCACACAAGTTACAACGCACAATTTATCTTGATCATATTCATATCAACTTTTCTATCCACTTGTAATTTACTACGTCACGGAGCAGTGAACAAGCGGTACTCAATAATTGTGAGGGACGGCGACTCGAATCGATATACACCTACAGGTATACCCTAATAGCATGTCACATACTGTGATGCCCCGGTTCTGTGAGGAACCTGGACTGATGCGTATGTGTGCCCAAGATGTTCATCACACATACACATATAATCCACAAACTGAATTTCAGAATAATACCATGAATAACAGGGTTTATTACAATGTCTCATGAGTCTTAGACTCATTCTAGCAGCGGAAGTCTTATCTTAGCAGCGGAAGTCTTATTCTAGCAGTGGAAGTCTTCTAAACTATTGCGGAAGCAAACTAAGCAGCAGCAGCGGCTCCATCTCTACTCCACAGGCAAGGTTGATGGCAGATTACACGCCTAATACTCCACGTGGTCTTCATAGTACTCCTCTCCTGTCGCTGATGATGAAGTAATAATGCAAGTTTGAGTATATGATGTACTCAGCAAGTGCGGGAAAATATGATATGTAGCTCACAGCAAGGTAGTTATAAAAAGGCTCATTGCATAAAAGCAAAGTTTATTTCACAAAACATGGTAAACCAGCAACTAGCTTTAAGTGAATGTAATCCCAACATGTATTTAAACATCAACATACCTCCATCATGATTCACCACTTTTCTTGTCTCAACCAGACATTTATCTTGCTCAACTTTTCACATGCTCATGAATACCATCTTGTTTTCACTACCATCTCATCTCATATTCAATTCCGTCTCATACCGAGAACAATGCTCATTGCCATGACTCAATAGTCATGCAACCAATCTCATCATCCGGACTCAACAGTCCCGAAATCAATTCCAAAGACCAAACCAAAACCAAACCAATTACCAACCAATTACCATCCCAACAACTATCCCATCTAATCATGTGAGTTGTCCAGGCGCTCGTGACCGTAAGCTCAGCTATCATGATGGTTTTACACTCTGCAGAGGTAGCACCACTTTACCCACAAGTTTGTGATTTCGTCACCCGTCGGCGACTGCAGAACCTCCATTATACCAGTACACAACCGTCGGTGTATGGCCAAGAGATCACAAAATAGCCTTTACAAAGGGGCTACTAGATGTATGGACTCACTAAGGTTTCACCAGCAGGCTAAAATCTCCAATTTTCCCACCCACGGCCCCCCTCTTGTGCCATGCAGTTTCCAGGGCAGTCCTCACTCGACTCCCATTCCCCGCGCCTTCCACGGTCCATAACAATCTAGCAACTTACCTAATTAATCAGCTAAGCCGCACCCATATTTGGCCCTGTGGTGGCACTGCTATCCTGACATGGCTGGCATGAACTGATCCTTAGATCTACGACAAGTAAACCACCATCTCATAGTACCTCATCCACAACCAAGATTGCCTAGATCTCCTCCTTCATGTTCATTAACATCAAGTTCTCATTATCATTACTCATACAAGTGCAGTTAGCTAGACACATTCTATCGCTTCCCATATCCTGTAGATTAGCGAAGCAAAAAGCAAAAACCGACCATACCCGACTCATCAACTTTCCCGGCGACAAGGGTGGTTAACAAAACTAGTAAACTCCTATGAAAGGGTTTCCCATCAAGTTGACTCAAGCACACACACCTTTTCGCAAACAAAACAGTTTTCCAAAAACATGGGATCAATATGGTCAAGGGGCACTTGCCTTGTTCTTGCCGCTTCTGTTGCTCTTGGATCTCGAAGTCCTGTTGTTGCTCGTCGTAGATAGCTCCCTGGGCTTGTCCTTCTACTCACGATCACACATATACAAGGTTCATAGCAATCAATTATCATGCACAAACTTTACTTAAGATGCAATGATGCATATGCATGCTAATCCTATGGTGCTGTTTTATTAGATCAGTTTGTATGTGTTCTTGCACGGCTTGCATGTTTTAAGGGGTTTGCATGGGGTTTTACGATGAACAGAGGTGTAAATATCAAATGTGGATGTGGTAATGATCTTGACTCTAGATCAAACTGATCAACACATGATATGTTCACGAAAAAAGCTTCTGTTTGAAGGAATCAAAGAACAGATGCAAAGAAAAACATGATCATGTCGTAAGGTGGTATTGGAGACCTACCTTACTTCCTTCAGGTCCTTTCTCCAGAAAAACAGATCGTCGGCTCTCCTCCGGCGATAGCGATCGTGTCTGGGCTTGTCGGCGGTCTCTTCGGTAGTCAAATTCCGGCGAAGGGGTTTAGCTTGGCGAGTTGGGGCTAGAGCTCCAAGTCTTCGACTCGGGAGGTGGAAAAGAAGTACGTGGTTGCGGCCAAAGGTTCTGGGTTCTATTTATAAGAGGGAAACGAAGAGTCCTTCTCTGATCGGAATTCGAATAAGAGTCCTATTCAAATTATTTTTGAATCTTAACAACTTATCTTCAATTGATTTGGTGCGGTAGCAACGTGGAATTCATGTCGGTTTCCTTCCGTGTCGGCATTCCCGCGCGTACAAAAGCAAAAACCGCTTCAGATCTCGTCACCTCCGCGGTGATGAGCTCCAGAGGCTCCACGTGTCCTGCGGAGGCCTGGGCTTACCTTTTCCGCAGAGACAAACTCTGGTTGTGCCGCGTGTTAGGCGGGCGAGACCTCCCTCTTCCTCGGAGGTGAGCTCCGCGTGCGCCACGTGTCCTGGCGGGTCGGAACCTCCCCTCTCTCCAGAGATGAGCTCCGCGTATGCCACGTGTCAGTTTCGGATGTCCCCTCTCTTCGGAGGTGGCTCCGGGGGTGCCACGTGTCAATTCTGGACCTCCCCTTTCTTGGGAGGTGGGCTCTGAGAATGCAACGTGTCCAGTAGCGCCAGACTTCCCTTCTCCTCAGAGACGAGCTTCGGGGTCGACACGTGTCTATCAGCGTCGGACCTCCTGGAGATGAGCTCCGAAGGTGACATGTGTCCGGTAGTGTCGGACCTCCCGGAGGTGAGCTCCGTAGGTGACACGTGTCCAGTAGTACCGGACCTTTCGGAGGTTAGCTCCGAGAGCGACACGTGTCCCGCGGTGTCGGATCTCTCAGAAGTGAGTTCCGAGAGCGACACGTGTCCTGCGCGGCTGGTTCTCTCTTTTCCGCAGTGACTAGCTCCGGTGGCGACACGTGTCCTGCGGGACTGCACTTCGCTCCTTTGTAGAGGCTAGCTCCAGGGGCAACACGTGTCCCACGGGGTCGGACCTCGCCCCTTCCGCAGAGACAAGCCCCGAGCCTGCCACGTAGCCAGTTAGCGGTGGACCTCTCCCCCTTTGCGGGGATGAGCTCCGAAGGCGCCACGTGGCCAGCGGGCCGCGGGAAATGTCTTCGGCGCTTCTTGGTGAACTGGAATTAGTCAGCTATCTTCTTGATTCTTTCTCTGTTTTCAATTCGTTTAAAATGTTTTCTCTACATAAAATATGAATGCATGCAGAAACCGAAATTGAGGGTGTCACAAATCTACCCCCTTTAAATTGAATTTCACCCTCGAGATTCGCTAGTGGAGAATAGATGAGGGAATTTTGCCTTGATGTCTTCTTCACGCTCCCATGTGGCTTCAGCTTCTGTGTGATGGCTCCATTGTACCTTGCACCAACGGATCACTTTGTTCCTCGTGACCCTTTCCTTCACGTCCAAAATTCGGACAGGGTGCTCTACATAGGTCAGATCCTCTTGAAGTTCGAGCTCATCCATCGGTACTTGTTGTTCTGGCACTCTCAAAGCACTTCTTGAGCTGGGATACATGAAACACGTCATGCACGTCGGAGAGGTGCGTTGGGAGCTCTAATTGATAGACTACTTCTCCTCGCTTGTCCAAAATCTTAAAGGGTCTGATGTAGCGAGGTGCTAGCTTGCCTATGACGTTGAAACGTCGTTGGCGTCAGATAGGCGATACCTTAAGGTATACGAAGTCTCCTACTTCAAAAGTCAACTTCCTTCACCTATTGTCCGCATAGCCTTTCTGTCGTGATTGAGCAGCCTTCAAGTTCTCCCGTATGGTTTGGACTTGCTTCTCAGCCTCTTGTAGCACTTTGGGTCCAAACACTTGGTTTTCTCCAGTCTCGTTCCAAAACAACGGTGTTCTACACCGTCTACTGTACAATGCCTCGAAAGGTGACATCTTCAAGCTAGCTTGATAGCTGTTGTTATAGGAGAATTCGGCATAAGGCAAGCTCCTATCCCAACTACGGCCATGTTTCAAGGCGCAAGCTCTCAACATGTCCTCCAAAATTTGGTTTGTCCTCTCGGTTTGTCCATCAGTTTGCGGGTGGTAGGCGGAGCTAAAATCCAGTCGTGTACCCATAGATTCATGCAGCTTCTTCCAGAACCTAGAGGTAAACTGGGTACCTCGGTCTAAAACTATCCTCTTCGGGACTCCATGAAGGCACACAATTTGCTCCATGTACATCTCGGCTAGATCTGCCACGCGGTACGTGGTTTTAACAGGAAGAAAATGAGCGGTTTTTGTCAATCGGTCCACGATTACCCAGATGGAGTCGTAACCCGACCGAGTACGTGGCAATCCGACGATGAAATCCATACTGATGTCTTCCCACTTCCACTCGGGTACCTTTAAGGGTTGCAACAGTTCAGCGGGTCTTTGATGTTCGGCCTTCACCCGTTGGCATGTGTCGCATAGGGCAACATACTCAGCTATGTCCCTTTTTATACCATACCACCAATAACAGGTTTTAAGGTCCTTGTACATCTTGGTACTTCCGGGATGCATGGAATAAGGTGAGTCATGTGCCTCTTTTAATATCGTGTCGCGGATGTGCTTCACGTTAGGCACACAAATCCTTTTTCCTAGCCAAAGCGTACCCTTCTCATCTTCCTTGAAGTCCTTTTCTATTCCTTGTCGGATCCTTTCCTTGATCTCCTTGATCTCCTCATCCATATCTTGGCCATCTCTTATCTATTGTTTCAATGAAGAGTGGAGTTCCATCACTTCTATCTTGTTCAAAAATCTGAGATGTAACCGTTCGAACTCATTGCGCAGCTCGGGTGGTAGCTCCCGAACCGTGAGTTGCTGACATGCTCCCTTTGGGCTCAATGCATCAGCTACTACATTGGCCTCTCCGGGGTGATAGTTGATTCCAACATCATAATCCTTGATGATTTCCAACCATCGACATAGCCTCAAATTCAAATCCGTTTGGGTGAATATGTACTTGAGGCTTTTATGATCCGTATAGATCTCACATCGGTGGCCAAGGATATAATGTCTCCAAATCTTTAATGCATGCACCACGGCTGTGAGTTCCAAATCATGTGTGGGGTAATTCAACTCGTGTTTCCTTAGTTGTCTCGATGCATAGGCTACCACTTGTCTTTCTTGCATGAGCACACATCCAAGCCCTTGTCTGGATGCATCACAATATATGTCAAAGCTCTTGCTTACGTCCGGTAATACTAGAACCGGTGCTGTGGTTAGTCTTTTCTTGAGCTCCTCAAAGCTTTCTTGTCACGCTGGTGTCCATTTGAAGGCCTTTCCCTTCATTAGCAATTCCGTCATAGGTTTTGCTATCTTGGAGAAGTCCTTGATGAACCGTCGGTAGTATCCAGCCATTCCAAGAAAACTCCGAATACCCCTCACGTTTTGCGGTTGGTTCCACTTCAGAACATCTCCCACTTTTCCAGTCAACTGATACTCCTTCCTCGGAGATGATGTGGCCTAGGAACGATATCTCCTTTAGCCAAAATTGACACTTGCTGAGCTTGTCATACAGTTGATGCTCTCGCAGCTTCTGCAATGTCAACCTCAAATGTTCTTCATGTTCCTCCTCACTTTTCGAATACACCATGATGTCGTCAATGAAAACCACGACGAACTTGTCCAATTACTCCATGAAAACCTTGTTCATGAGGTACATGAAATATGCGGGTGCATTCGTTAACCCAAAAGACATAACGGTATATTCATATGAACCATACCATGTTCGAAAGGCAGTCTTGGGTATATCGGAGGGTTTAATCTTCAGCTGGAAGTATCCCGACCGAATATCAATTTTGGAGAAGACTCAGGCTCCCTTCATTTGGTCGAACATGTCCTCTATACGGGGCAGAGGGTACTTGTTCTTGATTGTCACCTCATTGAGAGACCTATAGTCCACACACATCCTTTGGGTCCCATCCTTCTTGTCTACGAAGAGCACGGGGGCTCCCCATGGTGATGAGCTCGGATGTATAAAACCCTTCTCTAGCTGCTCCTGAATTTGCTTCTTGAGTTCCACTAGTTCGTTGACGGGCATCCTATAGGGTCTCTTTGATATAGGTGCAGTTCCGGGTACCAAGTCAATAGAAAACTCAATGTCCCGGTCAGGTGGCATACCTGGAAGTTCTTCGAGGAACACGTCCGAGAATTCTTGAACCACCGGAATGCTTTCCAACATTGCTCCTTCGACGTAGTTTAATGTTGCCTTCTCGGTTGCCGGTTGGGCTGACTCAAACTCGATACGGGTTCCGTGCTCGTTTGTCAACTGCACGCTCCTCTCAGCATATTGGGTTACTCCGTTGTGCTTGCTTAACCAATCCATTCTGAGTATTATGTCAAGCCCTTGGGAATCCAAGACAATGAGGTTGGCAAGGAAGTCTACCCCCCTTATTTTAAGGTTTACTTTTGGACATACTATATTAGTCCTCATCTCTCCACCAGGAGAATTAACCAACATAGTATATTTCAAGTGTGATATGGGTAGATTATACTTGGCAACATACTTGGATGATATGAATGAATGTGATTCTCCAGAATCAAATAAAGTGGTGGCTGGGTTGGAGTTGGCAAGGAACATACCAATCACGACGTCCTCAGCCTGTTGCGCTTCCTCAGCAGAGACATGGTTCACGTTACCGCAAGCGTAGTTCTGCTCTCCACAGTTTCCTTAATTGGCTCCTCTGTTCGGCCGTGGGTTCTGATTGGGCACGTTGCTTGGTTGTCCAGGACCTCTCCTCGGGCACTGGCTCACAAAGTGTCCCATCTCTCCGCATGCAAAGCATGCCTTCTTGCCCATGACAGCAGTTACGTTGGGGCGGGGGTTTTGAACAGGAGTGCCCATGTTTGGATGGGGTGCAGAAGGCAAGGGCACACGAGGTGCTTGCATAACAGGACGTTGCTGTGGTGGTTGATTAGGGCGAAAAGTAGGAGAGGACGATCCATACTGCGGTGCGGCTGGGGGCGTGTACCGGGAACTTACATTACTCCCTTGTGGCTGGTATGGCATCTTTCTTTTGCCCTCTTGCTCGATCTCTCGGATCTTGCTCTCAACCACTATGGCTTTGTCAACTAGCATCTAGAAGCTCGCATAGTCATTGTTGAGGAGCTAAACCTGGAACTCATTGTTCAACCCTCTCATGAACAAGTACTGCTTCCGTTGGTCCAAGTTGACATCTTCGGGGGCATACCTTGACAGCTGTGTGAACTTGTTAAGGTACTCATTCACGCTCTTCTGTCCTTGGCGGGGACCTTCAAACTCTTGTCTTTTGAGCATCATGACTCCAACAGGGACGTAATGAGAGCGGAAACTCTCCTTGAACTCAGCCCAAGTGATAGTCTCCTGGTTGACATGAGCGTTGCAGAGAGCGTCCTACGAGTCAGCGGCTGCTCCCATAAGTTGGTGCAATGCGAAGAGAACCTTCTCTCGGTCATTGCACTGAACTATGGCAAGCTTCTTCTCCATGGACTTCAACCAGTCATCGACCTCCATGGGATCATTAGCTTGTGAGAAAGTAGGTGGTCGAGTCCTCATGAACTCTCCCAGCCTGTTGTGAGCCAGCGGTGGTGGCGGTGGTGGTGGCGGTGGTGCAGGAATGGGGTTATTGTTGTTGGCTTGCAGCTGACCCAAAGTTTGGATCATAGTTTGCATAAGCTGGTTCTGCATGGCCATCAACCGTTCCAGGTTGTTTGCACCAGCTCCGGGGTTGTCATTCTTAGGAACCTCAACATGGGCATCCTCTTGGTTGCCACGGACGTTCCTCCCTTGACGGTGTGGCGGACCGGAGTCCGCCCATCCAGGATCGCAGAGGGTGGTGCCGCACGATGCGACACCTGACAGCACACGTCATGAGGACCCATTTTTATTACAGGAAAAACAAACTCAAACTGTACAAACTGGTACAATCTTCAGTTACAAACTATTGTTTATATTACACAGCGGAAGTCTAAATTATACAACTCACGCCCGCCTATCTAGCAAAAGTCGGCTGCCCAGCCCTAGGGCAACCCACACTAGCTGCACTCCTCAGCTCAGCGCGGCGTGTACGGCTCCCACTCAGCCGTGGTCACCGACGGAGGGTAACCCTCGCCGGTGGACTCGTAACCCGAGTCCGTGGGTGGCTCCTCACCTGAAAAACACTTAAGCAGCAACCGTGAGCACGATGGCTCAACAAGACTTAACCGACTCACCTAGGCATGAAGTTCTACATGTAGGGTACAATGAACATGGGATGGTAAAATTTCAGCAAACGGACACGCCTATAGTTTAGCCTTAGTTCATCTTTTAGCCACAAGTTTACAGTTCATGAATTTGAAATTTAGTAAGCCATATTTGGTGGCACACATGTAGCAATACAATTATATCATACAGCAGAATTGAATCATAACATTCCATAAATTATCTATGTTACGACGCAATGAACAAGCGGTACTCATCACCGTGAGGGACGGCGAATCGACTCGATATACACCTGCAGGGATACCCGAAGAGCACGTCACGTACGCCCACCCGTGGAGCTGCACAGCACGCTCACTTGATGTCGTACAGGACAACCTTTCACCCAACAGCCCAAACGTCGAACCGGTCGCACCAAAACGGACAGGAGATTCCCTACACGGAGCATCTCTCTATGCCCGTTAGAAGATTTCCACCTTGCTGCCCTCAACCTACACCTATAAATCGGTGTGCTATGCCTCGACGCCCGGAGGTTTAGGTTACATCGGTTTATCAGGGCCCATATATCCGATATGCCTTCGGTACGTTCAATACTTGCTCAGCAGGGCCGCACACGGATCGGTCCTCAATCGACACGGACAGGGCTGCCCACACAAGACTTCCTCTTGCTGTGCCCTAGCCCCTTCCTAGTCTAATTTTCGTTACTAAGTGATCTCACATCACTCAACCAAACCCGTGTGTTCCAAGCCTAAACTCGCGAGTAGATTCCAACTACTCAACTTGTACCGAAGTACTATGAATCATTAAGCATAGCCTGTCTACGCGAGGTCTTAGACACTACCCTCACTCTTATAGGCAACTTCTGGTTATGCAAGTGGGGTTTCATCCATCCTACACCTAATGCACATTCATACCTCACACTAGACATGTAGACAAAGCAAAACTTTATAACAAGGTTAATGCAAACCGGGGCTTGCCTTGTTGCTGCTGGTCAGTGGTTAGGTCTTCGTCCGGAAGGAGGAAGTCGAGTACTTCCGAAGTCTCCTTTCCTTCGGCGACTACACGTTAATGAGATATTACATGTTAATTCAAATGCAGTGTGTAAACTTGAATAAGTAATTCCTATAACTCTAGCTAGCCCCCCCTTTGCCTCTGAAATTTTTATGGTGGCTTGGTAGGGTCCTACCCAGAGTCTTGACCAAGTTTCATTTGAAACAAAGTTCATTTGAGCTTTGTACAAATAAAAGCCTATTTGGTCAATAATTGAGCCTCTAAGTAATTCCAGGGGTTTCATGGCTCCAACCATTACTTTCTGGAAACTAGAATTTAAGATGGTTCTAATGGAATTGGTTTCATGTCATTTGAGGAATTTTAGAGGAAGTTATGCCCTAAACAAGATTTAAGAAAATCTGAAAAATGTTTCTATACATTTTTCTATTTTCTCAGGGCAGTTCTCTTAATCACCCAATCAGGGGGACTAAATGAACATGGATGAGTTTGAAAATTTTAATGTGACTCAAGGATTTTCCAATGAACCACTCAGCCAAATTTCAGAATTTTTCATGAAGTAATTCTCCAGATAAAATTCCCAACAGTTTAAACTTTAGGGATTTAATTCTGGCAAACTATTAACTTTCATGAGCTGAAATTTATATTGCTGGAAGGTACTCACCATCCTGAGTTCAGCAAAGTTTGGTTCACTGAATTTGGAGCTTCCTATACAAAGTTATGACTTTCTAAAGTTTGGGCTGATCCCTGAATTATTTTCCTACAGAGAATCCTCTCCCACGCTAAACCAGAGGCTGACAGCGGGGCCCGCGCATTTAATTTGAACTAACAGCGCGCTTGCGCGTGATTAGCACAGCGGCTGACAGGTGGGACCCCACCCTTCGTCGACCTCCTGACGCAGCCGCCCTGAGCCGCCGGAGCTCCGGCGAGGTCAGCGTTCCCGGCGATCTAGCTCGCCGGCGATGGTGAGACTCGCCGCCCCCACATAATTTCGGACGCTGCACACGCTGGACACCCTGCCGCCGCCGGCTAACCGCCGTAGCTCGCCGGCGACGAGCTCTATGCCTCTGTGCTACCTCGGCAACATGTTCCGGCCCTCCTGACCATCTCCTTCGCGTGCTAATCGTGTCACCACGTTCAGGGGGACCTCGGGAAGCTCGGCATGACCTCGGTTGGAACCGAAACGGCCGGCAACCCGGACCTCACCGGCGACCCCCTCTTCCGCCAAACTGTTCTATGGTGAACCTAGGGTTCCGGCGGTGTTTTCCTTCCGGGTTTTGATCGAGAAGGATCGCAAGAACCTCTAGATGCTCTCTCACAGCTCCGTTCGACCTCCCACCCGACAATCTTCCCGAATTTCTCCTAAACCTAATCGGGTCCCGAAATGAGCTCCCCGCCCTAAACTGTAAAATTCTCGGCGCACAAAGGTCGAACCTTGGAACGGTTTGCCTGGTGGTCTCGAGGACAAGCTAGCGCTCCACTTTCCTATGGAGGTCGAGGCCGGAGGATGATCACAGCTCGGGTGGCAAAAGATCGGAGCTCGGGCGATTAGACGGCTGGTTGCGGAAACTCGCGAAAATAGAAACTCGCCGGCAGTCTCGTGCCTTTTATAGGCCACTGAGGGCGGTGGAGGGCGCGGCACCTTCTGTGCCACCTCCCACGCCGAAGCAGGAGCTGACCGGCTGAGGCTGTCGGGCGCCGACGCCGTGGCTGGCTGGCGAGCGTGCTCGGTCGAGAGAGAGTCTGCTGAGTATGCTTCTGTGCTAAGTCTACTGACAAGTGGGCCATCTTCTCCGCTCTAATTCTTTCTCCCCCTTCTGCTGCAAATATCCAAGCTACTTAATATTGAATGCTAGAATTTGCCACCAAGTCACAGTTTGAATTTGGGTTCTCCATTCGAAATTTGTTTGGCCAACTTTGCTTCACATTTAAACTGAAATTCAAATTCAGTTTTGAATTGTTGCAAATTTGGCTCCCGACAAGATGAACTCCAATGGGGATGAAAATTGGTGGACTAACTCAGAAAAATGTGCTGAGTTTGAATATGAAGCTAACTTTTGAATTTGAGTGATGAAAGCTGCTGCAATTTGAATTTACATTCAAATTGGCCTATTTTTCAAATGCCTCCAAAAGTGCCTCAAAAAGTGTTGGATTTGCATGAAATTTGGCCTCAACCTTCCCAAGATTTTTTAAGTTCTAGGGGTGAGCTCAACCTCTCAGGTTCATGTGTAAAAATCCTACTTTGTGAAAGTTAGGGCTTTCCCCTCTAATCACTCTTTTGATGGCGGTTACTTGCTCTTCACAATTCTTCACAAGATATCCACAACAAAAACTGTGGTGTTGTGAGGTAATAAAAATTTTTGCAAGTCCCTTTTCTTGGGATTTTACATCCCTTCCCCCTTAAAAGAATCTCGTCCCGAGATTACAAAGGAAGAGACAGCGATGTAATAGGGACTTACCCGTGTTGAGATGCCATGAACTCTGGGTAATTTGAGCGAAGGAATTCCTCGCTCTCCCACGTCGCTTCTTCAGCGGTGTGGTTGCTCCAGAGTATTTTGTAGAACCACAACGTTCGGCTACGCGTGGTCCGAGCTTTCTCCTCAATAATCGCCATCGGATATTCATCATATGTCAAATCCGGTTGCAACTCGCCGATGTATTCGGTAGGAACAGCAGCTGTATGCTTCAGACATTTTCGCAGATGTGAAACATGGAAAACGTCATGGACACCAGCAAGAGACGCCGGTAGCTCCAGCCTATTCGCCGCTGGTCCACACTTCTCGGTGATAGCATAGGGTCCAATAAAACAGGGAGCGAGCTTCCCCTTCACACCGAACCGGTGCACGCCTTTCATTGGAGACACACGGAGGTACACGTGTTCCTCGACGTCAAAGTGCAGCGGTCTACGCCTCTTATCAGTGTAGCTCTTCTGCCGGGATTGAGCGGCCTTTAAGTTGGCTTGAATCGTCCGAACGCGCTCTTCGGCGTCGTTCACCACATCAACCCCGAATGTGACCCTTTCACCGGACTCGCACCAGTTTAATGGGGTACGACACTTGCGACCGTAGAGAGCTTCATAGGGTGCCATCTTGATACTCGCCTGATAGCCGTTATTGTATGAGAATTCCTCCAACAGTAGGTGATCATCCCAGTTCCTACCGTGGTGGATGGTACATGCTCTCAACATGTCTTCTAGTACTTGGTTCACCCTCTCTGTTTGGCCATCTGTTTGAGGGTGATAGGCGGAGCTTCTAATCAGCTTAGTACCCAGAGCAGCGTGCAGCAGCTCCCAAAAGCGAGATACAAATAATGGCCCTCGGTCTGAGACTATGGTCTTGGGTACTCCATATAAAACATAGAATCTTTGCTATGTACAGCTCCGCATATTTACCGGCATTGTAACGTGTATGCACCGGGATGAAGTGAGCCGTCTTGATTAACCAATCAACGATTACCCAAATGGAATCATGCTTGTTGGAAGTCAAGGGTAATCCCACAATGAAATCCATGCTCACATCTTCCCATTTGCATGCCGGGATCTTCAGGGGTTGCAGCAGCCCTGATTTCTTCATATGATCAGCTTTCACTCGTCTACACGTATCACACTCGGATAGGTACTTCGCCACTTCCCGCTTCATCAGTGTCCACCAAAATTTCTTTCTCAAATATTGGTACATTTTGTTGCTGCCCGGATGAATGGAGTATTTAGACAAGTGAGCTTCATCAAGGATCTTCTTCCTCAGTTCCATATCCCGGGGTACGACTATGCGGACGTTGAACCACAGCGTCCCCTCATCATCCTTCCGAAAACATTTGATCTCCCCATTGTCTATCCGTCTCCAGAGATGTGCCATGCCCTTATCAACTTTCTGAGCTGCAATGATGTCCTCCCTAATAGTAGGGATGAGGGCAAGGTTGTACAGCGATCCATAAGGAACCAAGTATAAACTCGGCTCTTCCTCCTCCACCTGTGTAATGGTGAGGCAATGGACATGTGATTTCTGACTCAGCGCGTCGGCAATCACATTCGCCTTGCCGGGGTGGTAATGAATCTCAATTTCATAATCTTTGATTAGTTCTAACCACCTCCTTTGCCTCATATATTCAGCTCCTTCTGGGTGAAGATGTACTTCAAGCTCTTGTGGTCGGTGTAGAGATGCACCAAATTCCCCAGGAGATAGTGCCTCCACATTTTCAACGCCAAAACCACAGAAGCAAGCTCAAGATCATGAGTCGGATAGTGCTGCTCATGGTTCTTAAGTTGGCGTGAGCCATATGCGACCACACATCCTTCCTGCATCAACACGCAGCCGAGCCCAATACCGGACGCATCACAATACATGTCGAAGGGCTTGGTTGTATCCGGTTGAGATAAGACCGTGGCTGTTGTGAGATGCTTCACTAATGCTTGGAACACTCCTTCACACGCCGTGTTCCAAACATATTTTGTTCCCTTCTTCAGCAATTCTGTCATCGGCTTAGCAAGCTTGGAGAAACTCGGAATGAATCTCCGATAGTATCCCGCTAAGCCGAGGAAGCTTCTGACTTCATGGGCTGAAGTGGGAGCTTTCCATTTCAGCACTTGCTCAATTTTGCTTGGGTCAACCGCAATGCCTTCCGCTGAGATGATATGTCCCAAAAATGGCACTTGGCTGATCCAAAACTCACATTTGCTGAACTTGGCATAAAGTTTGTGGTCTCTTAAGCATTGAAGAACAATTCTCAAGTGCTCGGGGTGTTCTGCTTCTGTCTTGGAATAAACCAAGATATCATCAATGAACACCACCACGAACTTGTCCAGCTCCGGCATGAACACCGAGTTCATGAGATACATGAAATGGTCGTGAGACCAAAAGACATGACGAGATATTCATATAATCCATATCTCGTCGAGAAAGCCTTCTTCGGGATATCCTCCGCCCGGATCTTTATCTGATGATATCAAGAGCGAAGGTCCATCTTGGAGAACACACTTGCCCTCACAAGTTGATCAACCAAAATGTGAATGCGGGGCAGTGGGTACTTATTCTTGATGGTGACGGCGTTGAGCGGCCGGTAGTCCACACACAGCCTCAAGGTTTCGTCCTTCTTCTTCATGAACAGCGCCGAGCATCCCCAAGGCGAGGAAATCGGCCTAATGAAACCTTTGCTCAACAGGTCATTGAGCTGTTCTTTCAGTTCAGCCAGCTCATTTGGAGCCATTTTGTATGGTCTCCGTGATATGGGCGTAGTCCCGGGTGAAAGTTCAATCTTGAACTCGACATCCCGCTCAGGTGGCATGCCCGGAAGATCATACGGGAACACGTCGGGGTACTCCCGGACTATGGGGATGTCCTCTAACTTGAGAGTTTCAGTATTATGGATTTCTGAAACTTCCCGGACTGGAGTGTCTAACACCGTGGAGTGCAGACGGTGGAATGGAGAATTTAAATGAACCGTCCGTGTCCGAGTATTCAGGACAGCACCATGGTAGTTTAGCCATGACATCCCTAAGATTGCATCAATCTTTAGCCCTGTAAGGATTATCAAGGTGGTGGTATATAGCTTCCCACCTAAGCACAGAGGTGCTTTTGGAATCATCATATTTGCTGAAATCTTCCCTCCCGGTGAGCAGATCCTATATGTGCAGTCGGTTGGGAAGACTTGCATTTGATGCTTAGCCACATAGGATGCACTTATAAAACTGTGGGTTGCACCCGAATCAAACAATATGATGATGGCTTGATCGTTGAGAGTGAACGTACCCGCCAGCACGTTGTCTCCCTCCGGGGCGTCCTCATTGTCGAGGTTGCGAACGCCCCCAGTCTGCTGACCAACCTTTTTGACCGGAAATCGGCCTCGAGCACCGCCCTGGAACTGGGCTTGCCCACTGCTCTGCTGCCCCTGGGGACAGTCCTTTGCGAAATGGCCCACCTGGCCACACGTGAAGCAAGTGAAGCGGGGCGGTTCTCCGCAGATCGGCGGACGGAAACCCGTGGCGCGTTGTGGTGGTGGGAACGCCCGGGGTGTCATCTGCTGCTGCTGCTGCTGTCTCGGTGGTGGCATCGGTGGTCGGAACGGAGGTGACCGGAAAGGACGACCCCTGAACCGCTGAGGTCGCGCCGGTGGATGCCACTGCTGTCCGATACACCATGCGGTACTTCTGGGGAGCGCCTGTGGGGACCACCCCGTGGTTCACCCACTCCAGGATCGCATAGGGTGGTGCCGTGCGATGCGGCACCCAACAGCACACACGAAAAGAATAAAGGATAACATACAAACTTTTATTTGATATAAAACAGCCGAAGTCTTTTTACAAAACCTAATTAACAGCGGAAGTTATATACATAGTTGCTCTCAAACCCTAACTAAGCAAAAGTGCAGCCGTCCAGCCCGGGGACGCTACACACTAGCAGCATGGAACCGGAGATCACGGCGGCGTGCATGGCTCCAGCTCGGCCGTGTACCCCGACGGAGGCATCGCCTCGTCCTCGGGACCTTCCTCATAACTCTCACATGCACACAGCTCAATTATTGCAACCGTGAGCACGAAGGCTCAGCAAGTCTTAACCGTCAACCCTAGGCATGGAACTCTACGTGAAAGGATATGTAATATGGGAAAAGGAATTTGCGACAAAGACACGCCTATAAGTTGGTCCTTACTTTCAGTCTCATAGCAGCAGATTCATGTGCCTTAGGGAGCCCTCACATCGGAAGTCCACAATCAAACAAGAAACGGTTTCCTCCGATGTGGTGATGCCCAAAGTGGAATATAAACTTAATTAGCTCTATATCTACAGCAATCAAGGTATTCAAGATATTAAGATCAATACAGCATTTTCAGTTGGCTTATTTCACTTCTTACTACGTCACAGCGCAGTGAACAAGCGGGTACTCAAATAACCGCGAGGGACGGTGATTGCAATCAAGACACACCCGGATAACACGTTGCATACACCCACTTTCAGAAGCGTGATTCCACACCCCTTCCTACTCTGTTGTATGCAACAACCTTTCAAAGGCAACCCAAATGCCGAACCGGTCCATCCGTAACGGGCAGGAGGTCCCCGCATGGAGCGTGACTGTGCCCACCGGCAGATTTACACCTTGCTGCCCTCAACCCACTCCTTTTTACAGTTGGGTAAGCCTCGACACACAGGTTAACCAATTACATCGGTTTCCTGGTTCCCATATGCCAGTATGCATCCGGTACTGTTTGATACTTGTCCAGCAGGGCCGCACACGGATGGTCCTCAACCGACACCAACAGGGCTACGCACGTGAGACCTCTGCTCACTGCTTCCTATCCCCCCTGCTGGGTCTCATTTTCATACAACTCAAGCCATTATCTACCTCTTTTCTTTCCGGTGATAAGTACTATCTCGCGAGTAGCTTCCAACCACTCGACTTCTACCGAAAATCTAAACATTAGCATGACATTCCTCTACTCGTCGAGTCTGTAAACTACCCAACCCTTATTAGTATTTAAAAGGCTATGCAATTGGGGTTTCAATCACCCTAACTCTAATGCAAGCATTCACCCTAGACATAAGTGATACAAATAAAAAGCTTTATAAAAGGTACTTAAGTGCAAACCGGGGCTTGCCTGGTTGCGAGTTAAACGGAAAGTCAGCTTCTGGTGGGAGAACGTCCAACGGCTCCGGCGTATCCTTAACTTTGGTCATTATTATGAAATGTAATAAAATACATGTATAAGTATTAAGGCTTATAGAAATTGAACATCTATTCATAGCTACTGCTATTTAGGATCCTTAATTGGCTTTGGGAATTTTACAGTGGATACTAGACCCTCTAAGGATGATTTGAGCCAACTTTGGAGACATGTCATTGCATAATGTAGTCTTTAAAATTCCTACAAGTACAATGCTTATCGGAATTTTGAGCCCAAATCAAGAGCTTGACATAGCTAATGGTGGAAGATCTGATTAGGGTAAGTCTCCATGGTTCTAACAAAATTTGTTTCACCATTTTTGGAGCTACCATCAGAGAGATATGAATTTTTGAACTTAGACAGGAGTTCTGAAAAAGCTTCTGTTTAAATTTGAATTTTCAAATAAAGGCTGAACTTGAGAAGGTAATTTGACCTAGCAAATGACCTCCAATGAATCCCAAATTTTTACTGGAGATCAGTATCTATGAAGAGGATTTGCTACCCAAATTTCGGAATATTTCATAAAGAATTGCTCCTGTAATAAATCCCTAAATGATTTACTAAAAACAATTCTACGGAAATTCCTGGGCATTTTCATAGCCAAAAATTGGTTTCTCTGTGAAGTACTCCTCATGAGGAATCCAACAAAATTGGTCTCACTTTTTTTGGAGTTTTCTACACAAAGTTATGGGCTTGCAAAGATCAGCTAAATTCTGGAATTATTTCTCTAATAGAAACTTCAAATAATTGGGCTGGGCCCACTGTTTTAAGTCGGACCAGTCAGATTTCGGCAACACCGGGGGCTACGGGGTTATTCCCGCGCAGCCACAGTCGATCCCGAGCCACAGTCCGATCCCCGCGCGCATACGGAGGCTGACCGGTGAGACCCGGCCCTCCTTCGTCTTCCTCGTGCTGCCCGCGCCTCCCGCGGCGGCGCACGCTGGCGAGGCTCGCCGGGACGGGGTTCCCATGGTCCAACTTCGTCAAACTCACCGCCTGTGAGTTCTACACCGTGCTGAACATGATGGTGGGGTCGGAAGCCGATGACAACGGCCGGAACGGTGCTTGCACCGGCGACCATGTCGAACCTTACTTCGGCGACCTCGCTCTCCCTCAACAGTGGATCTTTCAGGCTAGGGTTGGCTCCAAAAGCACCAGTGTCCCATGGAAAACACCGACCCATATCTCGCTCTCCATGGAAACCACCGGAGAGGGGACCTCACCGGCGACCCGAGCCCGCAAAACTCCGGCGGCGACAAAAACTCGATACCTGGCATCTCTACTTGATCGTTTGAGCTGCTAGGACTTCGGGAAGATGCGTAAGAATGTGCTGGACCTACTCTAAGCTCATCTAGCGCGGAGCTACCCCGAGCACAACGAATTTTTTTGGTTAGACCCGGCTCTATCCATCGGTGTACCGTTTGGGGAAACGGTGAAATTCTCGCCACCGATTCTAGCAATCGCTAAACGGTTTCCGGCTACATGATCAGGACATGTGAACACACCTTTCTTGTGTAGGGAAGGTGCGGTGACACCGGCCGTAGCGCGCTGTCCACGGCGACCACCTTCGGTTCGTCCGCGTTCACCCGAGGATCGTGGCTATTCTGCCAATATCCGGAGCAATCACGTTCGGGGCAGGGAAGGAGAAGTGCTGGAGAGCTAGAGCACTGCCTGGTGATGCTCTTTGCTGTGGAGCGCTCGAGCAGCCGAGCTCGGAGGGCTGTAGTGTGATCGGAAGGAACGGCGGCGGTGTTCTGGACGGAAGAAACGGCGGAGGCGCGAGTTATAGCAGGGGAAGAAGGAAAACAGCTCCGGCGCACCCTTTGCCGTGATCCAACCGAGCCACCGAGGCAGCAGGAGGTGGCGCGGGCTCTCCCTCGGGCGCGGGTTCAACCGGGAGCTGGCGCGCTCCCGCTGTTCGACCGCCGTCGGCTGAGGCGGCAACCCCAGTGGGTGGCTGACAAATGGGCCCCACCTCCCCCCTTTGTTTAATCTAACTTTCTCTGATTTTTTCCATCCAGCAACTCAAAATTTAAGGCTAGACTTTCACCCCAAGTTAGGTTTGAATTTGCTGAATTCAGAGGGTTTGAATTCGGTGTGAAATTTGGATGTGATTTGATCATTTGAATTTGAAAAAAAAAGTTTGAATTCTCCACTTTGTATTGCCTCAAAAATATAGCACACCAGCTCCAAAGTATCCAATTTTTGGCATGACTGCTTATTACAAGGCGGAGAACACATTTGTGAAACCCAATTTTCAAATTGAGGGAATTGGAATTTGAAACTGAATTTGAAATTCAGAATAGAGGGCTTTCCCTTTTAATCCCAAACAAATATTGAAACTCCTCCAAATGAGCTGAAATTTGGAGGGGTGAATATTTGGACTATGAAGATCCAAGCTATGCATTTAGATCCCCATGTTTGGAAGTTTTGGGAAGTCTAAACCCTCACTTTGATCTTACCCCATTATAATTCAAAGTTTTAATTCTCCTCATTTTTCATAAGTGCACATGAGCAGAATTTTTTCTTGCTACCACTTTTGGGAATTTTACATTCCTCCCCCCTTAAAAAGAATCTCGTCCCGAGATTCTAAAGGAAAAGAAAAGTGGGGAAAACTTTACCGAGTATATGATGATAGCAAGTCCGGATAATATGTTCGTAAATAGTCCTCGCTTTCCCATGTCGCCTCATCAGCGGTATGGTTACTCCACAAGACCTTGTAGAACCATAAGGTCCGGTTTCTTGTGGCACGAGTCTTTTCATCGATAATCCGGATGGGATACTCCGTGTACGTGAGGTCCGGTTGAAGAACTTCTATGTATTCTGTACGGATTTCAGCAGAGGGTTTGAGGCACTTTCTCAGCTGAGAGATGTGGAAGACGTTGCGAATGCCTGCGAGCGACGCTGGTAACTCCAGGTGATAGGCCACGGGTCCGCATCTTTCAATTACGGCGAAGGGACCAATGAACCGTGGCGCAAGTTTACCCTTCACTCCGAAACGGTGAACTCCCTTCATCGGAGACACACGGACATAAACATGGTCCCCGATGTCGAAGTGGAGAGGGCGGCGTCTCTTATCCGCATAGCTCTTCTGACGAGATTGAGCAGCCTTGAGATTGGCTTGTATTACTCGCACTCGTTCTTCAGCTTCATTCACAAGTTCAATGCCGTAGATGACTCGCTCGCCAGACTCGCACCAGTTGAGAGGTGTGCGACATTTCCGGCCGTAGAGAGCTTCATACGGCGCCATCTTGATGCTAGCTTGATAGCCATTGTTGTAAGAAAACTCCGCCAACATCAAATGATCGTCCCAATTCTTGCCGTGGTGGATGGCACACGCGCGTAGCATGTCTTCAAGCACTTGATTCACCCGTTCAGTTTGACCATCTGTCTGCGGGTGATACGCGGAGCTTCGGATCAGTTTGGTCCCCAACGATGCGTGCAGCTGTTCCCAAAACCGAGAGACGAACAGCACACCGCGATCTGAAATGATGGAGCGGGGAACACCGTGCAAACATAAGATCTTTGCAATGTACAGCTCCGCATATTGCTTGGCCACGTACTTTGTATGTACGGGAATGAAATGAGCCGACTTGGTTAGTCGATCGACTATCACCCAAATCGAGTCATGTTTGTGAGACGTGAGAGGTAATCCGACTATGAAGTCCATGCTGATATCCTCCCACTTCCATGCCGGAATGTTCAATGGTTGCAGCTGTCCGGCTTTACGTATATGGTCGGCCTTCACACGCCGACACGTATCACATTCGGATACGTATTTTGCGATTTCTCTTTTCATCCGTGTCCACCAAAATCTGGTTTTCAGATCCTGGTACATCTTGTTGCTGCCCGGATGAATAGAATACTTGGACAGATGAGCTTCGTTCAAGATTTTCTTCCGAAGCTTCATGTCGCGGGGTACCACTATACGGTCTTTAAACCATAGAGTGTCGTGTTCATCTCTTCGGAAGCATTTCATTTCGCCATTCTCCATCTTTCTCCGAATGTGCGACATTCCCATGTCTTTCTTCTGAGCTTCCATAATCTCCTCTCTTATGGTTGGGATGAGAGCAAGATTATATAATGCCCCATATGGAACCAAGTACAGACTTGGCTCCTCCTCTTCAGGTGGGGTGATGGTCAGATTGTTGACATGAGATTTGTGGCTTAAAGCATCAGCAACCACATTTGCCTTCCCGGGATGGTAGTGAATCTCGATCTCATAGTCTTTGATCAACTCTAACCATCTCCATTGCCGCATATTCAACTCCTTTTGAGTGAAGATATACTTCAAAGTCTTGTGGTCAGTGTAGAGGTGCACTAAGTTCCCAAGTAAATAGTGCCTCCACATCTTCAAGGCCAATACCACAGCAGCAAGCTCTAGATCATGAGTCGGATAGTGCTGCTCATGGTTACGGAGTTGACGTGAGCCATAGGCGACCACTCTTCCTCCTTGCATCAAAACACAGCCAAGCCCGATACCGGACGCATCACAACATACGTCGAAGGGCTTGGTTGTATCCGGTTGAGCTAACACCGGGGCTGTTGTAAGATGCTTCACTAATGCTTGGAAAGCTTCTTCGCAAGCTGAGCTCCAAACATATTTGATCCCCATCTTCAACAGTTCAGTCATCGGCTTAGCAAGCTTGGAGAAGTTCGGTATGAATCTCCGGTAATATCCTGCTAACCCGAGGAAACTTTTGACTTCATGGACTGATGTGGGGGACTTCCATTTCAGCACTTGTTCGATTTTGCTTGGATCAACTGCAATACCTTCTGCAGAAATAACGTGACCAAGGAATGGCACTTGGCTGATCCAAAACTCGCACTTGCTGAACTTGGCATAAAGCTTATGGTCTCTTAATCGCTGAAGTACGATATGCAAGTGTTTGGTGTGTTCTTCTTCAGTCTTGGAGTAAACCAAGATGTCGTCTATGAACACTACCACAAACTTGTCCAACTCCGGCATGAACACTGAGTTCATGAGATACATGAAGTGTGCCGGGGCGTTGGTGAGACCAAAGGACATGACGAGGTATTCATATAACCCATATCTCGTCGAGAATGCCGTCTTCGGAATATCTTCCGCTCGGATCTTGATTTGATGATATCCGGAGCGAAGATCCATCTTGGAAAATACACTCGCACCCACAAGTTGATCGAAGAGAATATCGATGCGGGGCAGTGGATATTTATTCTTGATGGTGACGGCGTTGAGAGGTCGGTAGTCCACACACAACCTCAAGGTTTCATCCTTCTTCTTCACAAACAGCGCCGAGCATCCCCATGGTGAGGAACTCGGTCGAATGAAACCCTTCTTCATCAAATCGTTGAGCTGCTCCTTTAGTTCAGCCAGCTCATTTGGAGCCATCTTATATGGTCTCCGTGAGATTGGTGTCGTCCCCGGTACGAGTTCAATCTTGAACTCGACATCTCTTTCGGGTGGCATGCCCGGAAGATCATCCGGAAAGACATCCGGGTATTCGCGGACCACACAAATATCCTCAAGTTTCATGGCTTCCGTGTTATATGTGGCTGGGGTTTCTTGAACCAAACGGTCAAGAATAAGAACATGTGGTTCATGAAGTGGAGAGTTTAAACGAACCACACGTGGAATGATGTCAAGAACAGCACCATGGCGATGTAGCCATGACATTCCTAAAATGACATCAAGTTTTTGACTCTCTAATATGATTAGAGAAGTCGGATATAGATTTCCACCCAACTGTAATGGTGCTCTATAGACCATCCTATCAGCTGTTATTTTCCCACCCGGAGAACATATCAAATATGAATTATTTGTGGGAATGATAGGCAGTTGATATTTAATAACATAAGACTGACTTATGAAATTATGGGTGGCAGCGGAGTCAAAAAGTATGACTACGGGATGATCTAAATAGGAGAACGTACCCACGAGGACGGATTCGCCTTCCGGCACGTCTTCGATGGCTAAATGATGGACGTTGCCGGGTTTTGGTGCAGGTTTCTTGGACTGATTGCGGGGCTGATTAGCGCCCTGATATGGTGCTGCACCCCTGCCCTGTCACGGCTCGGGGCAGTCCCTCGAAATGTGCCCGGCACGGCCACACGTGTAGCACGCGTAAGGTGTCGGGGTCCCGCCGACTTGAGGACGGAATCCTGGTGCACGCTGTTGAAACTGGGGCGCACGCGGGACCATCCTTTGCTGCTGTTGCTGTGGTGGATACATCGGTCGGAAGCCCGGCGCATTATATTGTCGACCGCGAAACTGAGGCGGTCGTGCCGGTGGCTGCCATCTCTGACCGGATGGTGAGCGATACACCACGCGGTATTTTTGGGGCGTCCCACCACTGCTGCTTGTCAGTGCGCTGCGTTTCCTCTTGTCAGAACCGCGCTCGCGCTGAGAATTCTCCTATAGAATCGCGGCATTAACTAGGTCGTTGAATGTGCCGCAATTACTCTGGGCGAGATGGACCTTCATCTTGGAGTTCAGGCCCCAGAAGAACGCATTGCGCTTGTTGTCTTCTGTGCCCACAAATCCTGGCGCATACTGCGCCAGCGGATTGAATAACCTGGAGTACTCATGAGCACTCCTCTCGCCCTGTCGTAGTCCCAGGAACTCCTGGAGCTTCATTTCTATCACACCGGGAGGTATGTGATAGGCGCGGAACGCCTCCCGGAACTCCGTCTATGTGACGGCATGGCCAGCCGGTAAGGAGGCGATGTAGTTCGCCCACCAGGTACCGGCTTCTCCTTGAAGCTGTTGCGCTGCATACAGCGCCTTCTGGTGTTCGGTGCATCGTAGTAGCCCGAACTTTGCCTCTAGAGTGCGGATAAAGCTGTCTGCCTCCAAAGGTTCTTCAGCCTCCGTGAAGACCGGTGGATGGGTCGCCATGAATTCTGAATATGAACTTTGTTGGGGCTGGCGTTGCCCATTGTCTTGGCGTCCTCCCTGATGGGACGCATTTTGCTGCACTAGCATCCGCAGCAACTCGGTTTGCTCGTCGCGCGAGCCGAGCACTGCGGCGAGAACCTCCGCAAGATTCCTTGGAAGTTCTGGCGGTGGAGGAGGTGGTTGCTGCTGCGTCGTGGTTTGCTCCGGAGGTGGAGACTCATCACCACGAACTTGACTCGGACCTCCCTCCTCTTGCGTTGAACGTGTCCGCACCATTCTGCATTCATACCATTCAAACGATCAGCACATGTGGGTTTAGCTCATCCAGTCTATACAATAGTAATACGAGAATGGGATAGACAATGCGCATATCAAGCACACATATGGATAAAGTATAAACTTTATGCAACATATACATCCCTGGACCATGTCCCATGATCGAGTTCCAAAGTATTGAACTTTATGGGTTAAAAGTTCATTTCGACCATCGGTGTCACCATGAGATGTTAAGTGTGTTAGCATGCGTAATTCCTCGCTATTGTATTGGACCCAAACCTGTACTAACTCGAAGTGATATGTCAAATGCATAAACCCTTCGACCCCAACTCGCTGTTTTACAGCAGCCACTGGACGTCAAACGGTGAAACTAAGTGTTCTGGTCGAAATACGGAAAATTCCCGAGAGCATTTGGTCTGCCCTGTTTCTGGACAGTACCAACTCATCTGAGACTTTCCATCCATTTGGAGGGAGATTTTGTTCTGGATCTCTACAGAAAAGTTGTAGAGGACTTCAAAACCTTTCCATTGGTTCGACCTATATTAAGTTATGCCCTGTTCAAGTTCAGAAAAAATTTCTGCCAAAAACAGGGGAGATTGTTCCTAAGCTTTTGGGATTGAACCTATACTCCCAATTGACTCTTAGTTCAATATAGGAGTTTACTAACCCCTAAATGGGTTCCTAAACTTCATTTTGACTCTTTTCTTTGAAAATAAACTTTTATGCAGTCGGTACTACGTTTCCTCACCAAAGAAAAATCCTACACCAGTATTCCGGCTTATACGTGTCAAATGGTGGAACTAAAGTCGTCACTCACAAACGGTTTCTACACGTCATGCACTAACGTGGTTAATGTACCTGCAGAAGAACACACAATAATGGTGCACACAAAGGTTTTAGCATTTCAGGCAGTTCCATATCATAATAAAAACATACGATCCGTATCATTGCCATACGGATCGTCCTTGAGTCAAGCCACGTCTCAAGGTACATGGTCGTGTTTTCACATCACACGACGGGGAACCCGAGTAGAGCGCGAACGGGTCGTCACGGTTGGGAATTTTATCAACCCAACGGATACCACCTACTGCCTCATGACCGTTGAGGCACGCCGATGGCGAGCGCTGCGTATGGCCCTTTGAACATTGAACGTTCAAGAGTTGCATACTATCGTGTTGCTTACCACACGACGGGCTATTCTCACTTTTCCCTAAAGCACGCTTGAGATCAGCGTTTTCATATGCTCTCAGAACCATTAAGAGGTTCAAAGACTCATATTAACTACCGTGCCAAGCCACGGTATAACCTTCCATACCATTACTCGTATGGCGAGTTACCGTAATTGACCCGCCTACGGTGGCGTACCTTACCTCTTACCTGACGTCGGAGCGTCGTTACAGAATGTATAACACATAAGTTAGCTTTTCTACCTTCATAATTAGTACTATTATAGACCTTATGTGGGCTTAATGACTAATCCTCACTCGACTACTTCTAAGTTTTAAAAAAAATTGGCTCTTTTTGAGCGTGCTATTCCCAATGCGGCTCTGATACCACGCCTGTGGGGACCACCCCGTGGTTCACCCACTACAGGATCACATAGGGTGGTGCCGTGCGATGCGGCACCCAACAGCACACACGAAAAGAATAAAGGATAACATACAAACTTTTATTTGATATAAAACAGCGGAAGTCTTTTTACAAAACCTAATTAACAGCGGAAGTTATATACATAGTTGCTCTCAAACCCTAACTAAGCAAAAGTGCAGCCGTCCAGCCCGGGGATGCTACACACTAGCAGCATGGAACCGGAGATCACGATGGCGTGCATGGCTCCAGCTCAGCTGTGTACCCCGACGGGGGCATCGCCTCGTCCTCGGAACCTTCCTCATAACTCTCACCTGCACACAGCTCAATTATTGCAACCGTGAGCACGAAGGCTCAGCAAGTCTTAACCGTTAACCCTAGGCATGGAACTCTACGTGCAAGGATATGTAATATGGGAAAAGGAATTTTCGACAAAGACACGCCTATATGTTGGTCCTTACTTTCAGTCTTATAGCAGCAGATTCATGTGCCTTAGGCAGCCCTCACATCGGAAGTCCACAATCAAACAAGAAATGCTTTCCTCCGATGTGGTGATGCCCAAAGTGGAATATAAACTTAATTAGCTCTATATCTACAGCAATCAAGGTACTCAAGACATTAAGATCAATACAGCATTTTCAGTTGGCTTATTTCACTTCTTACTACGTCATAGCACAGTGAACAAGCGGGTACTCAAATAACCGCGAGGGACGGTGATTGCAATCAAGACACACCCGGATAACACGTTGCATACACCCAATTTCAGAAGCGTGATTCCACACCCCTTCCTACTCTGTTGTATGCAACAACCTTTCAAAGGCAACCCAAATGCCGAACCGGTCCATCCGTAACGGGCAGGAGGTCCCCGCGTGGAGCGTGACTGTGCCCACCGGCAGATTTACACCTTGCTACCCTCAACCCACTCCTATTTATGGTTGGGTAAACCTCGACACACAGGTTAACCGATTACATCGGTTTCCTGGTTCCCATATGCCAGTATGCATCCGGTACTGTTCGATACTTGTCCAGTAGGGCAGCACACGGACGGTACTAAACCGACACCAACAGGGCTACACACGTGAGACCTCTGCTCACTGCTTCCTATCCCCCCTGCTGGGTCTCATTTTCATACAACTCAAGCCATTATCTACCACTTTTCTTTCCGGTGATAAGTACTATCTCGTGAGTAGCTTCCAACCACTCGACTTCTACCGAAAACCTAAACAATAGCATGGCATTCCTCTACTCGTCGAGTCTGTAAACTACCCAACCCTTATTAGGATTTAAAAGGCTATGCAATTGGGGTTTCAATCACCCTAACTCTAATGCAAGCATTCACCCTAGACATAAGTGATACAAATAAAAAGCTTTATAAAAGGTACTTAAGTGCAAACCGGGGCTTGCCTGGTTGCGAGTTAAACGGAAAGTCAGCTTCTGGTGGGAGAACGTCCAACGGCTCCGGCGTATCCTCAACTTCGGTCACTATTATGAAATGTAATAAAATACATGTATAAGTATTAAGGCTTATAGAAATTGAACTTCTATTCATTGCTACTGCTATTTAGGGTCCTTAATTGGCTTTGGGAATTTTACAGTGGATACTAGACCCTCTAAGGATGATTTGAGCCAACTTTGGAGACATGTCATTGCATAATGTAGTCTTTAAAATTCCTACAAGTACAATGCTTATCGGAATTTTGAGCCCAAATCAGGAGATTGACATAGCTAATGGTGGAAGATCTGATTAGGGTAAGTCTCCATGGTTCTAAAAAAATTTGTTTCACCATTTTTGGAGCTACCATCAGAGAGATATGAATTTTTGAACTTAGACAGGAGTTCTGAAAAAGCTTCTGTTTAAATTCGAATTTTCAAATAAAGGCTGAACTTGAGAAGGTAATTTGACCTAGAAAATGACCTCCAATGAAGCCCAGATTTTTACTGGAGATCAGTATCTATGAAGAGGATTTGCTACCCAAATTTCGGAATATTTCATAAAGAATTGCTCCTGTAATAAATCCCTAAAGGATTAACTAAAAACAATTCTACGGAAATTCCTGGGAATTTTCATAGCCAAAAGTTGATTTCTCTGTGAAGTACTCCTCATGAGGAATCCAACAAAATTGGTCTCACTTTTTTTTGGAGTTTTCTACACAAAGTTATGGGCTTGCAAAGATCAGCTAAATTCTGGAATTATTTCTCTAATAGAAACTTCAAATAATTTGGCTGGGCCCACTGTTTTAAGTCGGACCAGTCAGATTTCGGCAACACCGGGGGCTACGGGGTTCTTCCCGCGCAGCCACAGTCAATCCCGAGCCGCAGTCCGATCCCCGCGCGCAGACGGAGGCTGACCGGTGGGATCCGGCCCTCCTTCGTCTTCCTCGTGCTGCCCGCGCCTCCCGCGGCGGCGCACGCTGGCAAGGCTCGCCGGGACGGGGTTCCCATGGTCCAACTTCGTCAAACTCGCCGCCTGTGAGTTCTACACCGTGCTGAACACGATGGTGGGGTCGGAAGCCGATGACAACGGCCGGAACGGTGCATGCACCGGCGACCGTGTTGAACCTTACTTCGGCGACCTCGCTCTCCCTCAACAGTGGGTCTTTCAGGCTAGGGTTGGCTCCAAAAGCACCAGTGTCCCATGGACAACACCGACCCATAGCTCGCTCTCCATGGAAACCACCGGAGAGTGGACCTCACCGGCAACCCGAGCCCGCAAAACTCCGGCGGCGACAAAAACTCGATACCTGGCATCTCTACTTGATCTTTTGAGCTGCTAGGACTTCGGGAAGATGCGTAAGCATGTGCTGGAGCTACTCTAATCTCATCTAGCACGGAGCTACCCCGAGCACAACGATTTTTTTTGTTAGACCCGGCTCTATCCGTCGGTGTACCGTTTGGGGAAACGGTGAAATTCTCGCCACCGATTCTAGCAATCGCTAAACAGTTTCCGGCTACACGATCAGGACATGTGAACGCACCTTTCTTGTGTAGGGAAGGGGCGGTGACACCGGCCGTAGCGCGCTGTCCACGGCGACCACCTTCGGTTCGTCCGCGTTCACCCGAGGATCGTGGCTATTCTGCCAATATCCGGAGCAATCACGTTCGGGGCAGGGAAGGAGAAGTGCTGGAGAGCTAGAGCACTGCCTGGCGATGCTCTTTGCTGTGGACGGAAGAAACGGCGGAGGCGCGAGTTATAGCAGGGGAAGAAGGAAAACAGCTCCGGTGCACCCTTTGCCGTGATCCAACCGAGCCACCGAGGCAGCAGGAGGTGGCGCGGGCTCTCTCTCGGGCGCGGGTTCAAACGGGAGCTGGCGCGCTCCCGCTGTTCGACCGCCGTCGGCTGAGGCGGCAACCCCAGTGGGTGGCTGACAAATGGGCCCCACCTCCCCCCTTTGTTTAATCTAACTTTCTCTGATCTTTTCCATCCAGCAACTCAAAAATTAAGGCTAGACTTTCACCCCAAGTTAGGTTTGAATTTGCTGAATTCAGAGGGTTTGAATTCGTTGTGAAATTTGGATGTGATCTGATCATTTGAATTTGAAAAAAAAAGTTTGAATTCTCCACTTTGTATTGCCTCAAAAATATAGCACACCAGCTCCAAAGTATCCAATTTTTGGCATGGCTGCTTATTACAAGGTGGAGAACACATTTGTGAAACCCAATTTTCAAATTGAGGGAATTGGAATTTGAAACTGAATTTGAAATTCAGAATAGAGGGCGTTCCCTTTTAATCCCAAACAAATATTGAAACTCCTCCGAATGAGCTGAAATTTGGAGGGGGTGAATATTTGGACTATGAAGATCCAAGCTGTGCATTTAGATCCCCATGTTTGGAAGTTTTGGGAAGTCTAAACCCTCACTTTGATCTTACCCCATTATAATTCAAAGTTTTAATTCTCCTCATTTTTCATAAGTGCACATGAGCAGAATTTTTTCTTGCTACCACTTTTGGGGATTTTACAGCGCCACCACCACTGCTGGGTGGAGTGCTGCGCTTCAGCTGCTCAGCCGCCAACTCCCACTGAGCATCTTCTTGCATTATCGCGGCATTGACGAGGTCGTTGAAGGTGCCGCGATTACTTTGGGCGAGATGTGTCTTCATCTCGGGGTGTAACCCCCGATAGAAATGCTCCCGCTTCTTCTCCTCGGTGGAGACGTAATCCAACGCATATTGCGCCAGATGGTTGAAGGCACGGGAGTAGTCATGGGCACTCCTCCCGCCCTGCTTCAGCTCCAAGAACTCTTGGAACTTCCTCTTCATTATCCCGGGAGGAATATGATAGGCGCGGAACGCCTCCTGGAACTCTTCCCACTCCACGGCATGGCCAGCCGGACGTGAGGCGACATAGTTCGCCCACCAGGCACCAGCGGCACCGTGAAGCTGCTGCGCCGCGAACAGAGTCTTCTGCCGCTCCGTACATTGGAGCAGCACGAACATGAACTCGATTGTCCGCAGCCAGTTGTCGGCCTCCAGTGGTTCTTCTGCTTCAGTGAACACTGGAGGGTGCATACTCATGAAGTCCGAGTACGTCACCTCACGGGACTCATGAGGCCCCCTCTCTTGACGCCCACCAGCCTGGGACGTATTCTGCACAATCGTGTGGAGCAGGTCGATCTGCTCCTCACGATTCCCCACCAGTGCCGTTATCACATCCGCTAGGGTAAGCGGAGGCGGCGGTGGTGGTTGTTGCTGCGGGGTGCTGTCGTAGGAAGGTGGCTGGGAGTCATCGCCTCCCTGCTGGCTAGAGCCACCAATCTCGTGCGTGGTCCGAGTGTGAACCATCTGCAACCATACGACATTAAACATCAGTCCCGCAACATACTGCATGCAGTCCAATAAAATAAGCGTAAAACATAATGACATTAAAACATGCGATACATCTCGTATACGGATAATGTAATAACTTAGCACAAGCTACACCATTACCAGACCACATACAAGCTAGTTAAATCCAGCTTGATGAACCCCCTCTTTGGAAGCTCACCACAACTAGGTTTGGTCACTACAAGACGTTACTATCGCTTGGTCATCACGTATACCACCCTTTTATCTTCAATACGACAACAACATGGTCTCTAGCGAAAGAAACTTGAGTTAGGCATATACTCAAATCTTTCACTAGTTGAAGATAACCACTCGTGAGTATGTTCTACCCCATTGGAAGTACTCAAACCCCCCCTTAGGGTACAACAAGCTCTCAAATGAGTTCAACTGTCATTCCTCTGTCAGAATGACCAGTTTCTACATATCCAAGATTTTGATCTGGTTCTGGGCAATTTCATGACTCATGTAGCATACCAAAGTTAAATTTAACTTCAGTATATTTCCAACGAGTATTTATTTGCCCTAATATCAGCTCTGGTTCAAAAGTTAGGGTAATTCAAAGTCAACAAAATTTCTGGCAGAATTTCAACAGCACTTCCTTTGGAAGTTGCTGTTTTCAACTCATATTTCCACTGAATTCCGTGCTGAAATTTCAGAAACCTTGAATTCCAAAGATGTAACGCATCTTATACCCTTTCTAAAGATGTATCATATGATAACTTTAGATTTTTCTACAGGGAGTTATGCTTGAAAAACAGAATAGTCCAGAGGGTGTTTTGGATCTGTCCTGGTTCTGGACAGTTTACAATCCTCTGAGATTTATGCCATCTTAAGGTGTGTTTCAGCTCTGGGAGTCTACAACAAAGTTGTAGGGTACTTACACACCTTTCCAGAACTATATCCAACACCTCCATTGGCCAAATGACCTGTGAATCATGCTCTCTTAAAGTTCAGCAAACTTGCTGCCCCAAAACAGAGCACTCTGTTTTTCAATCCTTTGGAGCTACACTAATCAACTATCAATTTTTTCTACCCAAGCAGGGTCCTAAATGTTGAAACTTAGTGATTTTAATTCCTTGTTATCATTATCTTTCATGCACATGCCTATGATATATCGGTACTATGTTCCTCACAAAAGAAAATCCTAACCGGATTATACCGGCATATACGTCTCAAGTGTGACACTAAACGGTCTCTCGCACACGTTTACTACACGGATACATACGTGGTTAGTACCTGCAGAATATCACACAATAGTGATGCACTCAAAGGTTGTGTTTCCATTTCAGGCAGGACCATATTTGAAATTAAATACAAACGCCTGTATCATTGTCATACGGTCGTCCTTGAGCTAAGTCACGTCTCAAGGTACGTGATCGTGTTTCAACACCACACGACGGGGAACCCAAGTATGTCATGAATGGGTCGTCACGGTTGGGAATGTTATCAGATACCACCTACTGCTCTGAAGGGCACGCCAATGGCAAGCGCTGCGTATGTCCTCCTGGGCTATTTCCAGACGAACACACTCTCGCGTTACTGACCACGCGATGGGGTCTCCACTTACTTGCCTAATGCACGCTAGGTATCAGCGTTTCATATGAACTCAGGAACATGGGGAGTTCAAGAGTTTCATATTGACGTCTCACACCAAGCTGTGAGACCTATCCCTGAACCATATCCCTCGTCAGGGGAGCTAACCGAAATTGAACCGCTTTCGGTGGCGTTCCTTACCATTCTTACCAGAGCGTAGGTGCGTCGTTATATAATGAAAATTCAGAATTATAACACGTAAGTTAGTCTTTGCCACTTTAGGTTACTATTCTAATATAGTCCTTACTTGGGCAAACTACCGAATCCTCACCGTAACCTAAGTTTTCCCGTAATACAGTCCTTAAGTACTGTGCTATCCCCAATGCGGCTCTGATACCAGGCTGTGGTGGACCGGAGTCCGCTCATCCAGGATCGCAGAGGGTGGTGCCGCACTATGCGACACCCGACAGCACACGTCATGAGGACACATTTTTATTACAGGGAAAACAAACTGAAACTGTACAAACTGGTACAATCTTCAGTTACAAACTATTGTTTATATTACACAGCGGAAGTCTAAATTATACAACTCACGCCCGCCTATCTAGCAAAAGTCGGCTGCCCAGCCCTAGGGCAACCCACACTAGCTGCACTCCTCAGCTCAGCGGGGCGTGTACGGCTCCCACTCAGCCGTGGTCCCCGACGGAGGGTAACCCTCGCCGGTGGACTTGTAACCCGAGTCCGTGGGTGGCTCCTCACCTGAAAAACACTTAAGCAGCAACCGTGAGCACGATGGCTCAACAAGACTTAACCGACTCACCTAGGCATGAAATCTACATGTAGGGTATAATGAACATGGGATGGTAAAATTTCAGCAAACGGACACGCCTATAGTTTAGCCTTAGTTCATCTTTTAGCCACAAGTTAACAGTTCCTGAATTTGAAATTTAGTAAGCCATATTTGGTGGCACACATGTAGCAATGCAATTATATCATACAGCAGAATTGAATCATAACATTCCGTAAATTATCTACGTTATGACGCAGTGAACAAGCGGTACTCGTCACCGCGAGGGACGGCGAATCGACTCGATATACACCTGCAGGGATACCTGAAGAGCACGTCGCGTACGCCCACCCGTGGAGCTGCACAGCACACTCACTCGATGTCGTACGGGACAACCTTTCACCCAACAGCCCAAACGTCGAACCGGTCGCACCGAAACGGACAGGAGGTTCCCTACACGGAGCATCCCTCTATGCCCGTTAGCAGATTTCCACTTTGCTGCCCTCAACCTACACCTATAAATCGGTGTGCTATGCCTCGACGCCCGGAGGTTTAGGTTACATCGGTTTATCGGGGCCCATATATCCGATATGCCTTCGGTACGTTCAATACTTGCTCAGCAGAGCCGCACACGGATCGGTCCTCAATCGACACAGACAGGGCTGCGCACACAAGACTTCCTCTTGCTGCGCCCTAGCCCCTACCTAGTCTCATTTTTGTTACTAAAGTGATCTCACATCACTCAACCGAACCCGTGTGTCCCAAGCCTAAACTCGCGAGTAGATTCCAACTACTCGACTTGTACCGAAGTCCTATGAATTATTAAGCATAGCCTGTCTACGCGAGGTCTTAGACACTACCCTCACTCTTATAGGCAACTTCTGTTTATGCAAGTGGGGTTTCATCCATCCTACACCTAATGCACATTCATACCTCACACTAGACATGTAAACAAACCAAAACTTTATAACAAGGTTAATGCAAACCGGGGCTTGCCTTGTTGCTGCTGGTCAGTGATTAGGTCTTCGTCCAGAAGGAGGAAGTCAAGTACTTCCGGAGTCTCCTCGCCTTCGGCGACTACACGTTAATGAGATACTACATGTTAATTCAAATGCAATGTGTAAACTTGAATAAGTAATTCCTATAACTCTAGCTATCCCTCCCCTTTGGCTCTAAAATTTTTATGGTGGCTTTGTAGGGTCCTACCCAGAGTATTGACCAAGTTTCATTTGAAACAAAGTTCATTTGAGCTTTGTACAAATAAAAGCCTATTTGGTCAATAATTGAGCCTCTAAGTAATTCCAGGGGTTTTCATGGCTCCAACCATTACTTTCTGGAAACTATAATTTAAGATGGTTCTAATGGAATTGGTTTCATGTCATTTGATGAATTTTAGAGGAAGTTATGCCCTAAACAAGATTTGAGAAAATTTGAAAAATGTTTCTGTACATTTTTCTATTTTCTCAGGGTAGTTCTCTTAATCACCCCATCAGGGCGACTAAATGAACATGGATGAGTCTGAAAATTTTCTGTGACTCAAGGATTTTCCAATGAACCACTCAGCCAAATTTCAGAATTTTTCATGAAGTAATTCTCCAGATAAAATTCCCAACAGTTTAAATTTTAGGGATTTAATTCTGGAAAACTATTAATTTTCATGAGCTGAAATTTGTATTGCTGGAAAGTACTCACCATCTTGAGTTCAGCAAAGTTTGGTTCACTGAATTTGGAGCTTCCTACACAAAGTTATGACTTTCTAAAGTTCACGCTGATCCCTGAATTATTTTCCTACAGAGAATCCTCTCCCGCGCTAAACCAGAGGCTGACAGCGGGGCCCGCCCATTTAATTTGAACTAACCGCGCGCTCGCGCGCGATTAGCACAGCAGCTGACACGTGGGACCCCGCCCTTCATCTACCTCCCGACGCCGCCGCCCCGAGCCGCCGGAGCTCCGGCGAGGTCGGAGTTCCCGGCGATCTAGCTCGCCGGCGATGGTGAGACTCGCGCCCCAACATAATTTCGGACGCTGAACACGCTGGACACCCTGCCGCCGCCGGCTAACCGCCGTAGCTCACCGGCGACGAGTTCTATGCCTCTGTGTTACCTCAGCAACGTGTTCCCGCCCTCCTGACCATCTCCTTCGCGCGCTAATCGCGTCACTACGTTCAGGGGGACCTCGGGAAGCTCGGCATGACCTCGGTTGGAACTGAAACGGCCGGGAACCTGGACCCCACCGGCGACCCCCTCTTCCGCCAAACTGTTCTATGGTGAACCTAGGGTTCCGGCGGTGGTTTCCTTCTGGGTTTTGATCGAGAAGGGTCACAAGAACCTCTAGATGCTCTCTCACAGCTCCGTTCGACCTCCCACCCGGCAATCTTCCCGAATTTCTCCTAAACCTAATCTGGTCCCGAAATGAGCTCTCCGACCTAAACTGGAAAATTCTCCGCGCACAAAGGTTGAACCTTGGAACAGTTTGCGCGGTGGTCTCGAGGACAAGCTAGCGCTCCACTTTCCTATGGAGGTCGAGGCCGGAGGATGACCACAGCTTGGGTGGCAAACGATTGGAGCTCGGGCGATTAGGCGGCTGGTTGCGGAAACTCGCGAAAACAGAAACTCGCCGGCAGTCTCGTGCCTTTTATAGGCACTGAGGGCGGTGGAGGGCACGACACCTGCTGTGCCACCTCCCACGCCGAAGCAAGAGATGGCCGGCTGAGGCTGTCGGGCGCCGACGCCGTAGCTGGCTGGCAAGTGTGCTCGGTCGAGAGAGAGTCGGCTGAGTATGCTTCTGTGCTAAGTCTACTGACAAGTGGGCCCTCTTCTCCCCTCTAATCCTTTCTCCCCCTTCTGCTGCAAATATCCAAGCTACTAAACATTGAATGCTAGACTTTGCCACCAAGTTACAGTTTGAATTTGGGTTCTCCATTTGAAATTTGTTTGGCCAACTTTGCTTCACATTTAAACTGAAATTCAAATTCAGTTTTGAATTGTTGCAAATTTGGCTCCCGACAAGATGAACTCCAATGGGGATGAAAATTGGTGGACTAACTCAGACAAATGTGCTGAGTTTAAATATGAAGCTAACTTTTGAATTTTAGTGATGAAAGCTGCTGCAATTTGAATTTACATTCAAATTGGCCTCTTTTTCAAATGCCTCCAAATGTGCCTCAAAAAGTCTTGGATTTGCATGAAATTTGGCCTGAACCTTCCCAAGACTTTTTAAGTTCTAGGGGTGAGCTCAACCTCTCAGGTTCATGTGTAGAAATCCTACTTTGTGAAAGTTAGGGCTTTCCCCTCTAATCACTCTTTTGATGGCGGTTACTTGCTCTTCACAATTCTTCACAAGATATACACAACAAAAAATGTGGTGTTGTGAGGTAATGAAAATTTTTTGCAAGTCCCTTTTCTTGGGCTTTTATAGACGGCCGGCATTTCCTCTGACCATCTGTGAGAGAGAGTTGAGTGCAATAGAGGTTAGAAGGTTTAGAGTGATCCCTCCCAACTATATGCATCAAGGTGGATGAACTATATATCATCCTATATGAGGGTGTGAACAAGTGCCGAAGCATCTCACATCTCCCTACTATGTGTGGATATGGACAACTCTGAAACGTCCCACAACTCACACTAAGCACTTAAGCACAACAATCATCATAAAAGTTCAGCACACAACTCCTATTCAAGGCTTACTCAATGGGGGTCCTATGTGGTTTGGGGTGATACCAATCTGTGACTACCAATCTGTGACTTTGTCCTATGGTCTATGGGGTTCTAATGCCAACCTATGCATTCTACCTAGGCTTGCATCCTATGTTCAGCGTGGCTCCTAATACCAATCCGCGACTAGGCTTGCGTACTACGGTCAACCGTGGTTTTGCTACCAATATGTGATCAACCTAGGCTTGTGACCTACAGTCAACCATGGTAGCTTGATACCAATCTGTAAATTGTACCAATCTGTGATCTTATCTAGACCGGTGACCTACAGTCAACCGTGGTATCTATACCAATCTGTGACTAGGCATGGCAGCTCTAATATCAATCTGTGATTTCTATCTAGGCGTGTGACCTACGATCAACCGTGGCTCTGATACCAATCCATGACGCCCCGGTTCTGTGAGAAACCTGGACTGATGCGTATGTGTGCCCAAGATGTTCATCACACATACACATATAATCCACAGACTGAATTTCAGAATAATACCATGAATAAAAGGGTTTATTACAATGTCTCATGAGTATTAGACTCATTCTAGCAGCGGAAGTCTTATCTTAGCAGCGGAAGTCTTATTCTAGCAGCGGAAATCTTCTAAACTATTGTGGAAGCAAACTAAGCAGCAGCAGCGGCTCCATCTCTACTCCACAGGCAAGGTTTAGGGCAGATTACATGCCTAATACTCCATGTGGTCTTCATAGTACTCCTCTCCTGTCGCTGATGATGAAGTAATAATGCAAGTTTGAGTACATGGTGTACTCAGCAAGTGCGGGAAAATATGATATGTAGCTCACAGCAAAGTAGTTATAAAAAGGCTCATTGCATAAAAGCAAAGTTTATTTCACAAAACATGGTAAAACAGCAACTAACTTTAAGTGAATGTAATCCCAACATGTATTTAAACATCAACATACCTCCATCATGATTCACCACTTTTCTTGTCTCAACCAGACATTTATCTTGCTCAACATTTCACATGCTCATGAATACCATCATGTATTCACTACCATCTCATCTCATATTCAATTCCGTCTCAAATGAGACCAATGCTCATTGCCATGACTCAACAGTCATGCAACCAATCTCATTACCTGGACTCAACAGACCCGAAACCAATTTCAAAGACCAAACCAAAACCAAACCAATTACCATCCCAATAACCATCCCATCTAATCATATGAGTTGTTCAGGCGCTCATGACCGTAAGCCCGACTATCATGATAGTTTTACACTCTGTAGAGGTGGCACCACTTTACCCATAAGTTTGTGATTTCGTCGCCCGTCGGCGACTGCAGAACCTCCATTATACCAGTACACAACCGTCGGTGTATGGCCAAGAAATCACAAAATAGCCTTTACAAAGGGGCTACTAGATGTATGGACTCACTAAGGTTTCACCAGCAGGCTAGAATCTCCAATTCTCCCACCCACGGGCCCCCTCTTGTGCCATGCAGTTCCTAGGGCAGTCCTCACTCGACTCCCATTCCCCACACCTTCCACGGTCCATAATAATTTAGCAACTTACCTAATTAGTCAGCTAAGCCACACCCATATTTGTCCTTGTGGTGGCACTGTTATCCTAGCATGGCTGGCATGAACCGGTCCTAAGATCTACTGAAAGTAAATCACCATCTCATCTACCTCATCCACAACCAAGCTTGCCTAGATCTCCCTCTGATTCATGTTCATTAACATCAAGTTCTCATTGTCATTACTCATACGAGTGCAGTTATGTAACATCTCTAAGCCTGTTAAAGAGGGGAATTTAAAATTTTTGGACGTAATGCATGTGGTGAAACAATTCAAATTCAAACTGGAATTAAATTTTGAATCAAAACAGAAAAGGAAAAGGAAAAGAAAAAAGAAAAAGAAAAACGGCCAGTGGGCCGAAACCCAACTCAGCCGGCCCAACAGCCCGCGGCTGTTTCGCCCTCCCCCTCTCTCTGCCGCGCGGGACCCACCCGTCGGCACCTTCGTCTCCAACCGCCACCCGGTTCTCTTCCGAGCTCCAACGCCCGATCGCACCTGCCCTCTCCGGATTCTGCGCACCCAGAGCCGCGATCTCCAGTCCACGCGTGCGGCACCATCTCAATCGACCCCGCCGCCCTCCCTCGCCCATTTAAACGCCGAAATGCGCTCCTTTTTCCTCCGCGATTGGCCCGCCTCAGTTCCAGGTGAGAACCGAAGCTCCCATCGCCGTTTTCTTTCGATCTCCGTCTGTTCTCTCCGATCTAATGTGTGTAGTGCGTCCTGCCGCCGCTGGGGAGTCTTGCAGGTGAAGGATACCCGGTGTTTTGCACTCTAGACACAGCTCCGGTGAGCACCGCCGCATTTTCCCCTCGGACCTCGTCGCCGACCGCCTTCCAGGGCCTCCGAGCTCAAGAAAAACACTGAGGTTAGACCCCCTACCTCCCCTCTTCCGTTCTATGCTAAGAAATCCAAGTTTTAGGAAGTATAGACGAAAACCCGGAACTCTCCGGTGAGATCGCCGCCTCCCGCCGCCGCGCGCCGCCGGGCAGCACCGCCCGCACACGGCCAGGGCGACGTGGCCCCCTGAGGCCCGTCCATTTTAAATCGTGCGGTCCCGAATAGATCTAACCCGTACCGCTTCGCATTATAATCTCAGCCGTCTGTTTTAAATCCAACGGCCCACGTCACCCCTGCGTTATAAAGGCCGGGAATCTTACGTGCTACCCCCTGAGGACCTCGGAAAACACGAGCTAGCACCGGAAACTTCTGATCTAGCCCCTGGACCCTTAGAAATTCATGTAAATTCATTTAAAAATCAGATTTAGCCCCTGGACTTAATAGGAATTAGGAAGACCTCCCTGTTTTGCACACTTAGACCCCTGAAAATTTAGAAAATGAGAAAGGGGGCCCCACAGCAGTGTGGATTTGCGCATCAGCCCCTGAGGGTTATTAATTTTAGGAAATTGAATATTGTGAATAGGAATTAAAATTCAAACATAGGTATATGTTCAGTTTACTTATTCTAACCCTGTCGAAAATTGGTAGAACAATCTAAGATCTGAATTTAGAGGGCAAATAAACTTTTAAACTCAATGGGATTGCTGTTTTGTAATTTATATCTGAAATATACCCTTTAGGCATAAAACAAATTTAAAATGTGGGAAAATGAATCTAAGTAACCAAAAAGGAGTAGGAAAAACTTATAAAGGTTCTGTTTAGGTAATTGGAACAGTAGAAATATTTGTATGAATTTAGGTTTTTGTTTTATTGGTAGAAATTCATTTTTAGGCATAGAAAATAAATCTGAAAATGTAGGAAAATAGGCATGCATAATTAGAAAATGCTAAATAAGGTCCCCAAATCCAAAACTTCAAATTAAGATTTTGTAGAAGGCCTGAGAATCTATTTGGTGTAGGAAGTTACCTTTTATACATATTTTGTGGCTAAGAGGTGTATTACCCAATATAGAAAAGTTGTGCAAATTGGAAATTCATAAATTGTGTGCACTTAGGAATCTAAATATTAAAGCTAGAAATAATGTATATGTTTAAAAGTGCATGAATGCTTAGGATCAACATATTTAGGGTAAACACAACACTTAAATATGTGTATGACTTTCATATGTATGCATGTGTGATTTGCAAGAGTGGAAGTATGGACTATGGCTTATGGAATATTGTTTGCTTTTGCTATGTGTATTGGCATGAGTAGAACCAGCCCCAGAGCAGGTTCTCACCTTTCAAGATCAAGACTTTTCATTCCCAGAGCAGTAGGAAGAAGGCAAGTGTCCTTGACCACCTTGATCCTATACTAGGATGTGTAGTTAGAATTATTTGCATTGTCAATTGAAATATGGAACCCATGCTAGGAAGTTTCCCTAGATTTTCATTATCTTACTTCCTTGTAGCATGGGTTGGGTGTTAATTTATTATGTCATTCATTTATACTACTTATGCTTAGCCATGCTTAGAATGGGATAAATGGGATATGAGATCATCAACTTGTTTACTTTACCCTTGAATGAGATATTATGAATTATGTAGAGGTAGGGATCGAGGCAAGTTGGATGCTTTGGTTGGTGCTGTGTGCACGAGACTCGGCTTTGTGTTTAGTGCTTGCCTGGATCCCAAGGACCGGTTCATGGAGCATGTAACCTGGCTTTACCGTGCCAACCACATGCTGAGATGGGGCAGCTTGGCCAATTAATTAGGTGCATCCCCGCCGTAGTATGGGTGTTTGGATGGTGCGGGGAATAGGTGTCAGCTGGACTACCATATGAACCTCAAGGCTCAAGAGGGGGCCACTGCAGCGGGATTGGAGCCTCTTGTATGCTGTTAGGGGTGATATCTCGGTGGGCCCACACTCATTGGGAATCCCTTTGTAAAGGCCTCGTAGTGATCTCCTGGCTACACACCTCAGAAGTGTGAACGTGGCTCGCGGCCACTGGCATAATGGAGGTTCTTTTAGTCCACCCGGCAACGAGGGATGAAATCACTACATGTGGGTACAGTGGTGCAAATTCTGTAGAGTCAAAACTGTCATGAAAGCCATGCTCACGGTTAAGAGCGGCTTGGACTTATTCATGATAAGAGGATGATGGATCGGGAAGTTGAAGATGTTAAGCAGGAAGCTTAACATTGGCGATGAGACTATGTTTACTTGATATTGATGATGGGTTGAGGGATTGGGACCATTTCACCTATGTAGTAAGGTATGTGCTTATAAGCTAAGGTGATAGGTATTATTTGCGTAGTGCTTTAACCATGAGTTCAACCTCTCCTTGCTATAGCCATGCATGACATAACTTTCCCACACTTGCTGAGTACCAACGATACTCAAGCTTGCTTTTCTGTTGGTTTAAATTGCTGCTCAGGTCAAGGGGATGATGTGGTGTTCAATGACCAAGACTTCAGACCCGAAAAAGGATTCTAGATACACGGAGTCCCCCGGGCAACGCCTGTGACGGAGCCCACAAGAGTTATATTCCGCTGCTGTTTTATTTACATGTTATGAATATATTATTGTCCATCGAGACGTATGCTATGTAAGATTTATTTATATTCAAACACTTGGCTTGTAATATAATGATGCTTCACTATTTGTCGTTACATGTATGAGAAAATGATCCTGGCATACATGTGATATTCACTCGGTTGCTCTTTGGACAAACCGGGTGTGACAGAAGTGGTATCAGAGCCAAGGTTGCCCGTAGGAACGTGGACCTAGGTAGAAATGGACGTATTTAAGGACAATATTTTCTTAAAAACTATTTTACAAAGGTGTGGGTTGAAAGTGTTATTTAATGGGGTCACTTTATTCATCTTGTCCCAACTTTATTCAAAATACAATCTTTATTTAATTCTCATCTAACTTAATTTTAAATGCTTTATGTTTTAGATGGTTCGCATGGTCCACACCGCTCGCAAGTCCACCGGAGGGAGAGTTCCTGTAGCTGCCCTTGCCTTGAGAGAGGAGAACCGTCCGGTGACGTACCACTCCTACGGGTTGGCAGTAGGTGGCTTGTTGCGCCGTCTTCGGCGTATGCTCCACGCGGCCGGCAATGTTGGCAAGCTGATCTTACACTACAGCTCCACCAGCACCATCCGTGAGAAGCGGGAAGAATGGAGCTCAGAGATGAGGATTATCCATGAAAACCAGCTGCTCAAGATCCACCGCTCTCCAGCTTGTCGGGCGACTCAGGCCGATGCTGAGAAGGATGTCACCTGGGAGGCCATCACCTGCCAGAGTTACATCAACCGTCACCACCTGGACAGGACTGAGTACATGTATGTCCTCCAGTGTGAGAGTGGCACCGCGGAGTACAAGTACCCGCCAGTGCAGCAGGGGACTTCCCACGAGCACATGGACCTGTGCCTGGAGGATGCAACTATGCTCAGCACTCGACTGCAGGAGTGCCAGCAGGAGCTTTAGGATGTTCGTGACACCCTGAAGGAGTATGAGGCGTTGCTTCGCGCCAGCTTGAGGGCGAGAGAAAGAGGAGATGGGAATGAATTGTGTGTCACCGTGAATGACACATGGACTCCTGACTCCCCAGACTGCCGGGCGAGCAAGCATCGCCGCACTTCTACACCAGCAGCTTCCCCACCTAAAGCGGAATCAGAGGGCAACCGCAATGATGAGGAAGACCCCGACGAGCCAGCTCAGTGATACGAGTTGTTTAGAGTCATTTCCCTTATTTCAGCAGGTTATCGAGTAGTCGAGTCAATACCCTATTTATTTGTTTGTTAATGTTTGGTGTGTGACGTGAGTTGTGGAAGCCATAGGCAGTTGTCCACAACCTCGTCTTTAAGTTTGCTTTGCTTTGATGTGTGAACCCCTATGAATCAATAGTGCATTTATTTTCACGTGAGACGTGACACCCAAAGATCTATGTGAAACCTTCAGAAATTGTCTAAATATTAAGGCCTCAAAAGTTTAAGTTTAAACAAATAATTTGGGAAGTTAATGCGTAATAATTTAAGTTAACGTTTGGTGATCATGATAGATGGCTGGAAGAGGAAGAGGTCGTGGTGCCAACCCCAACAACAACAACGATGAGGCCGGCAATCCTCGCCTTTCTGGAGGACAAGACAGGGGTGGTCGCCGTGAAGGAGTTGACCCTATCTACCAAATGATCGAAAATCAGAATCAGCTCATCCAGAGCCTAACTCAAGTGGTGGCCAACTTGCACCAAGCTCCACCCCCACAAGCTGCACCACGTCAACCAAGGTTGAGTGAGTTTCTGGGAACTCAACCCCCAAAGTTTGCAAGTGCTGCTGAACCTCTGGAGGCAGATGATTGGCTAAAGACCATTGAGAGAAAGATGAGGATCACACAATGCCAAGGGTATGAGAGGGTGCTGTTTGCCTCTCACCAATTGCATGGACCTGCCACTGATTGGTGGACCGCTTACGTGGCAGCCCATCATGACCCCGAGAACATCACTTGGGAAGAGTTCAAGCGAAGTTTCCGCAACCACTACATACCAAGGGGTGAACTTAAAAACAAGAGAAAGGTGTTCTTGGGACAGCAGCAAGGCAGCATGACTGTGAGGGAATAGCTCACTAAGTTCACCCAACTGTCTCGTTATGCACCACGGACATCGAAACGGATGAGCAGAAATAATACTGTTTTGTGGAAGGACTTACCATGGAAATGCAATGTGCAATGTCTTCCAACGAATATGAAAGCTTCCAAAAGATGGTAGACCGAGCGTTTGTCGTGGAAAGGAAGCTGAAGGCCTTGGAGAATGAAAACAAGAGGAAGATGGGATGGTCACACCAAGCATCAAGCAGCAACACACGACCACGTCTGATGCAGCAACCTGCAGGGCAGACGAGCCGTGCTGTGGTACCCTACCCGACACCGAGAGGGTACAACCCGAACGTCAGGCCTCCATCAGCACCAGTACAGCCGCAGCGTCAGTTTGCGCAGCAGCCACGCCCCACTTATCAACCTCGACCAGCAGGACAAGGGTCACAGAATCCACCCCAAGATAACAAAGGCCAGGCACCTAAAATTGGGGTGCAATGCTTCAACTGTGGTGAAGTGGGGCAGTACACTCATAAGTGCCCAAAGAAGAAGCCCATGCAGCCACAGCAGCAGAATGTGATGCGAGGACGGGTGAACCACGTGACCATGGAGGAAGCGCAAGAGGCACCTGACGTGGTAATTGGTAAGTTTCCTGCAAATTTACACATTGCAACCCTATTGTTCGATTCTAGTGCTACCCACTCGTTCATTGCTCAAGGGTTTGTTAAGAAACATGATCTAGCAACAACACAAATAAACCATATGTTAGCAGTGAACTCCCCAGGGGGAGAATAAGAACAAGACAAGTGTGTCCCAAGGTGAATCTAGACATCAATGGGGTAGTATTACTGCAAACCTCATAGTGATAGACTCCCAAGGGATAGATATTATTTTGGGTATGGATTGGTTGACCAAACATAAAGGTATCATCCACTGTTTGACAAGAACGGTGGAACTAACTCACACTAGTGGCACAAAAGTGAAGTTCATAGCCATGCAAGAACCTAGGAGGGTCATTAAACTCAATCAAGTTGAGGTGGAAGTGGAAGAGATAAGGATTATCAGGGAATATCCAGACGTTTTTCCGAAGGAGTTGCCAGATATGCCCCCAGATCGTGAAGTGGAATTCGCGATTGAACTAGTACCTGGAACAGCCTCAATATACAAGAGGCCTTATCGGATGAACTCCAAACAGCTGGAGGAGATCAAAGAACATATAAGAGAATTGACAGAGAAGGGGTATATTCATCCTAGTCCTCACCATGGGGAGCTCCAGTGATATTCGTACCCAAGAAGGACGGAACCCAAAGGTTATGCGTAGACTACCGTGCGTTGAATGAAGTAACCATCAAGAACAAGTACCCATTACCCCGCATTGAAGACTTATTTGATCAGTTGAGGGGATCTTGTGTATTCTCAAAGATTGATCTCAGGTCAGGATACCACCAACTGAAGATAAGGCAAACTGACATTCCAAAGACAGCTTTCGTATCTCGGTACGGGCTGTATGAATACACCGTCATGCCGTTCGGGCTAACTAATGCCCCAGCGTATTTCATGTATCTCATGAACAAGGTATTCATGGAATATCTGGACAAATTTGTGGTGGTTTTCATTGATGACATTCTCATCTTCTCCAGAGATGAAGAAGAACATGAGGGACATTTAAGATTGGTGTTGCAAAAGTTGAGAGAACACCAACTATATGCCAAGTTGAGCAAGTGTGAGTTTTGGCTGAAGATAGTTCCCTTCTTAGGACATATAATCTCGGAGGGAGGAATCTCCGTAGATCCCGCCAAGATCGAGGATGTGCAGAAGTGGAAGACCCCTGAAAATGTCAGGGAAATTCGAAGCTTTTTAGGATTGGCTGGGTATTATCGACGGTTCATTGAGGGTTTCTCCAAGATCTCGAGACCCCTCACCAAATTGTTAGAGAAGGGAATCGTATTCACATGGACACCGGAGTGTGAGACGTGTTTCCAAGAGCTGAAGAAAAGATTGACAACAGCCCCAGTGCTAGTTATGCCAAATATGCAGAAGAATTTTTCGGTGTACTGCGATGCATCTGGACACGGGTTGGGATGTGTTCTCATGCAAGAGGGGCATGTCATTGCCTATGCGTCCCGGCAGCTCCGAAAACACGAGAAGAACTATCCTACGCATGACCTAGAACTAGCCGCAGTGGTCCACGCATTGAAGATTTGGCGACATTACTTGCTGGGAAAGATGACAGAGATATATACAGATCATAAGAGCTTAAAGTGCATTTTCACACAGCCAGATCTGAACCTCAGACAAAGGAGATGGTTAGAGCTAATCAACGACTTTGATGTGGGCATCAACTATCATCTTGGGAAAGCGAACGTTGTGGCTGATGCTTTAAGCCGGAAGGTGCATGTCAATATGTTGAGCTTAAAGGACATGCCTATGGAATTGGAGGAAGAAATTGCAAAACTCAATCTATGTCTGGTAAATAGTGGTGAGGCCATCGCCATGGAAGTGGACTCCACATTAGAGCAAGACATACGCAACGGTCAGAAGAATGACGAGAAGATACAAGAAATTAGAGAACTCATCAAAGAAAATAAAGCCCCTGGGTTCAGAGAGGATGAACAAGGTACGGTGTGGCATGGGAAAAGAATCTGTGTGCCTGAGGTGAAGGAGATCCGTGAACTGATTTTGAAGGAGGCTCATGATTCCAACTATTCCATTCATCCTGGGAGTACGAAGATGTATCATGACCTCAAGAGCAGATATTGGTTGTATGGCATGAAGCGAGATGTCACGGAACATGTTGCCCTGTGTGACACATGTCAGTTGGTGAAAGCAGAACATCAATGACCCGCAGGACTATTGCAACCACTCAAAGTGCCTGAATGGAAATGGGAAGAAATCGGTATGGACTTTATAGTGGGACTACCTAGGACCCAATCAGGATATGATTCGATATGGGTCATCATCGACAGGCTGACTAAGGTAGCTCATTTCATCCCCGTGAAAGAAAGCTACAACGGATCCAAATTGGCAGAATTGTACATGTCAAGAATCATGTGTTTTCATGGAGTGCCAAAGAAGATAGTGTCAGATCGAGGAACACAGTTCACCTCAAGGTTCTGGCAGAAGTTACATGGGACCATGGGAACTCATCTGAATTTTAGTTCTGCCTATCACCCCCAGACTGACGGGCAGACGGAAAGAATCAATCAAATCCCTGAGGATATGCTGAGAGCTTGTGCACTCAAGAACAATAGGAGTTGGGATAAGAACTTACCGTATGCGGAGTTTTCCTAAAACAACAGTTATCAGGCTAGTATGAAGATGTCACCATTTGAGGCGTTGTATGGGAGGAAGTGCAGAACTCCACTATTTTGGAACCAAACTGGGGAAAGTAAAGTGTTTGGGCCCGAGGTACTACAAGAAGCCGAGGCGAAAGTGAGGGAAATCCACAACAATTTAAGGATAGCTCAGACCCGACAAAAGAGCTATGTCGATGTACGGAGAAGAGAGCTCATTTTCAACGTGGGAGACTATGTTTATCTCAAGGTGTCCCCTATCCGAGGGCTTCGTCGGTTCAAGGTGAAAGGGAAACTATCACCTCGATACATCGGACCCTTCTAGATTCTGGAGAGGAAAGACGAAGTGGCATATCAGCTAGAACTCCCGGCTCGCCTATCAGATGTGCACGATGTATTCCATGTGTCACAACTCAAGAAATGTTTAAGAACACCCGAGGACATGTTACCCATGAATGAGGTGGACGTACGAGAGGATGTTTCATATGTCGAGCAACCGGTCAAGATTCTGGAGACAATGGAACGCCTCACAAGGAATAAAAGAATCCGAACGTGCAAGGTGCAGTGGAAGCATCACTCGGAAGCAGAAGCCACATGGGAGCGAGAAGACGAGCTCAAGGCGCAGTTCCCGGATCTGTTTTCCTAGAGTCACCAATCTCGAGGACGAGATTTCTTTTAAGGGGGGTATAGTTGTAGCAACCCAAAACCTGTTAAAGAGGGGAATTTAAAATTTTTGGACGTAATGCATGTGGTGAAACAATTCAAATTCAAACTGGAATTCAAATTTGAATCAAAACAGAAAAGGAAAAGGAAAAAGAAAAAAAGAAAAACGGCCAGTGGGCCTAAACCCACCTCAGCTGGACCAACAGCCCGCGGCTGTTTCCCCTTCCCCCTCTCTCTGCCGCACAGGACCCACCTGTCGGCACCTTCGTCTCCAACCGCCACCCGGTTCTCTTACGAGCTCCCGCGCCCGATCGCAACCGCCCTCTCCGGATTCTACGCACCTAGAGCCGCGATCTCCAGTCCACGCGTGCGGCACCATCTCAACCGACCCCGCCGCCCTCCCTCACCCATTTAAACGCCGAAATCAGCCCCTTTTTCCTCCCAGATCGGCCCGCCTCAGTTCCCGGTGAGAACCGAAGCTCCCATCGCCGTTTTCTTTCGATCCCCGTCCGTTCTCTCCGATCTAATGCGTGTAGTGCGTCCTGCCGCCGCCGGGGAGTCTTGCAGGTGAAGGAGACCCGGTGTTTTGCGCTCTAGACACAGCTCCGGTGAGCACTGCCGCGTTTTCCCCTCGGACCTCGTCGCCGACCGCCTTCCAGGGCCTCCGAGCTCAAGAAAAACCTCGAGGTGAATTCCCTACCTCCCCTCTTCCGTTCTATGCCAAGAAATCCAAGTTTTAGGAAGTATAGACGAAAACCCGAAACTCTCCGGCGAGATCGCCGCCTCCCACCGCCGAGCAGCGCCGCCCGCACACGGCCAGGGCGACGTGGCCCCCCTGAGGCGCATCCATTTTAAATCGTGCGGTCCCGAATAGATCTAACCCGTACCGCTTCGCGTTATAATCTCAGCCGTCTGTTTTAAATCCAACAGCCCACGTCAGACCCGCGTTATAAAGGCCGGGAATCTTACGCGCTACCCCCTGGGGACCTCAGAAAACACGAGCTAGCCCCGGAAACTTCTGACCTAGCCCCTGGACCCTTAGAAATTCATGTAAATTCATTTAAAAATCAGTTTTAGCCCCTGGGCTTAATAAGAATTTGGAAGACCTCCCTGTTTTGCACACTTAGACCCCTAAAAATTTAGAAAATGAGAAAGGGGGCCCCCACAGCAGTGTGGATTTGCACATCAGCCCCTGAGGGTTATTAATTTCAGGAAATTGAATATGTTAATAGGATTTAAAATTCAAACATAGGTATATGTTCAGTTTAATTATTCTAACCCTGTTGAAAATTGGTAGAACAATCTAAGATCTGAATTTAGAGGGGAAATAAACTTTTAAACTCAATGGGATTGCTGTTTTGTAATTTATATCTGAAATATACCCTTTAGGCATAAAACAAATTTAAAAAGTGGGAAAATGAATCTAAGTAACGAAAAAGGAGTAGGAAAAACTTATAAAGGTTCTGTTTAGGTAATTGGAACAGTAGAAATTTTTGTATGAATTTAGGTTTTTGTTTTATTGGTAGAAATTCATTTTTAGGCATAGAAAATAAATCTGAAAATGTAGGAAAATAGGCATGCATAATTAGAAAATGCTAAATAAGGTCCCCAAATCCAAAACTTCAAATTAAGATTTTGCAGAAGGTGTGAGAATCTATTTGGAGTATGAAGTTACCTTTTATACAAATTTTGTGGCTAAGAGGTGTATTACCCAATATAGAAAAGTTGTGCAAATTGGAAATTCATATATTGTGTGCACTTAGGAATCTAAATATTAAAGCTAGAAATAATATATATGTTTAAAAGTGCATGAATGCTTAGGATCAACATATTTAGGGTAAACACAACACTTAAATATGTGTATGACTTTCATATGTATGCATGTGTGATTTGCATGAGTGGAAGTATGGACTATGGCTTATGGAATATTGTTTGCTTTGCTATGTGTATTGGCATGAGTAGAACCAGCCCCAGAGCAGGTTCTCACCTTTCAAGATCAAGACTTTTCATTCCCAGAGCAGCAGGAAGAAGGCAAGTGTCCTTGACCACCTTGATCCTATACTAGGATGTGTAGTTAGAATTATTTGCATTGTCAATTGAAATATGGAACCCATGCTAGGAAGTTTCCCTAGATTTTCATTATCTTACTTCCTTGTAGCCTGGGTTGGGAGTTAATTTATTATGTCATTCATTTATACTACTTATGCTTAGCCATGCTTAGAATGAGATAAATGGGATATGAGATCATCAACTTGTTTACTTTACCCTTGAATGAGATATTATGAATTATGTAGAGGTAGGGATCGAGGCAAGTTGGATGCTTTGGTTGGTGCTGTGTGCACGAGACTCGGCTTTGTGTTTAGTGCTTGCCTGGATCCTAAGGACCGGTTCATGGAGCATGTAACCTGGCTTTACCGTGCCAACCACATGCTGAGATGGGGCAGCTTGGCCAATTAATTAGGTGCATCCCCGGCGTAGTATGGGTGTTTGGACGGTGCGGGGAATAGGTGTCAGCTGGACTACCATATGAACCGCAAGGCTCAAGAGGGGGCCACTACAGCGGGGTTGGAGCATCTTGTATGCTGTTAGGGGTGAAACCTCAGTGGGCCCACACTCGTCGGGAATCCCTTTATAAAGGCCTCGTAGTGATCACCTGGCTACACACCTCGGAAGTGTGAACGTGGTTCGTGGCCACTGGCATAATGGAGGTTCTTTTAGTCCACCCGACAACGGGGAATGAAATCACTACATGTGGGTACAGTGGTGCAAACTCTGCAGAGTCAAAACTTTCATGACAGCCGTGCTCACGGTCAAGAGCGGCTTGGACTTATTCATGATTAGAGGATGATGGATCGGGAAGTTGAGGATGTTAAGCGGGAAGCTTAACATTGGAGATGAGACTATGTTTACTTGACACTGATGATGGGTTGAGGGATTGGGACCATTTCACCTATGTAGTAAGGTAGGTGCTTATAAGCTAAGGTGATAGGTATTATTTGCTTAGTGCTTTAACCATGAGTTCAACCTCTCCTTGCTCTAGCATGCATGACATAACTTTCCCACACTTGCTGAGTACCAACGGTACTCAAGCTTGCTTTTCTATTGGTTTAAATTGCTGCTCAGGTCAAGGGGATGGTGTGGTGTTCAATGACCAAGACTTCAGACCCGAAGAAGGATTCTAGGTTCACGGAGCCCACAAGAGTTATATTCCGCTGCAGTTTTATTTACATGTTATGAACATATTATCGTCCATCGAGACGTATGCTATGTAAGATTTATTTATATTCGAACACTTGGCTTGTAATATAATGATGCTTCACTATTTGTCGTGACATATATGAGAAAATGATCCTGGCATACATGTGATATTCACTCGGTTGCTCTTTGGAGAAACCGGGTGTGACAAGTTAGCTAGACACATTCTATTGCTTCCCATATCCTGTAGATTAGCGAAGCAAAAAGCAAAAACCGACCATATCTGACTCATCAACTTTCCCGGCGACAAGGGTGGTTAACAAAACTAGTAAACTCCTATGAAAGGGTTTCCCATAAGGTTAACTCGAGCACACACACCTTTTCACAAACAAAACAGTTTTCCAAAAACATGGGATCAATATGGTCAAGGGGCACTTACCTTGTTCTTGCGGCTTCTGTTGCTCTTGGATCTCAAAGTCCTGTTGTTGCTCATCGTAGACAGCTCCGTGAGCTTGTCCTTCTACTCACGATCACGCATATACAAGGTTCACAGCAATCAATTATCACGCACAAACTTTACTTAAGATGCAATGATGCATATGCATGCTAATCCTATGGTGCTGTTTTATTAGATTAGTTTGTACGTGGTCTTGCACGGCTTGCATGTTTTAAGGGGTTTGCATGGGGTTTTACGATGAACAGAGGTGTAAAGGTCAAATGTGGATGTGGTAATGATCTTGACTCTAGATCAAATCGATCAACACGTGACCTGTCCACGAAAAAAGCTTCTATTTGAAGGAATCGAAGAACAGATGCAAAGAAAAACGTGATGATGTCGTAAGGTGGTATTGGAAACCTACCTTACTTCCTTCGGGTCCTTTCTCCAGAAAAACAGATCGTCGGCTCTCCTCCGACGATAGCGATTGTGTCTGAGCTTGTCGGCGGTCTCTTCAATGGTCAAATTCCGGCGAAGGGGTTTAGCTTGGCGAGTTGGGGGCTAGGGATCCAAGTCGTTGACTCGGGAGGTGGAAGAAGTATGTGGTTGCGGCCAAAGGTTCTGGGTTCTATTTATAAGAGGGAAACGATGAGTCCTTCCCTGGTCGGAATTCGAATAAGAGTCCTATTCAAATTGTTTTTGAATCTTAACAACTTATTTTCAATTGATTTGGTGCGGTAGCAACGTGGAATTCGTGTCGGTTTCATTCCATGTGGGCATTCCCGCGCGTACAGAAGCAAAAACCGCTTCAGATCTCGTCACCTCCGCGGTGATGAGCTCCGGAGGCTCCACATGTCCTGCGGAGGCCTGGGCTTCCCTTTTCCGCAGAGACAAGCTCTGGTTGTGTCGCATGTCAGGCGGGCGAGACCTCCCTCTTCCTCGGAGGTGAGCTCCGCGTGCGCCACGTGTCTTTGTGGGTTGGAACCTTCCCTCTCTCCAGAGACGAGCTCCATGTATGCCACGTGTCAGTTCCGGACCTCCCCTCTCTTCGGAGGTGGCTCCGGGGTGCCATGTGTCAATTCTGGACCTCCCCTCTCTTCGGAGGTGGGCTCCGAGAATGCCACGTGTACAGTAGCGCCAGACTTCCTTTCTCCTCAGAGACGAGCTCCGAGGTTGACACGTGTCTATCAGCGTCGGACCTCCCGGAGATAAGCTCCGGAGGTGACATGTATCCGGTAGTGTCGGACCTCCCGGATGTGAGCTCCGGAGGTGACACGTGTCCAGTAGGACCGGACCTTTAGGAGGTTAGCTTCGAGAGCGACACGTGTCCCGCGGTGTCGGACCTCTCGGAAGTGAGTTCCGAGAGCGACACGTGTCCCACGTGGCTGGTTCTCTCTTTTCCGCAGTGACTAGCTCCGGTGGCGACACGTGTCCTGCGGGGCTGGACTTTGCTCCTTCGCATAGGCTAGCTCCGGGGACAACACGTGTCCCACGGGGTCAGACCTCACCCCTTCCGCAGAGACGAGCCCCGAGCCTGCCACGTAGCCAGTTAGCGGCGGACCTCTCCCCCTTTGCGGGGATGAGCTCCGAAGGCGCCACGTGGCCAGCGGGCCACGGGAAATGTCTTCGGCGCTTCTCAGTGAACTGGAATTAGTTCTTTTCGGCTATCTTCTTGATTCTTTCTCTGTTTCCAATTCGTTTAAAATATTTTCTCTACATAAAATATGAATGCATGCAGAAATCGAAATTGAGGGTGTCACACGTACACCCACACTCGGAGCTGCACAGCACACTCGACCTGTAAAGGGCAAAGTTTTTGGCTTGCTAAATGTTCATTACCTCACACACCACAGCTCACTTTGTAGCAGTCAAATGAACATGATTAAAGAGCAAGTAACAACCATCAATAGAATAATTAGAGGAAGAACCAACACCATCCAAAAGTGGGAATTCCAACATGTCATCTTTAGAGGCTGAGCTCCCTATTAAGTCACAAACATTCTTACGAATGCTCATGCCATGTTTCATGCAAATCCAAACATGTTTGGGTACTTTTGGATACAATTATTAAAAGGGACAGTTTGAATTCAGATTCAAATTCAAACTACTTTCATCATATGGACTCAAAAGGTTTCTTCATATTCAAACTCAGCACATTTTTATGAGCTACTCCACCAAGTTTCATCTCATTTGGGATTAGTCTTGACAGTAGCTAATTTGCTCAATTCAAAACTGAATTTGAATTTGAGATTCATGTTTGATTCAAATTCAACCAAACCAGTGTTACCCTTTGAATCATTCAAAACCCAAACACCAATTCAGTGTTTTGAGCAAATTTAAAAGGGCACTAGGGTCCCAAATAAATTGGGCAGTAGGAATTCAAGTTTTAAGGACAACAAATTAGCTGTGAGACCACTTTGTCAGCCACACAAGCAAAGAAACCGACTCCAGCCGAGCTGCTCGAAGTCCTCGGCGAGTATCACTGCACGCCACGCACGAACGATCGTTGCCGCCACCTCTTTTGGATTTCTGCCCCATCGATCAGCGCTACACCTCTTATACCCGTGCCCCGAGTGCCCAAAAGATCATCTCACTCGTCGTTCGCTCGCTCCACGCACAGAAACATCACCGCGGTCGCCGTTCGGTTGCGGCACACACCGCCACCGTCACCGACGCCTCTCCGACCCTTTCACGTGGAACTGAGGCCATAGGAAGGATCGCAAGATCCTCCTCTACCTCCTCGACGCCAGCAAAGGATGTTCCTCTGCACCATTGCCAAGCACCGACATGTTCTTCTTCCTGGCGCCCCGGTTTCCCCGCCAACGCACCAACTCATCGCCCGGTCGATCTCATCCAACTTCCGAGCATCCAATCGCTCTCAGAGGTTCGTCTTGAACCCTACTAGCTGTCCTCCAACGTTAGAACCATGTCATAAACCATCCAGGCTGGAATTTAGAGTTTATCTCTGGCGGGTCCTTTGAACCATAGATCGCAAAACTCAAAATTCATCGACTACACTCGGTTAGGGTTCAACCGGGTCTAGAGGAAGCTTCCTAAGCTCGCTGTGATCATCCTCGAGTAAACCGTGATCAAAACCATCACCATAGCCTCGGTTTTCTCAAGTTTTTGTGATCGCTGGTGAAAACACCTCGGGTCACCAGTGAGGTCTAGGTTGCGGCCATTTTCGCTGCCGTCTTGATTCATTTTCATGATCCCCGAGTTGCACCGGTGCTGTAGGAAGAAACCACCGAGCGTTTGAGGCTTTCCCGAGCTCTAGATAGGTCGCCAGAGTTCCTCCTACCACCACCAACCCCACCAGCATGTTCCCCATGATGAACTAGGCCCTAGCGGTGGGTTTCATGAAGTTTGGCGCCGTGGAATGGCCGGCGGCGAGGTTCGCCGGAGTGCGCCGCCGCGGTGAGTTCGAGTGTCGCGAGGTAGACGAAGGGAGTGGACCCCGGCTGTCAGTCTCTGTCACAGCGCGCGCAGCTGTGGTTTAAATTAAACTATTCATGTGGGCCCGCAGTCAGTGGCTGCTGCAGCGCGGGAATGATTTTCTTTAGGAAAATAAATCCGAATTCAGCCCAAACTTTATAAATCCATAACTTTTGAATGAATCGTCCAAATTTGGTCAAATAAATTTTGATGGATTCGTCTATCTGAGTACTATCTAGTGGTACCAGTTTCATTCCTTGAAAGTCCCTAGTTTTCCAGCATTAAATCCCTAGATTTTAAACTGTTAGTATTTATAACTGGAGATCCACATGGTGGAAAATTCTTAAATTTGGTCGGGATATTTCTGTGAATATCCTTGAGTCACATGCCAAATTTCATATCCATCCGAGTTCATTAAGTCCTATTAATTGTGGGATTAAGTGAACTGCCCTTAAAAAAATAGAAAATGTACAGAAACATTTTCAGAATTTTCTCAAATCTTCTATTAGCCATAACTCTCTCTAGGATGTCTAGATTAACATGAAACCACTTCCATTAGACTCAATATAAATTCTAGTTTTTATAAATTCTTAATTGGCATCATGAAAATCCCTAGAAATACTTAGAGGCACTAATAATGCCCTTTCATTCATTTATTTTTACACAGCTCGATTGAGCTTTGATTCAAATGAAACTTAGCCAATCTTCTGTTTAGGTCTTCGCCAGTCCATTGTAAAAATTTCAAAGTCAATACTGATGTCTAGATCAAGTTAGAGTCTTTAAATCTTCACTCAATACAATTGTATTTGAATTTGACATGCATTCTTAATTTCATTACATGTAGTCGCTGAAATCGACAAAGCCCCGGATATCCTCGAATGCGTTCCTCGGGAGGATAACTTAGGCGATGGCTCGCATCAAGGCAAGCTCCGGTTTGCATTAACAAATTTTATAAAGTTTTACCTTTCACACTTAATATAGATTGTCTAGGACTTGTATGCATTAGGTCTTTGATTAAAAACCCAAATGTATATCTTATGAAATCCTAGGGGGTTTGAGTCTAGATTATGACTTTCGAGTAGCCGCCTCTATGCTCCAAATGGTAAAGGATTCGGTACAAGTCGAGTAGTCGGAACTACTCGCGAGGTTAGGTTTAAGGGGTACACTTCTCGGGTTTAGAGACAAATCATGAGAAACATGACCTGAATTTGAGACCAAGCAGAGGGTAGGAGCAGCAGGACTTTGGGGGGCTGTGAGCCATAGCTCTGCTTGTGTCGGTTGACGACTGAGTCGTGTGCGGCCCTGTTGAACAATCTAGAATTGTACCAAAGACATACCGGGATTATGGGAACTGGTAAACCGATGTAATTAGGGTAGCTGGAGGTTGAGGCATTTCTCATCATCCAAAGGGGTTGGTTGAGGGCAGCAAGGTGGAAATCCGCTAGAGGGCACGTGGTTGCTCCACGTCGGGACCTCCTGCCTGACACGATAGGACCGGTTCAACAATTGGCTAACGGGTGAAAGGTTGTCTCATACGACGCGCGGGATGTGTGCTGTAGGCAACATCGTGTGGGCATACGTGACGTGTTTTGGGTGAACCCTGCAGGTGTAAACCGATTATAATCGCTGTCCCTCACGGTTAGTGAGTACCACTTGTTCACTGTACTCTCACATAGATAAAGAGAATGGTTGTCATGGATTTTACTTGCTGTTTGAGTAATACTTGTGATGCTAATGAGGTGCTTTATAGTAGAGCAAATGAAAGTTTCTTTTAATCCTTAGGCAGGGAACATATGAATGAAGCGCTTCTTGTTTGATTGTGGATTTCCTATGTTGCTTAGCTCAAGGTTATTACCTTACATGATGCTAAAAGCTGAAAATAAGATTCAAATAATTAGGTGAGTCTTTATGTGAAGTTTCCTTCCATTGTATGTCTGAGTACCAGCATGTTCTAGCGGCGTTGGGTTAGTCTTGCTGAGCCTTCGTGCTCACTGCTTTTTGAAGCATTGCTGCAGGTGAGGACGTATAAGAAGAGGTTCCCGATGAAGAGACGGGTCCCCCAGTGGGTTCTACCATCGAGTGGGAGCCGTGCACGCCGCCGTGTTGAGTGTTGCGTGTGTGCTTGTGGGAACATGTTCACGGGCTGAACATGAACTCTTTTGCTTAGTCTACTCCCGAGAGTGTAGGCTATAAACGTATATGATGTAAATTGTGTTTCAGAAACTCATTATGTAATCAGAGTTAAGCTTCCGCTGTTTTAAATCTGATTGTATTTATACGAGTGTTATCCAGGCTTGCATAATACAACACCCCTCAGTGAGATCCTGGTATGTCAGGACCCTCGGTCCTCACATCGTAGCATCAGAGCTCTGTTGAGGTTTAACACACAGAAGAACACTCAACTTTCAAAAACTTGGTGAGGAACGAGTAATAGCCCACATAAGGATTGTTTTTAGTATAGATAAGTGGTAATACTAACCTACTTGATATGTCAGAAGCATGCATCTCGGGATGTTAAATGTCTTGTGGGGTGCATGGCTGCGCTGTCCACCAGTGCGCACAAGCTTAAGGGTGGAGGCTCACGGGTGGCAGGTAACCCGGCCAGCTTATGTATTCTCTATGCCTCTTCATGTCGTTTGGGGTATGTGAGCAACGCCAGTCCGTGGTGTGCTGCGGTCAAGTAGGCGGAGACCCCGTCACGTGGTTGATAACGTGAACACGTAGCTCAAGGCATGTTCTGTTTGAGAACGTTCTTGTGACTGACGCAATATGGGTGTGTTAATCTATTTATGGAGCCGGATTCAGTTTGCAGCTGAATCTGATGATTCCGTGGTTTCTGCAGGTACACTAACCACGATTGCGTATCCGTGTAGAACACGTGTGTGAGAGTAGTAGTGCCACTGAGTTAATGAAGCTGGCTTAGTCTGGTATAGGGTTTTGATTTGTGAGGCAACGTAGTACCGACATGATATGGTGATGCTTCAACATCGCACTCCACTAAAAGATTAACTTCATTGTAAAAATGACAATTTTGATCCATAGAACTAAAATTTTGATTTAAAATTCTTATCTTGACCTGGATTTTAGAATTAAGCAAGTTTCAACTTATATACACTTATGAACAGAGTCCTCTGTTTTCAGCTGAAATAATGCTGAAGTTGTACAGAGTGTAGCTGTTGAGTCTTCTCGACATTGGGGTGACATGATACATTTATGGAAATCTATTGAAGATTTATACAACTTTTCTATTGACATCCAGAGGTGTTTCATCCATTAACTTGTAGAAATCTTTAGTAGAGTTAAAACTGTTCAGAAAACAGGGCAGAGTAAAAACTCTCTGGAATTTTCTGTAAAATGACCACAACTTCCTGCATAAAAATCTAAAATTAGTAAATGAGACAATTCTAAAAATTCATGAGATATGTTACAACTTTGTAACTGAAAGTTTTATCAAATTCTGTACAGAATTAGCTGGAATTGTTGGATCAAATCAGTACTCAAAGCAGGGAGGTACTGTCCAATTTTCTCCAGAATTCTGTCAATTTTTGACAGCTCATAACTTTTGAACCAGAACAGATTTGAGGGCATACATATACATTATGGAAATCTATTGAAGTTAACTTTAACTTTAGTATTGAACTCAAGACATGATTTTGCCCTTGGTGTGGTTAAATTCTGGGAAGAAGGGAAACTGGTCAGCACTGTCAATTTTGGGCAGTGTACCAGAAATCAACTTGTGTATAAGTTTGATTCATGTTTCCAAATTCTATGAGTTGAATGACATTTTTATGTTATAACTCGTTGTTTTACTGTTGAAATGAATATTTGATACATTCAAATATTTTTCCACAGATGGAAGGCGATAAACAGTTGGAGAACGGTTGGGTGGTTTCCCACTATTCTCAACGCCGAGGTTATCCGGATATGTTGAGGTTCATGCTTCAATATTTCGGGTATACGGAGATGACGCGCTTTCTTGAAAAATAAGAGGGCGAAGAGGGGAACACGACGTGTGTAATCCATGTTGATGTTCCATCAGGACCGACTCCACCGGGGTGGGCACTGTTCACCGTCACGGTGAAAGGTAGATACCCGGAGGATGTGTGGCAATTCGCTGCCCGTTATGCAATGTCTCGCTTCTGCCAACTTCATGTGCGAGCAGTGGAGGACATTCCATATGCACATATTCCAGTGGAGGGACAAGCATATCGCGTATGGTGGAGGTGGTACTTTGAGGCAAGCGATACGAGCTGTCCAAGGTACAATACAGCAGAGGCAAATCTCAGCCTCTACGCTATTGCAGGACGGAGCGTGATGGACAGCCAAGCTGTCATTGTGGCTCGTCTTGCTGTAGCTACCATTACGAGGGTGCCCATGCTGCAGTTCATGATGTACTCGCGCCAACGATGCAAAGACTGAATTGGCAAGAGAATCGGTTGCGTCGTTTAAGGAAGGCGGGAAAGAAAAGCCGTACTGACATAACGGCAATGCAGCAGCAAATCCATGTCTTGACCCAGCAGAATGAATTTCTCACCCAAGAGCGAGATGAAGTGCTTGAGGTGGGACAAAACTGGGAGATGGACTATAGTCAGGCGATGGATGAAGTGAATGCTCTGCAGGACCTAGTACCTCCAGTAATAGGCCTGCCATTTGCAGGTGCCGTACCTGTGGTTCTCGTTATTCCGGTAGCACCGGAGCCTGAACCCGTGGAAGAGGTAATGGATCCGGAGCCACCAGCGGAACCGGAAGAATTAGCGGAGGAGGAAGACCCACAAGAGGACAACTTCCACTTCGACTAGGGAGTTTCCGTTTCCGGATATGGAAGCGAGGGTAGTCGTATGGGTTAACTTTTGTAACAGCGACATGTCATGTTACAAAATAGTAGCGTGTGAGTATGTAGTGACGATATGAGCACGACTTCTTGGGTAATCAAAAGTTGCTGTAATTTGGACCCCGAGTTAATGTATCTTGTATAATGTTTTTGATTTATCAATATATGTGAAAGTTGTGCAAATTCTCAATCATCACTACAATACCGTACTGTTTTCATGGAATTTCAAGTATGACATGTGCTGACTGCTATGAATTGCAGAATGACTCGCACCCGCACAAACCAGGAAGTTGGTAGGTCCAGTCAAGGGGGAGATGCCTCCCAACAGCCGCCCAAGACATCCTCGGGACAGCAGCAACCACCACCGCCGCCAACGATCACGCTGGCGGATATCGTTGCAGCCATGGCGGGCTCGCAGCAGCAGCACACCGAGCTACTGAGGACCTTGATCAAGAATACTCTCACCCAGAGAGACGTCAAGACAGGGGTGAGCGTCAGCAATGTACCTACAAGGACTTTCTGGCGACGCATCCCCCGATATTCTCGCGGGCTGATGAACCCATTGATGCAGACAACTGGCTCCGCACAATGAAGATGACGTTTGGGCTGCTCTGAGTTAGTGAGCAGCCGAAAATGCATTCCGCAGGGTCCGCAAGCGCTTGGTGGGCGAACTTTTGTGCCTCCCAACCTACCAAGCGAGTGCTAACCTGGACGGAATTCAGGACGACCTTTCGGGCCTATCACATTCCGCCTGGTTTGATGAAGAGGAAGATGCAGGAGTTCTTACACCTGCAAC